>CM038046.1:71215228-71227728 GCA_021397845.1 Areca catechu
CCCTTCACAAGCCCAACCTAGTTCATCCATGGATACTAGTATGGAAAGCCTTATGAGATCTATGATCGAGAAGATGGACCGTTTGGATGCTAAATTTGGTCAGTTCGAGGAAAGGGTAGGAGCCCTAGAAGAAGCTAGGTTGACCCCAACTGAACCACCTTCACCCAGATTACCTTCAGTTCATCCTAGAGCCCAACGACAGGAACACACACCTGACCCAATTCAAAGAAGACCGCATCAGGATTATGTTGATCATACTCCAGAGCCACCTCCTAGAAGACCTCACTATGATACTTTTGATCAGGATGATCGGGCCCTAAGGAACATCCGTCTAGATGCACCAACCTTTAAGGGAAGCCTAGATCCTAAGGTGTACATAGACTGGGAGGCTGACATGGACTAGTATTTTGACTGGTATGATATGTCTGAAGAGAGAAGATTTAAGTTTGCCAGAATCAGACTAGTTCGTCAGGCTCGGTTATATTGGAGAAACGTGGAACGCATATCAAGGCAAAGGGGAGATTTACCTATAGCAACATGGAGAGATATGAAGAGGAAACTTAGAGAGAAATATCTGCCTATGTCTTATCAGCAAAGGTTATTAGATCAGTGGCAACGATTGACACGGTAACAAGACCGTTTCTGAATACGTTGCTAAATTTGATGAGTTTGTGATGCAATGCAACGTAGTCGAGTCTGAAGCAGCCACTTTATCAAGGTTTAGATCAGGGTTGAATGATGATATAAAAGGGGAACTATTTTTAAGGGAAGTCCATGATTTAGATCAGGCATACCAAGTTGCCACGGACTATGAGAGGTTTCAAAGGAGAGCTACATTTAGACGACCTGAATCTATTAGATTTAACCCTCCTGTTAGCAGGCCTAGCTCAGTCCCTAGTCCCACCAATAGAACAAGGTCCAGCCCGAATCCAACCTTTAGACCCAATCCGACCACCCCCTTAATTCCTAGAGAAGACAAAGGAAAGAGCCCTGAAGTTCGAGGTGAGAGGGAGCGAGTCTGCTATAAGTGTCGTAAACCAGGTCATTTCGTGAGCCAATGTCCCTCTAGAGCTTTACATATAGGAGAGGCAGAAGAAGGTGAATCAGAACCCCTGGAAAATGATGAAGAGGAGGTTTATGAAGCAGGGGATTGTTTGGCTGATGAGTATGAAGGAGATGAAGAGAACATAGACTCATCAGATTTGCTAGGAGTTGTGAGACATATCATGACACAGACCAAGGAGGAAGAAGACTGGCGTAGAACTAGCATCCTACACACATTTGTTAGGATAGGAGAAAAGGTTTGTAAGATCGTCATCGATAGTGGAAGCTGTGTCAACGCCATTTCCACTAACGCAGCCAAAAGTCTAGGATTACCCATTGTACCACATCCCAATCCATATAAGGTGTCCTGGATCGATTCCACTTCTATACCAATCAAGTCAAGATGTCAGGTTCAAGTCCAGCTTCAATCCTATCAGGGAAAGGTCTAGTGTGATGTGCTTCCTATGGGGGTAAGTAGCATCATTGGTGCGGGCACCAGACTCAGAAGAAGACTTCAGAGCTCCATCTGGATCTCTGATTAACCTTGCCCGAAGAAATAGGGTTTTTGGTTTGTAATAAGAGTTGACTAGATCAACTCAATTTAGCTTGAGTCTACATTACCTGCATTTTTATTTTGTTGAGTCATGTTGACTCAGTAGTGGACTAGGGTTTCAACCGGGGAAGTTACATTTTCTCCCAAGACCTGGCAAGTGGACACCACACTCCCAGCCACACTCCCAGTCCAGGGGGCGCCATATCCACATCCAGCAGCCTTTGGTCCCCACTCCACAGATGGCAACCTCCTTCTTTCATGCACCAGATAAAGAGAAGAGCACAAATCAAGGGGGCGGCCAAGACTTTCCCAAGTGATTCCAAGCAAAGAAGGGAAGAAGTTTTTCTTGGAAGAGAATATCAAGGGGCGCCCATTACCTGCCAAAAACACCTAAAACAAAGATGGGAAGAGCCTTGACTTAGGGAGGAAGAAAAGGAGGAGTCTAAAAGAGTTCATCCAGGGAAGGAAGAAAATTTTTCTTGAAAAAATCCAAGCAAGGTGGCGCCATCTACCTGCCATTTATAACCCAAATCCTAATTTTTGGTATTTTGGCCAACCATATGTAAGGGATTTGCCCTAATTTGGAGATCCCCTCCTTTAGTCCCACATGGGAAAATATGAAACCCTTCTCCCTTGTAAAGCATTATAAATTACATCCCTCTTGTAAGTTGAAAACAATCCATGAATGAAAAGAAATTTTTTTTTATGAGCAAACTTATGTTTTCTCTTTTCCGCACTTGCTTCTAAGTGTTGAGCTCCGTGAGGGAGTAAATCCGGGTTCCCCTGGAACCTTGAGGAGGTGAGAGATCTCCAAAACCCTAAACCCTAGGTTAGCCACTCAATTCCCAAACCCTAGCCGCCATCACCTTTCTCTTTCCACCAAGCCCTAGTTTTTCTTTTTTCCCCTTCTCACGACCACCATTTCCAAGCCCTGGCCGGCCACCAGCATCCAACTCCGGTCCAGATACTTCAGGTCTGCAGCAACTCTAGGAGGAAGTCAGATCGACCTCCAGGAGAATCCTGATCTCAGCAGCCTCGGCTTTCAAGTTCTTCAGCCTGGTAAGATCTCTTCTTGAGTTTCTGAATTCCATCTTTTGTTCTTTTTCTCTCCCAGATTCTGAGTCCAGAAGAAGCCGACCAAACCACGAAACCAGTATTAGAGGATCCATTACGAAGATAGCCGACTCCGAGGATCCCACAATCTGCTCGAGAAAGTTCTTCCACCAAACCCTGAGAAGATCACAAGTCTGGTTAGTAAACCATCTCTTCTCTCTATTTCTGTTCTGTTGAAAGTTTAGAGCGAAACCCTAGGTCTGGGAGTTTCTCAACCCCCAGCGATCCATTACTTCTGAACTACTCTGATAAAATTAGTTTCTTCTAAACTGTGCTTTCAATCTTTACCTAGTTTCCTTCAACTTAGTTTAGCTTCACTTTGAGTTAAGCCAATTTCTGAAATATAAAAAAATAATAATAATAATAATAATAACAAAAAAAATATTAATCTTAATTTTATTTCCGCATACGCTTCTTTGTTCTTTGTTCTGCATCATTTTTGGTATCAGAGCTTTCGTTCTGCATCAATTTTTGGTATCAGAGCTTTTGTTCTGCATCAATTTTGGTATCAGAGCCCTGTCTAGGGTTTCTGTCTGATTGTTTGTTTGAGTCCCTCTCTTTTTACCTTGTCTGCTCGAAGTAGACTCCCCAGGACGTCCGGTCCTAGGAACGAAGTGGGGTGCAAACCTCCTCCTCCCATTCCACGGGGTGTTTCTAGGGCGTGTAGGGGATCCGTTGGGTTACAACTTCGTAGCAGAAATTGTAAACGGGGAAGTGCTCTGTTTTTAGCCTGTAATTGCCCTGTTGCAGGAATTATTTCTCATTACAAGTAACTCTAAATTCAGTGATTTTTGTTTTGATGAAACCAGTATAATTGAAACTAATTTACATAATTTTCTCATAATTTATTGGTTTCCGTGCGATTTCTGAGAATTAAATTACTGCAACTCTGTTTTTGTGTTCTGCAATCCTTTTATTTTTGAGTGTTCATCACTTAATTCAACTTAAGGGCATTTGAGTATCTAAGATAAGGGGAGGAGTTGATAACCTCTCCTTAGCCCAAAACCACCACCCCTTCATTCGAACCTAAGCCTTTAATCTAAAATTGATTAGACCTAATTTGCCCTAGTGGGCTAGGGACATCAACGAGTCGGGTCAAGGCTAGTGTTGAGTCAGTTTGTCTGGTTACTCTGTGTGTGCTTTGTACTCGGTGTCTAGAATGGTGGTTCAGGGATTCCATCTCGAAGGGCTTGTGTGCTGGTCCGCCTACCTGGCCAATCTCTGATTGGTGTCTAGGATTGGCATTCAGGGACCTAACACTCCCCTTACACCTGCCTGGCTGAGTCCTGAGTTACTACAGGCTATCTTGCCACTCTGATTGGGCACCTAGTTTGGGCTCTAGGTCTAGTTAGCCTGTAGTCGTTCAGTTGAGTCTCATTCTGTGTGCTTGCTTGCATCATCATGTCTACCCGGAATGGAGTACCCTATCAACCTAGTCAAACCCAACCAGATTTAGAGGCCATGGTTAGAAATCTTACCAAAAGTATGACCAAATTGAGTCAGGACATGAATGAGGGTTTTTCCCAGTTTAGGGATCGAGTCCAAGTACTTGAGAAACGTAGACATCAAAATTGGACCCATGATCCAAAATTTAATAGGCCCCCACCTCACCCATGCCAGGAACCTAGGAGGACCTTATACCGTGATCCCGAGCATAACCTTAGGAAGCCTAACCAAGATATCTATAGTGTGGATCGTGTCTATGAGAGGTCCTTACAATATTCTAGACCAGTCACTCAACTACCCAAGTCTTCTAGATCAAACCATTTAGATCCACACCCATGCCCAAGTAAGGTCTCTACTAGCTTGAAACCCAGTGTGACCCAGGTTCCTATATCTCAAGAATGTTTGTTTTGTGGAGAAAGAGGCCATAGATCTAGTCAGTGCCCATGCATAGGACTGGCTTGTGCACAGCTAAGTGGTAAGAATCCTAAGGATGACATTAATGAGGGAGAACCCAAGCCTACCAATGAGGAAGAACGGTTAGGTATGACAAGCCTAGAATCAGTTGACCCGATTACCACTGACCCGAAACCCATTGAAGATGGCATCGAGGAAGTATATGATGCTGGCTTGAGTCTAGTTGATGAATATGAGGGGGAAGAACTTGAAGAATGTGACATCGATACTATTGGTTCCTTACCTGAGGAGACCTTGGAAAGCAACCAAGTGGTAGGACCTAGTTCAGAAATTCAAGAGATTTGTGAGAACAAGGTTCCTTTAGTCAAACACCCCCAGGAAGAACTCATAGTGTTAGCCCGAGATATCAGTGCGTATCCTCTAATGACAGTCATTCCCCAAGTACCAATTGAAGATCTTTGCACTAAACTGTTTAAGTTTGCCCACCCTATGATAGATCCTCTCCTTAGGATGACTGAATCAAGCCTCTTACAATTGGACCTTGTCCCATGCCCAGCCACTAAGGTCTCTCCCGTAATCTCAGTTGAACATCCTTGTCTTGAACGGATTGATTCACCCAGTCCTGTAGAAGTCCTCCTTATGACCCCAGACGCCTTCCTTCGCATGACTGACCTATCCTTCTATAAAGTATACCTTTCCGCACCCATAGGTCAAATTTCAAGTCTTGAGGTCATCATCCATAGGCCCTCCCATGAATCATTCTCTAATCCAGTTCTTGAGAAAGTGGATCATTATTTGCTTAGAGAACAAACCTTAACTATTGCAATCACATGTCCTAGGCTACTTCCCGAACCATCTCTTGATCCATTCCTGGGAGTAGCAAACTTTTCCTTTCGTAAGGATGACCAGTTGACACTCATAGATCACCATTCAAACCTTCAGGTCACCACCTTTAGTCAGCAGGTAATTCGTGACTCCACCTCATATTTCCTCCCTTTCTCTAGGACTTCCAATGCTTCTTACACCATCCAAGTATACTTTGTCGAAGTCTTTAGAGTGAACCACGTGTCAGAATCTATTAGGTTTGCCACCTACTTCAGGAAGACCTTATGGCACCTACTAGGCACCCATGATAAGTTTTCATGCTCTGCATGCCATCCTCCGACCCAAGGTCAAACCTAGAGAGCCATAGTTTGTTAGGTTTAGACCTAGGGTTCCTTTGAATAAAGTCCATTCTTTAGGAATTCATCGTCAGTCGAGTTTAGGACATTAACTCAGATTTTGGTTGAGTGAGAATTCCAGGAATTGGGATTTATATTTTGTTCAGGGCTGAAATTGCATTCAATGTTTCGATCAATAGGACTATAGGCTAGAGTCCCTTTGAAATTGTTCATGGATACAAACCTCACACACCACTTGATCTGATTTCACTATTAGCCCACACACACAAGTCTCTTGATGTACTTGCATAGCATGTAAAGGACTTGCATAAAGAAATTCATGCCAAAATAAATTTAAGTAATGAAACTTATAAGAAGTTGGCTGATTCTCAAAGGCGAGTCAAAACTTTTGTTGGGGGAGACTATGTAATGATTAGGTTAAGGCCTGAACGGTTTCCTCCTGGATCCGTTAGAAAGTTACATGCTAGAGGAGCTGGACCATTTAGAGTAGTGAAGAGAGTAGGATCCAATGCCTATGTGCTCGAGTTGCCTCCAGAACTAGGCAATAGCTCTACTTTCAACATTACAGACTTAGTAGAGTATAGGGAGCCAGCTGTGATTCCTAGTAAGCCTTTGAAACCTAATCCTGTTATTGAGAGTGATCCCAACCCTGTGTGTCCACCAACAAACTGGCCTGTGAGGAAAGATCAGATTGAAAAGATCCTGGATGATCAGGTTATCTCTACTCGTAATCGAGGATACCAAAGATACCTGGTCCGCTAGCTAGGAAGGCCAGATTCTGATGATTCTTGGATCTCCCGAGAAGAGTTACAAGAGCTGGACCCAGACCTCTTGGAGAGATACCAGAGCCAACTTGATCCTTACTCGACAGGGTCGAGTTCCTCCCACCCTGGGAGAATTGGTGCGGGCACTAGACTCAGAAGAAGACTTCAGAGCTCCATCTGGATCTCTGATTAACCTTGCCCGAAGAAATAGGGTTTTTGGTTTGTAATAAGAGTTGACTAGATCAACTCAATTTAGCTTGAGTCTACATTACCTGCATTTTTATTTTGTTGAGTCATGTTGACTCAGTAGTGGACTAGGGTTTCAACCGGGGATGTTACATTTTCTCCCAAGACCTGGCAAGTGGACACCACACTCCCAGCCACACTCCCAGTCCAGGGGGCGCCATATCCACATCCAGCAGCCTTTGGTCCCCACTCCACAGATGGCAACCTCCTTCTTTCATGCACCAGATAAAGAGAAGAGCACAAATCAAGGGGGCGGCCAAGACTTTCCCAAGTGATTCCAAGCAAAGAAGGGAAGAAGTTTTTCTTGGAAGAGAATATCAAGGGGCGCCCATTACATGCCAAAAACACCTAAAACAAAGATGGGAAGAGCCTTGACTTAGGGAGGAAGAAAAGGAGGAGTCCAAAAGAGTTCATCCAGGGAAGGAAGAAAATTTTTCTTGAAAAAATCCAAGCAAGGTGGCGCCATCTACCTGCCATTTATAACCCAAATCCTAATTTTTGGTATTTTGGCCAACCATATGTAAGGGATTTGCCCTAATTTGGAGATCCCCTCCTTTAGTTCCACATGGGAAAATATGAAACCCTTCTCCCTTGTAAAGCATTATAAATTACATCCCTCTTGTAAGTTGAAAACAATCCATGAATGAAAAGAAATTTTTTTTATGAGCAAACTTATGTTTTCTCTTTTCCGCACTTGCTTCTAAGTGTTGAGCTCCGTGAGGGAGTAAATCCGGGTTCCCCTGGAACCTTGAGGAGGTGAGAGATCTCCAAAACCCTAAACCCTAGGTTAGCCACTCAATTCCCAAACCCTAGCCGCCATCACCTTTCTCTTTCCACCAAGCCCTAGTTTTTTTTTTTCCCCTTCTCACGGCCACCATTTCCAAGCCCTGGCCGGCCACCAGCATCCAACTCTGGTCCAGATACTTCAGGTCTGCAGCAACTCTAGGAGGAAGTCAGATCGGCCTCCAGGAGAATCCTGATCTCAGCAGCCTCGGCTTTCAAGTTCTTCAGCCTGGTAAGATCTCTTCTTGAGTTTCTGAATTCCATCTTTTGTTCCTTTTCTCTCCCAGATTCTGAGTCCAGAAGAAGCCGACCAAACCACGAAACCAGTATTAGAGGATCCATTGCGAAGATAGCCGACTCCGAGGATCCCACAATCTGCTCGAGAGAGTTCTTCCACCAAACCCTGAGAAGATCACAAGTCTGGTTAGTAAACCATCTCTTCTCTCTATTTCTGTTCTGTTGAAAGTTCAGAGCGAAACCCTAGGTCTGGGAGTTTCTCAACCCCCAGTGATCCATTACTTCTGAACTACTCTGATAAAATTAGTTTCTTCTAAACTGTGCTTTCAATCTTTACCTAGTTTCCTTCAACTTAGTTTAGCTTCACTTTGAGTTAAGCCAATTTCTGAAATATAAAAAAAAAAAAATAATAATAATAATAACAAAAAAAAATATTAATCTTAATTTTATTTCCGCTTACGCTTCTTTGTTCTTTGTTCTGCATCATTTTTGGTATCAGAGCTTTCGTTCTGCATCAATTTTTGGTATCAGAGCTTTTGTTCTGCATCAATCATCTTAGGCAGGCCATGGCTGTTTGATCATGATATGGCCATCTTTGGTCGATCAAACTCCTGTGCTTTCAATTTCAATGGCAAGAAAATTGTCATTCATCCAACCCAGCCTAAGGATAATGTCAAGAGAGGAGCTAGCAACTTGAAAGATAAGAAGACTGGATTAAATTTAATAGGTGCAAAAGAATTAGAGCAAGATATCATGGAAGGAGCACCTATTTGGGTAGTAGCTGCTAAGGAAATTAAGGACCACAGCCCTGTAGAACACCCTCAAGAGGTGGTCCAATTATTGAAAGAATTTGAGGATGTGATTCTAGAAGATCTCCCCAATAACCTTCCACCTTTAAGAGACATACAACACGCAATAGATTTAGTCCCTAGAGCGACTTTACCAAATTTGCCTCACTATAGGATGAACCCAACTGAACACCAGGAATTCCAAAGGCAAGTGGGTGAACTTCTTAGGAAGGGGTTTATTAAGGAAAGCTTAAGTCCATGTGCAGTCCCTGCTCTGCTGACCCCTAAGAAAGATGGCACCTGGAGGATGTGTATAGATAGCCGTGCTATTAATAAGATCACTGTAAAGTATAGATTCCCAATCCCAAGACTAGACGACATGTTAGATATGATAGCTGGATCGACAATTTTTTCCAAGATAGACCTAAAAAGTGGCTATCACCAGGTTAGGGTTAGGCCTGGAGACGAATGGAAGACCGCTTTTAAGACTAAAGATGGATTATATGAGTGGTTAGTCATGCCGTTCGGTCTGTCCAATGCACCCAGCACTTTTATGAGAATAATGAATCAGGTGTTAAAGGTTTTTATCGGAAGATTTGTAGTGGTCTATTTTGATGATATACTTATATATAGCAAACAAAGGCAGACCACTTAACCCACCTGAAACAAGTTTGTCAAGTCCTGAGAAAAGATAGTCTCTATGCCAATATCAAGAAGTGTGATTTCCTAACAAATAGAGTTATCTTTCTAGGATTCGTAGTCACATCTGAAGGGGTGTCCGTTGATCCTGAGAAAATTAAATCCATAGTAGAGTGGCCTACGCCTAAGACTATCCATGACGTCCGTAGTTTCCATGGGTTATCCACCTTCTATAGAAGGTTTATCAAAGGATTCAGTACGATAGTGGCACCAATCACTGATTGTATTAGGAAGGAAAATTTTGAGTGGACTAAAGCAGCAGGTAAGGCCTTCCTAACAATTAAGGAGAAAATGACACAAGCACCTGTCTTAAGGTTACCCGATTTTACCAAGGTGTTTGAGGTTGCTTGTGATGCTTCTGGGGTCGGAATTGGAGGTGTTTTGAGTCAAGAGAATCACCCAGTAGCATACTTCAGTGAAAAGTTAAATGAGGCGAGACTAAGGTATTCCACGTATGATAAGGAACTGTATGCTGTAGTTCAAGCTCTACGATATTGGAGGCATTATCTTCTACCCCACGAGTTTGTCCTGTTCTCTGATCACGAAGCTCTTAGGTTCCTTAGTTCTCAAAAGAAATTAAACCCTAGGCATGGGAAATGGGTAGAATTCACACAAGCTTACACGTTCGTTTTGAAACATCGTGCCGGTACTGAAAATAGGGTTGCTGATGCGTTGAGCCGCCGTTCTATGTTGTTAACCTCTGTGAGCACTGAAGTAGTAGGGTTCGATAGATTGAAAGATGAATATCCCACATGTCCTGATTTTGGTCACATCTATCAATCCCTCCAACAAAGACCATATAGTGAACCTAGTGATTATACACTGTTAGATGGATACCTTTTCAAAGGAAATCAGTTGTGTATTCCCAAGACCTCTGTTAGGGAATTTCTGATCTAGGAAGTCCATGCTGGAGGTTTAGCAGGACATTTTGGCAGGAACAAAACCATCCTAGCAATGAAAGAACAATTTTTTTGGCCTGTCTTAAAAAGAGCGTTGCCCAGATCGTAGGTCAGTGTCGGACCTGTGCTATTGCAAAACAACAAAGATAGAACACCGGTCTGTACATGCCCTTACCTGTCCCTGATGGTCCATGGCAAGATATCAGTATGGATTTTGTGGTAGGTCTACCTAAAACTTCTAGGAAACATGACTCTATTTTCGTGGTTGTCGATCGTTTCTCCAAAATGGCGCACTTCATCCCGTGTTCTCAAACTTTAGATGCTTCGAAAGTGGCCAAGCTTTTCTTAGATCAGGTGGTTAAGCTTCATGGTTTACCCAAAACCATTGTGTCAGATAGAGATGTCAAGTTCACTAGCTACTTCTGGAAAACCCTCTGGCACATGTTAGGTACTAAGCTGAAATTCTCTATGGCCTATCATCCTCAAACCGATGGCCAAACTGAAGTAGTAAACCGAAGCTTAGGAAATCTCTTAAGATGTTTAGTCGGCGACAACCTAGGAAACTGTGACTTACTACTTCCTCGCGCTGAATTTGCCTACAACAGTTCGATCAATAGGTCTATTGGGAAAAGTCCATTCGAAGTGGTCCATGGATACAAACCTAGGAAACCTTTAAACCTAATTCCATTACCAGTACATACACGAATATCTGAGTCTGCTGAGTCATATGCACAGCATGTTAAGGATTTGCACAAGGAGATTAATCAGAAGATCCAAACAAGCAATGAACTCTATAGGCATATGGCTAACTCACATAAATTATTAAAGAAATTTAATGAAGGAGACTCTGTAATGATTAGGCTTAAACCAGAAAGGTTTCCTCCGGGAACTATGAAGAAACTCCATGCCCGAGGAGCCGGACCCTTCAAAATAATAAAGAAAATTGGACCTAATGCTTGTGTAGTAGACTTACCACCTAGTTATGGCATTAGTTCTACATTTAATGTTTCTGATCTGAAAGAATACAAGGAACCTGCATTAATACCTGATGAACCTTTTGGTCCTAACACTTCTCTTGAGAGTGAAATGCCAATTGAGTGTCCACCACCAAATATTCCTGAGCGAAAGGAAAGAATTGAAAGGATCTTGGATGACCAGATCATCACTACTAGAAATAAGGGCTACCAACGCTATCTGGTTCGATGGCAAGGACGTCCTGAATCTAAAGATTCCTAGATCACCAAAGAGGACCTACAACAAATCGACCCGGATATATTAGAAACTTATCACTCGACAGGGTCGAGTTCCTCCCACCCAGGGAGAATTGGTGCGGGCACCAGAATCAGAAAGAGACTCCAACCAATTCAAGCCCATTCCGAATCTTTATGGTTGGACTAGAGAGTCCGGTAACCTTTCTTTATTTTGAGTCCAAAAGAATCATATAAGTCGAGTCCATGTTGGGTCCTGTAATCTTTCTTTTGAGTCCAAAATAATCATGTAAGTCGAGTACATGTCGGGTCTAGTCTTAGTCCAATCCAAATGGGTCAACTAGCATCAAGCCTAAAAAAGACTCACAATGTATACCCCAAATCAAGACCAAAGCCAACTCAATTGGGGACCACATGCCACATCACTTGCGCCACCTCAACATGGGACCACATGCCACATCAAGAGGGGACCATATGCCACCTCACACGCCACCTCACCACAAGAGGGCGCCATCCCAAGTTCAAATTCAAGGAAGTTGGCCAAGGAGGATTTCAAGCAAGAAAATCAGCCCTCTCCCCTTATATTACTCCACTTGATTGGGGATTTGAAATTTCAAAATTTGTAAGGCTTTATTTAAAGCCTTGGATGCCCCTTGTAAAGATTTTGATGAGTGAATACAAGCTTCCACCATGGCGCCAAGGATCATTTCCAACAAACTCTCCTTTTGAGTTCCATCAATCTTCTAACTTCTAATTAAGTTTCTAATCATCTTGGTTTCTTTGTTGCAGGGTTCTCTAGGCTCCAGATCCAAGAGGAAGGATTACTTGCTACAAACCAGAAAGTTAGAAGGCCCATCTTATGTGGTATGATCTTTCATTTGAGAACCTTAAGAGTGAATCCCTTGTGCTTGAGATTTCAATGCTTGAACTCCTAGTATTTTAAGATCAGGATCATTAAATAGGGCTAGCTTGACTTGTGTGCGAATTCTAGTCTTGTCCTATTTCTTTAAAATTTTGATAGTCCTCCTAGCTGGGTTTAAGTATAAGCATTTAGGGTTTCTTATTTAGATCTCCTTGATCTTATATGTTGAATCACTCATATGCAAGTAGGAATTGCTAGTTAAA
>CM038046.1:71232728-71250228 GCA_021397845.1 Areca catechu
GCGCACCGACTTTGGTTCCGTGCGCGCGCGGCCGCATTTTTTGCCCGAGGGATCCGGACGGGGCCGATGGAGTGGGACCGGGAGGTCGACCGGACCAAAGAGCGCACCGACCTTTGTCCGCGCGCACGCGGCCTCATTTTTTGCCCGAGGGATCCAGACAAGGCCGATGGAGCGGGACCGGGAGGTCGACTGGACCATCAAAAACCGACCTTGGTTCCGCGCGCGTGCGGCCGCGATTTCGCCCGAGGGATCCGGACGGCGACTATGGAGCGGGACCGGGAGGTCGACCGGACCAAAGAGCGCGCCGACCTTGGTTCCGCACGCGCGCGGCCGCATTTTTCGCCCGAGGGATCCGGACGGCAACGATGGAGCAGGACCGGGAGGTCGACCGGACCATCGAAAACTGACCTTGGTTCCGCGCGCGTGCGGCCGCGATTTCGCTCGAAGGATCCGGACGGAGGCGATGGAGCGGGACCGGGAGGTCGACCGGACCATCGCACAACGACCTTGGTTCCACGCACGCACGGCCGCGATTTCGCCCGAAGGATCCGGACGGAGGCGATGGAGCGGGACCGGGAGGTCGACCGGACCATCCACACCGACCTTAGTTCCGCGCGCGCGCGGCCGCGTTTTTCGCCAGAAGGATCCAGACGGGGCCGATGGAGCGGGACCGGGAGGTCGACCGGACCAAAGAGCACACCGACCTTGGTTCCGCGCGCGCGCGCGGCCGCGTTTTTCGCCCGAGGGATCCGGACGGCGACGATGGAGCAGGACCGAGAGGTCGACCGGACCATCGAAAACCGACCTTGGTTCCGCGCGCGTGCGGCCGCGATTTCGCCCGTAGGATCCGGACGGAGGCGATGGAGCGGGACCGGGAGGTCGACCGGACCATCGCACACTGACCTTGGTTCCGCGCGCGCGCGGCCGCGTTTTCGCCCGAAGGATCCGGACAGAGCCGATGGAGCGGGACCGGGAGGTCGACCGGACCGGATGACACCGACCTTGGTTCCGCGCACGCGCGGCCGCGTTTTCGCCCGAAGGATCCGGACGGAGCCGAAGGACCGGGACGTCGACCGGACCGGACGACACCGACCATGGTTCCGCGCGCGCGCGGCCGCGAAGATCCGGCACTCGGAAGGGGCGAAGAAGGGGCATCCGGGGATGTTCCGAGGCACAGAGCTAGCTTGCGAACGCAAGGGAGGACCAATACTTGCGCCCAAATGTCGCTGGACCCGAGTCATGGACGGCCCAGCACGAGAGAGCACCCAGCGCACCCCGGACGCGAGTCCAGGATGTCCAGGATGCGCGCACCATGCGCGGGGCAAAAGGGCGGCCAGGACTCGGAACCACACAGCGCAGGACGCGAGTCCCGGAGGGCACGACACGGGCGAAATCACAGAGCATCTAGGACGCGAGTCCAAGGAGGCCTGGACGCGCGCCGCGTGAGCAGAAAATCCAAAACGGATTCCCGGGGGAGTACCCAAGGGTCGCGAGCAACGTTGCAGAAGCAGGGGAGGGCCGGGACGCGCGCCTGGACGCGCGCGGATGCGCATCCGAGGCGGCCATGACCCGCGCCCCGCTCGCAAGGGGGCTTGCCAACCTACTACCCGCGCAGGGCATCCGGCCAAGGTCCACCCCGGGGTTCCAGGGTCGCGAGCAGCATTGCAAATTCGGGGGCATGCCCCACGTCCGCGCGCGCCCCGCGTGACCCGCGCCCGCCAGCGCCCAAGCGCGCGACAGGTGCCCCGCGCCCGGCGCTGCCAGGACCTGCGCTCGCCCGCGCCCATGCGCGCGCCCGGTGCCCCGCACCCGGCGCTGCCAGGACCCGCGCCCGCCCGCGCCCAAGAGCGTGCCCGTTGCCCCGCGCCCGGCGCTGCCAGGAATCGCGCCCGCCCACGCCCATGCGCACGCCTGGTGCCCCGCGCCCGGCGCTGCCAAGACCCGCCCCCTCCCGCGCACGGCGCTGCCCGAACCCGCGCCCGCCCGCGACCATGTGCGCGCCCGGTGCCCCGCGCACGGCGCTGCCAGGACCCGCGCACGGCGTTGCCAGGACCCGCGCACGGTGCTGCCAGGACCCGTGCCCGCCCGCGCCCATGCACGCGCCCGGGGACCCGTGACCATGCGCGCGCCTGGGGACTCGAGCCCGGCGCTGCCAGGACCCGCGCACGGCTGCGCCCATGCGCGCGCCCGGGGACTCGAGCCCGGCGGTGCCAGGACCCGTGCACGCCCGCGCCCTTGCGCGCGCCCGGGGACTCGAGCCCGGCGGTGCCAGGACCCGCGCACGCCCGTGCCATGGCCCGGGCGCGCGCGCTCCGGGTTACCCGTGCACTCCCGTGCCATGGCCCGCGCATGCCCGTGCCATGACACGTATGCGCGCGCGCCCGGTGACCCGTGCACTCCCGTGCCCTGACCCGCGCACACCCGTGCCATGACCTGGGCACGCGCTCGCCCGGTGACCCGTGCACTCCGTGCCATGACCGGGGCACGCATGCCCAGTGACCCTTGCACTCTCGTGACGTGAACCGTGCATGCCCGTGCCATGACCCGGGCGCGCACGCCCGGTGACCCGTGCACTCCGGTGCCATGACCCGTGCGCGCGCGCGCCCGGTGACCCGTGAACTTTCGTGCCATGACCGTGCACGCCCGCGTGCTACCCCTTGCTCCCGGCAGCGACGTGACCCATGTACGCCCGTGCCATGACCCGTGCACGCCTGCGTGCTGCCACTTGCACCCGGCAGCGCCGTGACCTGTGCACGCCCGCGCTCTTGAGCACGCCCGGGGCCTTACGCCCGCCGGTGCCATGACCCGTGCACGCCCGTGCCCGGCCCCTTAAGACCGCGGTGCCATGACCCGCGCACGCCCGGGGCCTTGCGCCCGCCGGTGCCTCGCACCCGCCCGTGCCGTAACCGGCGCACGCCCTTGGCACGACTCGCGTGTGCCTTGCGCCCGCCCGTGACATGGCCCGCGCCCGGCAGCGCCGTGACCCGTGCAAGCCCGTGCCACGAGCCGCGTGCGCGTCGGGTGACACGCGCCAGGCGGCCCCGTGACCCGCGCGCGCCCGTGCCATGACCCGCGCGCGCGCGCCCGGCGGCGCCGTGACCCGCGCGCGCGCCCGGTGACCCGCGCACCCCCGTGCCGTGACCTGCACCCGGAAGCGCCGTGGCCCGCGCTTGCGCCGGGTGACTCGAGACCGGCTGCGCCGTGACCCGTGCAAGACCGCGCCGCGACCCGCGCCCGCTCGTGCCCATGCGCGCGCCCGTTGCCCCGCGCCGGTGCTGCCAGGACCCGCGCCCGCCCGCGGCCATGCGCGCGCCCGGTGCCCCGCGCCCGGCGCTGCCAGGACCCGCGCACGCCCGCGCCCATGCGCTCGCCCGGTGCCCCGCGCACAGCACTACCAGCACCCGCGCCCATGCGCGTGCTCGGTGCCCCGCGCCCGCCCGCGCCCATGCGCGCGCCCGGTGCCCCGCGCCCGGTGCTGCCAGGACCCGCGCACGCCCGCGCCCATGCACGCGCCCGGGGACCCGCGCCCGGCGCTGCTAGGACCAGCGCCCACCCACGCCCATGCGCGCGCCCGGGGACCCGCACCCGGCACTGCCAAGACCCACGCCCATGCGCGCGCCCGGGACTCGAGCCCGGCGCTGCCAGGACTCGCTCACGCCTGTGCCCATGCGTGCGCCCGGGGACTCGAGCCCGGCGGTGCCAGGACCCGCGCACGCCCGCGCCCTTGCGCGCGCCCAGGGACTCGAGCTCGGCTGTGCCAGGACCCGCGCACACCCGTGCCATGGCCCGGGCGCGCGCGCGCCGGGTTACTCGTGCACTCCCGTTCCATGACCCGCGCACGCCCGTGCCATGACACGTGCGCGCGCGCCCGGTGACCCGTGCACTCCCGTGCCATGACCTGCGCACGCTCGTGCCATGACCCGGGCGTGCGCATGCCCAGTGACCCGTGCACTCCCGTGCCATGACCGAGGCGCGCGCATGCCCAGTGATCCTTGCACTCCCATGCCGTGAACTGCGCATGCCCGTGCCATGACCCGGGCGCGCACACCTGGTGATCCGTGCACTCCGGTGCCATGACCCGTGCGCGCGCGCCCGGTGACCCGTGCACTTTTGTTCCATGACCGTGCACGCCCGCGCACTGCCCCTTGCGCCCGGCAGCGCCATGACCAGCGCACGCCCGTGCCATGACCCATGCACGCCCGCGCGCTGCCCCTTGAGCCCAGCAGCCCCGTGACCCGTGCACGCCCGTGCTCTTGCGCACGCCAGGGGCCTTGCAACCCCGGTGCCATGACCCGTGCACGCCAGCGCCCGGCCCCTTGCGCCCGGCGGTGCCACGACCCGCGCACGCACGGGGCCTTGCACCCGGTGGTGCCATGACCCGCGCACGCCGCTCCCTTGAGCGTGACCGTGGCCTTGCGCCCGGCGGTGCCGCGACCCGTGCACGCCCGCGCCCGGTGCCCGCGCCCGGCGGTGCCGTGACCCGCTCACGCCCGTGCCAAGACCCACACTTGCGCCCGGTGCTATGCACCGGCCCGTGCCATGACCACCGTGCACCGTGCCAGGACCGGCTCACGCCGTGCCCTCGCGCGAGCTCGGTGCCTCGCACCTGCCCGTGCCGTGACCGGCGCACGGTCTTGGCATGACCCGCGCGTGCCTTGCGCCCGCCCGTGCCATGTCCCGTGCCCTGCTCCCCGCGCCCGGCAGCGCCGTGACCCGTGCAAGCCCGTGCCACGAGCCGCGCGCACGCCGGGTGACACGCGCCAGGCGGCCCCATGACCCGCGCGCGCCCGTGCCATGACCCGCGCGTGCACGCACGGCGGCGCCGTGACCCGCGCGTGCGCCCGGTGACCCGCTCACGCCCGTGCCGTGACCCACGCCCGGAAGCGCCGTGACCCGCGCACGCCGTGGCATGACCCGCGCACGTCAGTGCCATGGCCCGCGCGCGCGCCCGGTGACCCGAGCCAGGCAGCGCCGTGACCCGTGCAAGCCCGCGCCGCGACCCGCGCGCATGCCCGGCGACCCGCGCCCGGCTGCTTCATGACCCGTGCATGCCCGTGCCGTTGCCCGCGCACGCCTGTGCCGTGACCCGCGCGCGTTGCCTTGCGCCCGACGGTGCCGTGACCTGCGCACGCCCACGCCGTGACACGCGCCCGTTGACTTGCACACCGCAGCTCCGTGACACGCGCATGCCCGTGCCGTGACCCGCGCCTGCGCGCGCCCGGTGACCCGCGCATGCCCGTGCCATGACCCACATGTGCCCGAGCCCGCAGTGCCCTTGTGCATGCCCGGCGGTGGCATGACCCGCGCATGCCCGTGCCATGACCCGCGCGCGCTCGAGCCCGCCGTGCCCTTGTGCATGCCCGGTGCCTCGCGCCCGGCGGTGCCATGACCGCGCGCGCGCGCGCCCGTCGCCCTGCGCAAGGCAGTGCCGTGACCCTCGCGCTTCCGTGCCATGGCCCGCATGCGAGCGCCCGGTGACCTGCGCATGCCGTGCCACGGTGCGCGCGCTAGTGCCACGACCCGCGCGTGCCCGAGCCCGCCGTGCCCTTGTGCGCCTCCGGGGCCTCGCGTCCGGTGGGACATGGCCCACGCGTGCCCGGTGACTTGCTCCCGTCTGTGCCATGGCCCGGGAACGCCCCTGCGGCGACCCGCACATGCCCGATGACCTACACCCGGCGGTGACGTGACCCGCGCGCCCGCGTGCGTCCCGCGGCCTGCCATCCGCGCCCTCGCCCGGGCGTCACCGCATCCGGCCGTGCGATGCCAGGGCCCGCCGTGGGATTCGGGTCTCCGTCGCCATGGCACGATCGCGATAGCGTGGGCTCTCACCGGGCCCTCGTGGAGGGTCCGGAGTCATGCCCACGTTCTCGGGACCCGTGCCTCGACGCGCATGGCACAGGCACCCGCCCAGAGCATCTTAGTTTCATCCAATACGGCGAACCCGGTGCTCCGGGAGGGGCATCCGACCAAAGGCGGGGAGTGGCCGGGGAGAGCGTGCCGTCTCCGGTCGCGGCGAGCTGGGCACCTGCGACACGACGGCTCTGACGCGATGCCCGGTGCCTTTCCGCAACCGTCGCTCGGGCATGCATCCGACCCCCACAGCTGGAGCTACCGAGCAGGCAATCCGCCGCCGCCGCACAGGCACCCGCACTCAAGCCAGGACCTGCACGGCAGTTCCCGGGTGGACGGTGGCACCACCGCACCGGCACACTCGTGGGGATGGGGCCGTCGAGGTCGACGCCGCCGTGCCCGCCCGGGCGGATGCCCGAGCGGTACGGTGCCCCGCTCCGTTCCGCCGAACGGGCAAGGCGACGGTGCGCGCGATCGGGACCCGGGGCGCGCCCATCCGCCTCCGGGCCCCAGTCCCGGAGCCGTCCACCGCGGCACCCTCGCCGGTGCACGGTCGTGCCTTCCACCTCGCCGCTCGGCGCGGGCGAGCCATCCCGCCACGCCGCGACTGATGCAGAACAAATAAAGGGATGCGATGCGGAAGTAAATTAAGATTAACTAATTTTTTTGTTGTTTTTATATGTTTATGGAAGTTGGCTTCAAATCAAAGAAAAGTTAACCTAACATTGAAAGATACTAATATGATGATTGAAAGCACAATTTTAAGGAAACTAAATTATCAGAGTAGTTCAGAAGCAACGGATCGCTGGGGGTTGAGAAACTCCCAGACCTAGGGTTTCGCTCCGAACTTTCAGCAGAACAGAAATAAAGAGAAGAGATGGTTTACCTAGCCAGACAATGATCTTCACAGATTTTGGTGGAAGAACTCTCCCGACCAGATTGTTGGATCCTCGGATTCAGATATCTTCGCAATGGAACCTCCAATACTGGTCCTTTGGCGGGTTGGCTTCTCCTGAACTCAAGATCTGGAAGAGAAGAAAAACAATTGATGGAATCAGAGAGTCAAGGGAAAAATTTACCAGGTTGATGAACTTGAAGATTGAAATTGCTAAAAACTGGATTCTCCTGGAAGCTGATGTGATTTTCCTTGGAACTTGCTCTGGATCTGAAGTAGCCGGACTGGATCTGGATGAAGGTGGACGGCCTGGACTTGTAGAGAGAGAGAGGCCGTGGGAGATGGGAGGAGCTAGGGTTTGATGGATTGGAAATAATGAAGGGTGGCTAGGGTTTTGGATTTTTAAGTGGCTAACCTAGGGTTTTGGATAAAGATGGAGATCTCTCACCTCCTCAAGGCTCCAATGGAACCCGGATTACCCCCTCACGGAGCTTAACACTTAGAATAGTGCGGAAGAAGAGAAACCTAGGTCACTCAACACAAGAGAATAGCAAAAATAATTTTTCTTCATTGATTTCTTTCAAAGTTACAAAGAGAGGTCTATTATATAGACCTAAAATTTTCTCCAAGCTTGTACAAATTCCCATGTGGGACTAAACTCCTCCAACCAATAGATTAGGTAGAAAATCTCCTCTCTTGGCCGACCAAGAGTTCAAAAAAAATTTGGGACGGCCATAAAGGAATTTTTTTGGAATTTTTATGGCGCCTTCTTTGGAGTTGGATTTGGATTTGGAGTCCTCTTCTTCTTATGGCATTTCTTCTTTTCTTCCACTCCAAGTTAAGCTCTTTGATTTTGATTTGAACTTCAATTAGGAGTAGGTTGGATGTCCTTCTTTGATTTTTTCTCCAAGAGAAGTCCCTTTCCTTCTTTGCTTAGACAAAATTGGCAGAAATGGGCGCCTCCTTTAAATTAGCTTCCAATTTGATTTTTTTCTTCTTTGGGTGTGGGGACCATGACACTGGGATGCCTCTGTGGTGCCTCCTAGACCCTGGCATGTGCTCGGAGTGTGGCTGGACGTGTGGCTTGGAGTGTGGCCTCCACTTGCTTGGACCTTGATTTGATTGGAAGACAAATGCGGCACCATATTGGATAAAATTGAAACCACATCGGGACTTGCACCGAGTCAACATGACTCAACAAAATTTAAATGGTGACTCAAGAAATAAATAAAAATAAATAAACTGGTTGACCAGGTCAACCTTTATTACAAACCCTAATTTCTCGGGCAAGGTTAATCAGAGATCCAGATGGAGCTCTGAAGTCTTCTTCTGAGTCTGGTGCCCGCACCAATTCTCCCGGGGTGGGAGGAACTCGACCCTGTCGAGTAAGGCTCAAGTTGGCTCTGGTATCTCTCCAAGAGGTCTGGGTCCAATTCTTGTAATTCTTCTCGGGAGATCCAAGAGTCATCAGAATCTGGCCTTCCTTGCCAGCGGACCAGGTACCTTTGGTATCCTCGATTACGAGTAGAGATAACCTAATCATCCAGGATCTTTTCAATCTGCTCTTTCCTCACAGGCCAGTTTGTTGGTGGACACACAGGGTCGGGATCACTCTCAATGATAGGGTTAGGCTCAAAAGGCTCACTAGGAATCACAGCTAGCTCCCTGTACTCTACTAAGTCTGTAATGTTGAAAGTAGAGCTAATGCCTAGTTCTGGAGGCAACTCGAGCACATAGGCATTGGATCCTACTCTCTTTACCACTCTAAATGGTCCAGCTCCCCTAGCATGTAACTTTCTAACGGTTCCAGGAGGAAACCATTCAGGCCTTAACCTAATCATCACATAGTCTCCCTCAACAAAAGATTTGACTCGCCTTTGAGTATCAGCCAACTTCTTATAAGTTTCATTACTTAAATTTATTTTGGCATGAATTTCTTTATGCAAGTCTTTTACATGCTGTGCAAAATTCTCAGCAGACTCGGAGACTCGAGTGTGGACAGGTAAAGGGACTAGGTCAAGAGGTGTGTGAGGTTTGTACCCATGTACAATTTCAAATGGACTCTTACCCGTAGACCTATTGACCGAGTCATTGTACGCAAATTCTGCCCTTGGTAGGTATAAATCCCAATTTCTGGTGTTTTCACCAACAAGACATCTCAGCAGATTTCCTAGGCTACGGTTCACTACTTCAGTTTGGCCATCAGTTTGGGGATGATAGGCAGTTGAAAACTTAAGTTTTGTCCCTAACTTATGCCAAAGGGTCTTCCAAAAGTAACTGGTGAACCGGACATCCCTATCTGAAACGATTGTCTTAGGTAGGCCATGGAGTCTAACTATCTCATTGAAGAAAAGTGTGGCTACCTTAGACGCATCAAAGGTTTGGGAACAAGGCAAGAAGTGGGCCATTTTAGAGAATCGGTCGACTACGACACAGATAGAATCATGTCTCCTCTGGGTCTTAGGTAAACCTAACACAAAATCCATACTCACATCTTGCCAAGGATGATCTGGGACAGGGAGTGGGGTATAAAGGCCAGTGTTTTATTTTCGCTGTTTGGCAACAGCGCAGGTTCGACATCTAGCTACAATATTAGCTACATCCCTTTTCAAGCTAGGCCAGAAAAAGTGGTCTTCAATAGCTAGAATGGTCTTGTCTTTTCCAAAATGGCCGGCTAAACCTCCAACATGGATTTCCCAAATCAAAAATTCCCTAAGAGAAGTTCTAGGGATGCAAAGCCTATTTTTGAAGAACAGAAAACCATCTACAAGGGTATAATCCTGGTGATTACTAGATGGTCCTTGAGCTAGATCCTGATACACAGTTGTGAAATCCGGACAAGACTCATATTCCTCTTTGATTTGCTCAAACCCTATGACCTCAGTGTTAACAGAAGTTAATAACAGGGATCGGCGACTAAGGGCATCAGCTACCTTATTCTCAACTCCAGCCTTATGTTTCAGGACAAAAGTATAGGACTGGATATATTCTACCCACTTAGCATGCCTAGGGTTAAGCTTCTTTTGGGAGTTCAGAAATCTAAGAGCCTCATGGTCCGAAAATAGTACAAATTCCTGCGGTAGCAAATAATGTCTCCAGTAACGCAAAGCTTGCACCACCGCATAAAATTTCTTATCATAGGTAGAATACCTAAGCTTAGCATCATTAAGTTTTTCACTAAAGAATGCTATGGGATGATTCTCTTGGCTTAGGACTCCACCTATTCCTACACCTGAAGCATCACAGGCAACCTCAAATACTTTAGAAAAATCGGGTAATCTCAGAATGGGTGCCTGGGTCATTTTATCCTTAAGATCTAGGAAGGCTTTATGGGCTGACTTAGTCCAATGAAATTCTCCCTTCCTAATACAATCAGTGATAGGAGCAGCTAAAGTACTAAACCCCTTGATGAATCGCCTATAGAAGGTAGCCAAGCCGTGGAAACTTCTAACTTCATGCACATTGGTTGGCTCTGGCCAGTCTACTATGGACCTAATCTTCTCAGGATCGGCCGCCACGCCGTCAGGGGTTACTACAAAACCAAGAAAGATAACTCTACTAGTCATGAATTCACACTTCTTAAGATTACCGTAGAGTCTATCATTCCTCAAAACTTGGCAGACTGCTCTAAGGTGGCCTAGGTGATCTGCTGGGGTCTTACTATAGATCAGGATGTCATCAAAATAGACCACCACAAATTTTCCTATGAAAGCTCTAAGTACCTGGGTCATAATTCTCATGAAAGTACTAGGGGCATTGGATAACCCAAAAGGCATAACAACCCATTCATAAAGACCATCCTTAGTTTTGAAAGCAGTTTTCCATTCATCCCCGGGTCTAATCCTAACCTGATGATAGCCGCTTCTGAGATCAATCTTAGAAAAAACCATTGCACCAGCCATCATATCAAGCATGTCATCTAGTCTAGGGATGGGAAACCTATATTTGATTGTAATTTTATTGATGGCACGACTGTCAACACACATCCTCCACGTGCCATCTTTCTTTGGGGTCAGTAAGGCTGGGACTGCACAAGGGCTAAGACTTTCTCTAATAAACCCCTTCCTCAATAATTCTCCAACCTGCTTTTGCAGTTCTTCATGCTCAGATGGATTCATCCTGTAATGGGGCAAGTTGGGCAAAGTCACTCCTGGGATTAGATCTATGGCATGCTGGATATCCCTAAGAGGTGGAAGGTGGTCTGGCAAATCCTTGGGAAAGACATCCTCAAATTCTTTTAACACAGGTTTAACTTCTTGAGGAGGCTCTGAGGGTTCCGAAGTTCTAAGTTCCTTAGCAGTCAACATCCAGATGGGTGAACCACTATGAATTTCTTGTTCTAGATCCTTAGCACTGATTAGGTTCACTCCAGTTTTCATCTCCTTAACCTTACCGGCTCCTTTAGTTACCTTGTCTTTAGGGGGAACTGAATGGATCGTAATCTTCTTCCCATTGAAACTAAAGACACAGGTATTGGATTTTCCTAAGAGGGTGGCATCATGATCATACAACCAAGGTCTTCCGAGAATTATACTGCTCACCCCCATGGGTAAGACATCGCACCAAATCTTTTCATGATAAGATTGCATTTGGATTTGGACTTGACATCTAGACTGGATGGGTATGGAGGTAGAATCTACCCAAGAAACCTTATAGGGGTTGGGATGGGGAACTGGGATTAAGCCTAACATCTTGACAGTGCTAGTAGAGATGGCATTTACACAGCTCCCACTATCTATGATGATCTTACATACCTTATCCCCTAATTTAAGAAAAGTCAGTAGGATGTTAGTCCTACGCCAATCCTCTTGAACTAGATTCTGGGATAGGATGCATCTTACAACTCCTAATTGGTCAGATTCATTGGGTTCCTCCTCTCCTTCATACTCCTCAACCAAATTCATTCCGGCCTCATAAACTTCTTCTTCAAATTCCTCACTGGGCTCGGAATTATCATTCTCTCCCTCTTCTATGTAAAGGGATCTCCGTGGGCACTGGCTAGCAACATGACCTACCTTATGACACTTGAAACAGGCTATGGCAGTACACTGACTGGAAATATTACCTGGTTTCTGATAATTAAAACAGGTGATATTTGAACTAGGGGTTCTCTGGGTGTCAGGTGCCTTACCTTTGTCCATGGGCCTAGGGGTAGAAGTACCCTGAAAAGGTTTACTAGGGATAACTTGGCTAGGTCCATTCCTTGGGGTAGGGGCACTAACCCTAGAAGGTATAGGTCCTCTCTGAAATTTCTCAGTGTTCAGTGCAATCTGGTAGGCTTTGTCTAGATCAGTAACCTCTCTCAGAAATAGTTCTCTCTTGATATCTTCCCTCAGTCCAGCCCTAAATCTAGACAAAGTGACTTCGTGGGCTTCACTCACATCACATCTCATTAGGTATTCATCAAAAGTAGCTATGTAGTCTGAGACAGATCGGTTTCCTTGTTTTAGGTTTTGCCATTGGTCTAACAGGTTTTGCTGGTATGAAATGGGTAGGTATTTATCTCTCAGTTTTTCTTTCATACCCTGCCAAGTGGTTATGGGCTCAACATTCCGTCTCCTAGTGGTTAGCTCAATGTTCCCCCAGTATAACCTAGCTTGACGCACTAATTTCATCTTGGCAAACTTGTATTTCCTCTCCTCAGACATAGCATACCACTCAAAGTATTGGTCCATCTCACCCTCCCAATCAGAATACACCTTAGGGTTCAGACTACCATCAAAAGTGGGTGCATCTAATTTGATGTTCCTGATGAACCTATCATCTCTATATTCAGGCTCTGGGTCAGGCCTCCTATGATTAGGTTCAGGATCTCTATATAAAGGCCTTCTAGGCTCCTGATGTGGGTGAGGTTGAGGCACATTAAAATCGGGGTCAGGAGTCCAATTCCGATGTCTAGGTTCTTCAAGTACTTGGACTCGGTCCCTAAGTTGGGTAAGATCCTCATGAATTTGTGCGCTAAACTGGGCCACAGTGTTTGTCATATCCTGATTCATTTTAGCCATACTTTTAGTAAGAGTTCTGATCATGGCCTCTAAATCAGGTTAGGTTTGACCAGGTTGATATGGCACTCCGTTTCTGGTAGACATGATGATTCAAGCAAGCACACAAAATGAGACTAGACTAAATCGACTACTGGATCACTAGACCTAGAGTCCAAACTAGATGCCCAATCAGAGTGGCAAGCTAGCCTGTAGTAACTCAGGACTCAGCCAGACAGGTGTAAGGGGAGTGTTAGGTCCCTGATTGCCAATCCTAGACACCAATCAGTGATTGGCCAGGTAGGCGGACCAGCACACAAGCCCTTCGGGAATGGATCCCTGAACCACCGTTCTAGACACTGAGTGCTAAGCACACACAGAATAACTCGGCAAACTGACTCAACACTAGCCTAGACCCGACCAATTGGTGTCCCTAGCCCACTAGGGCAAATTAGGTCTAACTGATTTTAAATTAGGTCTAGGTTCGAATGATTGGATGGTGGTTTTGGGCTAAGGAGAGGTAATCAACTCCTCCCCTTATCTTAGATGCTCAATTGCCCTTAAGTAAATTATGAGATGATCACTCCAAAAAGAATTGAATTGCAGAACACAAAAAACAGAGTTGTTGTATTTTAATGCTCAGAAATTTTACCGAAAACAATAAATCACAGAAAAATTATGGAAAATAGGTTCAATTATGCTGGTTTTAACGAAGCAAAAATCATGCAATTCGGAGTTTTATGCAGGGACAAATAATTCAGACAACAGGGCAAATACGGGCTGCAACTATATTGTCTTCCCCGTTTATAATCCCTGCTACGAAGTTATAACCCAATGGATCCCCTACACGCCCTAGGAACACCCCGTGGAATGGGAGGAGGAGGCTTGCGCCTCTCTTAGTTCCGAGGACCGGACGTCCTGGGGAGTCTACTTCGAGCAGACAAAATAAAAAGAGAAAACGGTCAAAACATGCAAGCAAGCAAATCAGAAACCCTAGACTGGGCTCTGATACCAAAAATGATGCAGAACAAATAAAGGGATGCGATGCGGAAGTAAATTAAGATTAACTAATTTTTTGTTGTTTTTATATGTTTGTGGAAGTTGGCTTCAAATCAAAGAAAAGTTAACCTAACATTGAAAGATACTAATATGATGATTGAAAGCACAATTTTAAGGAAACTAAATTATCAGAGTAGTTCAGAAGCAACGGATCGCTGGGGGTTGAGAAACTCCCAGATCTAGGGTTTCGCTCCGAACTTTCAGCAGAACAGAAATAAAGAGAAGAGATGGTTTACCTAGCCAGACAATGATCTTCACAGATTTTGGTGGAAGAACTCTCCCGAGCAGATTGTTGGATCCTCGGATTCAGATATCTTCGTAATGGAACCTCCAATACTGGTCCTTTGGCGGGTTGGCTTCTCCTAAACTCAAGATCTGGAAGAGAAGAAAAATAATTGATGGAATCAGAGAGTCAAGGGAAAAATTTACCAGGTTGATGAACTTGAAGATTGAAATTGCTGAAAACTGGATTCTCCTGGAAGCTGATGTGATTTTCCTTGGAACTTGCTCTGGATCTGAAGTAGCCGGACTGGATCTGGATGAAGGTGGACGGCCTGGACTTGTAGAGAGAGAGAGGCCGTGGGAGATGGGAGGAGCTAGGGTTTGATGGATTGGAAATAATGAAGGGTGGCTAGGGTTTTGGATTTTTAAGTGGCTAACCTAGGGTTTTGGATAAAGATGGAGATCTCTCACCTCCTCAAGGCTCCAATGGAACCCGGATGATGAGGGACAGATGGGGTAGGATCGTTGGCGAGCCTAGAAGTCGCCTAAATTAGGGTACTATTTTTTTTTTTGGTATTTTTTCTCTAAGGGTGGCAAAGGAACAGTGGGGATGTAAGATAGGAATCTGGATCTCATGGACTTGGGGACTCACCCTAACGAAGAGACCTCTCACCTCTAGGGCATCACACCCTCCTCGATACTTGGAGGCGCTAGGATGGATCTCAAAGGCCACGAGGGGATAGAGAAGATGGAATGGGTAGGGGGATAACTGGGCATCACGCCCGAAGGCGAAGGACAGAAGAATCACTCTTCTAAAAACTCAATTTTTTTTATGAACTAAACTGATTTTTTTACAAAGGACTGAGGGTGGTATTTATAGACCTGTCCAACCCTCATTTGAATTTGAATACAGGATAAAAAGATAGGGATGACTCAAATTCAAATACAAGATAGGATAAGATAAGCCTATCCATATCTCAATCCTAACCAACCAAATCCTTATTTAAATTTCAAACAAAAGATAAAATCCCAAACTACTTTATTTTGGATATGCTCCGAGATTCGTGCAGCTTTAGGATTCGTGCTTGCTCCGGGATCCATGCTAGCGATGTCCCCATCATTCCCCTGAGGTGGGAAGAACTCGACTCCGTCGAGTTAGGATCAACGGGAACTTTGATGGAACCGAATCCATTCAGAAAGAAATTTTGTTCTGAGATCTGTGCAACTCTGAAATCTGTGCAGCATTGCTTGTGTCAAAATCAGTGCAGTTCTGTGATCGATGCTTCACCATCTCGATTCATTCAAAACCCAACATTTTTTTTTTTTTTTTTTTTTTTTTTTTTTTTGACAGCCCTGCTTTGAGATTTGTGGAGCTTTGACATCCGTGCAGCTCTGAAACATGGCCTGATGAACCGACCTGAAACAAGATCCGGGAGAGGACTAGATTGCAAAGCTTTGAGATTGGTGCAGGGATCCCTTAAGTGAAGTCGGCAGCAGCAGGGGGAATTGCATTCATGTTCGTGCAATCCCTCCCTTCTTCTTCACGGACTGAACCAGCACAAGGGCTCGCGGAGGATGTCATCGGTGGGCGTTCACAGGTGACGACGCTAGGGAGGAAGACGGCGGCACGGGGCGGAGATGGCATCGCTTGGTCTTAGCGGTGCGATGAGAACGATGGCGATGGTACAGGTTGGGACGGCGTTCGGCGATGGAGTTGAGGCGTCGGGTGTTGCGGCACAGATGCAGGGAGAGGGGGAAGGTGTTCGGATGTTGGGAGGTTGGCATCGTTTATGAACGGAGGAGACGGCCGGCTGGACTCGGAGGCGATGCAGGGATGCCGGCTTGGAGGCGATGCGACGGTGAGGAAACTGCGGAATGGGGATCTGATCGGAAGGAGGTGAAGTCTGGTATCTCTCGTCCGTTTGGATCCCTCTCGGAGCCATCATATAGAGGAAGTGGTTGAGGCACTGCTGGACATTGAGGAAGGCGGCGCGGACGTCGATGAAGATCGGGCAGAGGAGTGGCACGGTGGAGGGTGCGGCGATTCTTCCTTGGTTCCGATGGAGGTGGAGTCGGGGATGGATCTGGAGAGGTCCAGCATTGTCGATGGCTTGGCCGGAGTCCATCAGGGGGCGGCGAAAGTCGGGTGTCACAGTAATAGGAAGAACGGGCAGAGGCATTGGGTGGGAGGAGGACGAGGTCCTCGCCGGTGGGGAGGAGGGATCGTGGAAGAGGCTGAGGCGGGAGAGGTCGAGGGCGTCACCGGCAGCGGTGGAGCGGTCAGAGCTGAGCGCTTCTTAGCGTGGAAGGAGTAGGGCATGGAGGAGGGGGGGCTCGATGCCGAGGGTTTGGAGCTGGAAGGGCTTCTAGACGTGGAGCTGGAGCGTGCACGACTTCACGGCGTGCCGGGAACTCATCGCCCGGGGCATCATCGACTCCAAGAATCTGGCAATGGGAAGACCTGATGAGGTTGTTTGGGGCAACGAGAAACTGGTGGAGGCTGTTTGGCGATGGGAAGCTTGGGACGTGGCGAATGCTAGCGGACGAGCTTCTTCTTTGAAGAGGGCAGTGGGGTGTTGACTGGAGGTTGGGGAAGATGGAGATGGTTGTGGAAGAGCGATGCAGTGGTCGGAGAAGATCGATGGCGGCCTCGCAGATCTAGGGCTGGTTGATCGATGTAGTTTTCTGCACATATGGGGGGAGGCGAAAGGCTTCACGGGGGAGATTCGGTAGCAGTCGGCGATTCCATTCCGGTGATGGCGGATAGAAGAGATGGGCATTGGTCGTTGGTTACTGGCAGTGAGATGATCTGGTCAGAGCTTGGCAGGAGATGGGACTTCACAGGAGGCAGAGAAGAGGGGGGGCTTGGCCTGGGCGGAGGCTAACGGAGAGAAGATCGGTTGGATCTGGCTCAGTGGTGGCGAGATCTGATGGACTTTGGCAATTCCGATCGGTGGGAGGATGATGGCAGTAGAGGAGTGTTGGGCCTGGACCTTGACGCAAGTGTGGTGGTAGGCGGTGGTGATGGCAGCAGAGAGGCGACGATGGCAGTAGGCAGTGGATAACAAGAAGGGCAAACAATGATTGGGAGATTTTTTTTTTTTTTTCTTTTTGTTGAATCCGGGAAGTGAGAAGATGGCTGGTAAGAGAAAATTTGGAATGATACGGAGGTACCCTAATTTTTCTAGGCTCTGATACCAAAATTGATGAGGGACAGATGGGGTAGGATCGTTGGCGAGCCTAGAAGTCGCCTAAATTAGGGTACTATTTTTTTTTTTTGGTATTTTTTCTCTAAGGGTGGCAAAGGAACAGTGGGGATGTAAGATAGGAATCTGGATCTCATGGACTTGGGGACTCACCCTAACGAAGAGACCTCTCACCTCTAGGGCATCACACCCTCCTCGATACTTGGAGGCGCTAGGATGGATCTCAAAGGCCACGAGGGGATAGAGAAGATGGAATGGGTAGGGGGATAACTGGGCATCACGCCCGA
>CM038046.1:71260228-71265228 GCA_021397845.1 Areca catechu
GCGCGCGCGCGACCGTGTTTTTCGCCCGAGGGATCCGGACGGCGACGATGGAGCCGAACCGGGAGATCGACCGGACCATCGAAAACCGACCTTGGTTGCGCGCGTACGCGACCGTGATTTCGCCCGAAGTATCCGGACGGAGGCGATGGAGTGGGACCGGGAGGTCAACCGGACCATCGCACACCGACCTTGGTTCCGCGTGCGCGCGGCCGCAATTTCGCCCGAAGTATCCGGACGGAGGCGATAGAGCGGGACCGGGAGGTCGACCGGACCATCGCACACCGACCTTTGTTCCATGCACGCACGGCCGCATTTTTCGCCCGAAGGATCTGGACGGGGCCGATGGAGCGGGACCGGGAGGTCGACCGGACCAAAGAGCGCACCAACCTTGGTTCCGCGCGCGCGAGGCCACGTTTTTAGCCCGAGGGATCTGGACGGCGATGATGGAGCGAGACCGGGAGGTCGACCGGACCATCAAAAATCGACCTTGGTTCCGCGCGTCCACGGCCACGATTTCGCCCGAAGAATCCGGACGGAGGCGATGGAGCGGGACCGGGAGGTCGACCGGACCATCGCACACCGACCTTGGTTCCGCGCGCGCGCGGCCGCGTTTCGCCCGAAGGATCCGGACGGAGCCGATGGAGCGGGACCGGGAGGTCGACCGGACCGGAGGACACCGACCTTGGTTCCACGCGCGCGCGGCCGCATTTTCGCCCGAAGGATCAGGATGGAGCCGAAGGACCGGGATGTCGACCGGAGTGAACAGCACCGACCATGGTTCTGCGCGCGCGCAGCCACGAAGATCCGGCACTCGGAAGGGGCGAAGAAGGGGCAACCGGGGGTGTTCCGAGGCACAGAGCTAGCTTACGAACGCAAGGGAGGACCAAGACTCGCGCCCAAATGTCGCTGGACCCGAGTCACGGACGGCCCAGCACGAGAGAGCACCCAGCGCAGCCCGTACGTGAGTGCAGGATGTCCAGGATGCGCGCACCATGCGCGGGGCAAAAGGGCGGCAAGGACTCGGAACCACACAACGCAGGATGCGAGTCCCGGAGGGCACGACACGGGCGCGATCACAGAGCAGCCAGGACGCGATTCCAAGGAGGCCTGGACGCGCGCCGCGCGAGCAGAAAATCTGAAACGGATACCCGGGGGAGTACCCAAGGGTCGAGCAACGTTGCAGAAGCGGAGGAGGGCCGGGACGCGGGCCTGGACGCGCGCGGACGTGCATCCGAGGCGGCCATGACCCGCGCCCCGCCCGCAAGGGGGCTTGCCAACCTACTACCCGCGAGGGGCATCCGGCCAAGGTCCACCCCGGGGGTTCCTGGGTTGCAAGCAGCATTGCAAATTCAGGGGCATGCCCCGCATCCGCGCGCACCCCGCGCCCCGCGCGGCGCTACCAGGACCCGCGCCCGCCCGCGCCCATGCACACGCCCGGTGCCCAGCGCCCGGCGCTACCAGGACCCGCGCCCGCCCACACCATGCGCGTGCCCGTGCCCCGCACCTGGCGCTGCCAGGACCTGCGCTCGCCCGCGCCCATGCGCGCGCCCGGTGCCCACCGCGCCCGGCGCTGCCAGGACCCACGCACGCCCCGCACTTGCGCGCAGCGGCCCGGTGCCCCGCGCCCGGCACTGGCCAGGACCCGCGCCCCGACCGCGCCCATGCGCGCTACCGGTGCCCCGCGAACGGCGCTGCCAGGACCCACGCCCGCCCGCGCTCATCCGCGCGCCCGGTGCCCCGTGCCCGGCGCTGCCAGGACCCCGCCAGCCCGCGCCCATGCACGCGCCCGGGGACTCGAGCCCGGTGCTGCAGGACCCGCGCATGCCCGCGCACGTTGCACGCGCCACCGGTGCCCCGCGCACGGGGCTGCCAGGACCCGACCCGCCCGCGCCATGCGCGCGGGAGCGCCGGCCCCGCGCACGGCGCTGTGCAGGACCCAGCGCCCGCCCGTTCCAATGCACGCGCCCGGGACTCGAGCACGGCGGTTCCAGGACCCGCGCACGCCCGTGCCTTGTGCGCGCCCTGGGACTCGAGCCCGGCGGTGCCAGGACCCGGCACGCAGCCGTGCCATGGCCCTGCGCGGGCGCGCCGGGTTACCCGTGCACTCTCCCGTGCCATGACCCGCGCACGCCCGTGCCATGACACGTGCGCGCGCGCGCCCGGTGACCCGTGCACTCCCGTGCCATGACCTACGCACGCCCGTGCCATGACCCGGCGCACGCGTGCCCGGAGACCCGTGCACTCCCGTGCCATGACCGGGGCGCGCATGCCCAGTGACCCTTGCACTCCCGTGCCGTGAACCGCGCATGCCCGGGCCATGACCCGGGCGTGCATGCCGGGTGACCCGTGCACTCCAGTGCCATGACCATGCGCGCGCGCGCGCCCGGTGACCCGTGCACTTTCGTGCGATGACCGTGCACCCGCATGCTGCCCCTTGTGCCCGGCAGTGCCGTGACCCGCGCACCGCAGCCCGTGTCATGACCCGCGCACGCACGTGCCCGTGTCATGACCCGTGCACGCCCGCGCGCTGCCCCTTGCACCCTGCAGCGCCGTGACCTGCGCACGCCCGCGCTCTTGCGCACGCCCTGGGCCTTGCGCCCGTCGATGCCATGAACCGTGCACGCCCGTGCCCGGCCCCTTGCGCCCGGCAGTGCCATGACCCACGCACGCCCGGGGCCTTGCGCCCGCCGGTGCCTCGCACCCGCCCGTGCCGTGACCGGCGCACGCCCTTGGCACGACCCCGCGTGCCTTGCACCTGCCACGTGCCATGGCCCCGCCCGGCTCCCCACGCCCGGTAGCGCCGTGACCCGTGCAAGCCCGTTCAACGAGCCGCGCGCGCACAGCAGTGACACGTGCCAGGTTCCCCGTGACCCGCGCGCGCCCGTGCCATGACCCCCGCGGTGCGCGCCCGGTGCCGTGACCGTGCCCATGCTGTGACCCGCGCCCATGCCGTGACCCGCGCACGGCCAGTGTCGTGGCCCGCACGCGAACCCGTGACCCGAGCTCGGTAGCGCCGTGACCCGTGCAAACACCGCGCCCATGCACGCGCCCGGTGCCCCGCGCCCGGCGCTGCCAGGACCCGCGCCCGCCGCCGCCCATGCACGCGCCCGGGGACCCGAGCACGGCGCTGCCAGGACCCGTGCACGCCGCACCCATTCGCGCGCCCGGCGCTGCCAGGACCGCGCACAACCCGCGCCCATGCGCGCAATGCCCGGGGACCCGAGCCCGGCGGTGCCAGACCCGCGCACGCCCTGCGCCCATGCGCGCGCACCGGGGACCCACGCCCGGCGCTTCCAAGACCCACGCCCGCCCGCGCCCATGCGCGCGCCAGGGGACTCGCGCCCGGTGCTGCCAGGACCCGGCGCACGCCCCGCGCCCATCGCGCGCCTGGGGACTCGAGCCGTTGGTGCCAGGACCCGCGCACCGCCCGCGCCCTTGCGTGCGCCTGGGGACTCGAGCCCGTCGGTGCCAGGACACGCGCACGCCCGCGCGCATGTATGTGCGCGCCCGGGGACTCGAGCCCGGCGGTGCCAGGACCCGCGCACCGCCCGTGCCCTTGCGCGCGCACGGGGGACGAGCCCGGCGGTGCCAGGACCCCGTTGCGCGTGCGCCGGGTTACACCGTGCACTCCCGTGCCATGACCCGTGCCGCCCTGCCACGAACACGTGCGCGCGACGCGCCCGGTGACCCGTGCACTCCCGTGCCATGACCCGCGCCCGCCCGTGCCATGACCCGAGCGCTGCGCGCGCCCGGTGACCCGTGCACTCCCGTGCCATGACCGGGCGCGTGCATGCCCGGTGACCCTTGCACTCCCGTGCCGTGAACCGCGCATGCCCGTGCCATGACCCGGGCGTGCACGCCCGGTGACCCGTGCACTCCGGTGCCATGACCCATGCGCGCGCTCGCGCGGCCGGTGACCCTGCACTTTCGTGCCATGACCGCGCACGCCCACGCGCTGCCCTTTCAAACCCGGCAGCGCCATGACCCCGCGCACGCCCGTGCCATGACCCGTGCACGCCCGCGCGCTGCCCCTTGAGCCCGGCAGCGCCGTGACCCGCGCACGCCCGTGCTCTTGCGCACGCCCGGGGCCTTGCACCCACCGGTGCCATGACCCGTGCACGCCCGCGCCCGCCCCTTGCGCCCGGCGGTGCCACGACCAGCGCACGCCCGGGGCCTTGCACCCGGCGGTGCCATGACCCTCGCACGCCCGCTCCCTTGCGCGCGACCGTGGCCTTGCGCACGGCGGTGCCGCGACCCGCGCACACCCTGCCCGGTGCCCGCGCCCGGCGGTGCCGGTGACCCGCTCACGCCCGTGCCAAGACCCGCGCTCATGCTCGGTGCTATGCACCGGCCCATGCCATGACCAGTGCGCGCCGTGCCAGGACCGGCAACCGCCGTGCCCTCGTGCGAGCTCGGTGCCTTTCACCCCGCCCGTGCCGTGACCGGCGCACGCCCTTGGCACGACCGCACGTGCCTTGCGCCCGCCCGTGCCATGGCCCGCGCCCGGCAGCGCCGTGACCCGTGCAAGCCCGTGCCACGAGCCGCGCGCGCACGGGGGGTGACACGGCGCCACGTGGCCCCGTGACCCACGCGCGCGCCCGGCGGCGCAGTGACCCACGCGTGCGCCCGGTGGCACAGTGACCCACGCGTGCGCCCGGTGACCCGCGCACGCCCATGCCGTGACCCACGCCCGGAAGGCCGTGACCCGCGCACGGCCCGTGCCGTGACCCGCACCCGGAAGCACCGTGACCCGCGCATGCCCATGCATGACCCACGCACGCCAGTGCCGTGGCCCGCGCGCGCGCCCGGTGACCCGAGCCCGGTAGCGCCGTGACCCGTGCAAGCCCGCACCGTGACCCGCGTGCATGCCCGGCGACGCGCGCCTGGCTGCTCCGTGACCCGCGCACGCCCGTGCCATGGCCCGCGCATCCAGTGCCATGACCCATGCACGTTGCCTTGCGCCCGACGGTGCCGTGACCCGCGCACGCGCCCGCGCCGTG
>CM038046.1:71272728-71280228 GCA_021397845.1 Areca catechu
CTCACATCCGGATGGCCTGGGACGCGTGAAGATGCGTGCACAGGCGCACACTGGCCAGGACGCGCGCGGATGCGGGTCTGGGTGCACGTAAATGCGGGCACGCGCGGGCGAGAGCAGGCCAGGACACGCGCAGGCACGGCCAGGACACGGGTCTGGGTGCGCGTGGATGCGGGTGCGGGCACGCACAGGCCAGGACGTGCGCGGACGTGGGTCTGGGCATGCGTGGACGCGGGCGCGCGCGGGCGAGAGCAGGCCAGGACGCGCGGAGGCACGGCCAGGATGCGGGTCTGGGTGCACGTGGACGCGGGTGTGGGTGCGCACAGGCCAGGACGCGCACGAATGCGGGTCTGGGCGCGCGTGGATGCGGGCGTGGGCGTGCGCGGGCGAGCGCAGGTCAGGACGCGCGCAGGCACGGCCAGGACGCGGGTCAGGATGCGTACGGACGCGGGGGTGTGCGGGGGCGCACAGGCCGGGACGCGCTTGGACGTGGGTCTGGGCGCGCGTGGACGCGGGCACAGGCGCAAATGGGCCAGGACGCGCGTGGTCGCGGGTCTGGGCACGCGTGGACGCGGGACCGGACACGGGCGCGGGCACAGGCAGGCATGGACCAAGGCTACAGTTGGCTGGGAGGTTACCAACGGTTGCTGGGTAGTTTCCAGCAACTTCCCATCATGGGCATGTGGCAAATGGGCAGAAACCACCAGCCATGGTGGCTGGGTGGTTGGCAGCAATTGCTGGGTGGTGGGCAGCAGTTGCTGGGAGTGCTGCAATTCCAACCAACAGCAGGGAGGGGTTTTTAGCCTGCAGGAAGGCAGCAGCAAGAGGGAGGAAGCCATTGCTGTTCCCTGCAGTTCCAGCCAACAGCAGGGAGGGGTTTTTATCCTGCAGGAAGGCAGTAGCAAGAGGGAGGAAGCAATTGCTGTTCCCTGCAGTTCTAGCCAACAGCAGGGAGGGGGTTTTAGCTTGCAGGAAGGCAGCAGCAAGAGGTAGGAAGCCATTGCTGTTCCAGCAAGAGAGATTTGGGAAAAATCTGAGTGTCTTGTTGGGAATTCTGCTAGGGGGCAGAATAGAGAGTGCTGTAATCCAGTTTTTGAGTGAATACTGGTTGGGGATCTTCCCCGTAAACTTGTGTGTACAAGGGGCCTTGAGGGTTTAGGACTTCTAGACAAGCTGTAGGCTTTAAGGGCTGCTGTACACTGCAGCAAGCTCCAGTGAAGGTGCAAGCACCCGGGAGAAGGCTGACTAAGGAAGGGATCCTTAGTGCCGCACATCGAAAAATCTGTGACAAGGATATCCGGCATGACAAATTGGTATCAGAGCAGCGTTTCAAAGTTTACTGCTGATCCTGCATGAAGATGACTCTAGTTGAAGCCAAGGAGAGGATTCGTAGGCTGGAAGAGATAGTTGGTGACTTGCCGGAAGGATATTCGGATCTGGTGGTGACGGCCATGGAGAACGCCGAGAGGGTGGCTAGCATGCAAGCCACGCTGGATGGTCTACTCCGAGAGGTGGAGGTCCAGTTGGACGCCATGAAGATGGAGAACTCGGAGGTGATCCGGAGCCAACAAGCGACCATTCGAGCCTTGGAGGTGGAGGTTGAATTGCTGAAGCGTACAGCAGTCCACCCCCACGAGGAGGGCTCCGTTTTGAAGATCAAAATCCCGGAGCCGAAGCAATTCACCGGATGCCGAAATGCCAAAGAGTTGGAGAACTTTCTTTGGGACATGGAGCAGTACTTCCGGGCGGCAAAGATACCTGTGGAGGAGTAGGTGTCGATCACCAGCATGTATCTTGTGGGGGATGCCAAGCTTTGGTGGCGTACAAGGGTGCAGGATGACCTTAACGCCAATCGACCGGGCATCACCATGTGGAAGTCATTGAAGAAGGAATTGAAGGACCAATTCCTACCGTGCAACACCTCATGGATGGCGAGGGAAGCTCTCAAGAGATTGAAGCAGACGGGCTCAATCAGAGAGTATGTGAAGGAGTTCAGCTCGTTGATGCTGGACGTGAAGAATATGTCAGAGGAGGACAAGCTCTTCAACTTCACATCGGGGCTGCAACTATGGGCCCAACCCGAGCTAAGGAGGCAAGGCGTGAAGGACCTTCCTTCGGCCATGGCGACGGCCGAGGGCTTGGTGGATTTCCGGATAACAAGTCCTTCCACGGTGGCGGACAAGAAGAAGGTGGCCGAAGGGGAGAAGTGGAAGGGCAAACCGAAGAAGAAGTTTACCAAGGAGGACAACGGCGAGAAGGACCAAGGCCCAAGCAAGACCCCGTTCCAATCGGGTTGTTTTATTTGTGGCGGCCCTCATCGGGCCAAGGAGTGCCCAAAGAAGGAGAAGGTTGCTACAATCATAAGCAAGGAGGCTGTCGAGGAGGATGTTGGTCCCTCCCGTGTCAACCCGTTGCTACTGCTCAATGCGATTTCTGGACATCAACCAGCAGATTTTGGGAACCTGCTGTACTGCATGGTGCAGATCAACGGGAAGGAGGTGAAGGCTATGCTGGACACGGGGGCCACAAATAATTTTGTGGCAAGAAGGGAAGCCAGCAGGTTGGGATTGAACCTGCTGGAAAGCAGCAACGCTATCAAGGCTGTCAACTCGGGGCGACACCGATTTGCGGGGCTGCTGAAATCTCCTTGAAGCTGGGCAAGTGGCAAGGTCAATGCCGTGTCTTGGTGGTTCCTTTGGATGACTTTGATCTCATCCTGGGGATGGAGTTCTTTGTGAAGGCCAAGGTGATCTTGATGCCTTATTTGAAGGGATTTGTAATCGGGGATGAGAGAAATCCCTGTTTCATGAAGATAGATGATGGAGCTCTCGAGTGTGAGAGGAAGAATGGAGAGCCAACTTCCTTGGCTCGGGACACGACGAGGACGTCGTCCATTTCAGTTGCGGGGGAATTGTTAGACCCTCGCTGCTCGGCATAGCCAAAGGCCGAGCGGGGGTTGGCTTGGCAAGGTGATGCCAAGCCAGGCGCACACAGGAGGTGTGCAAGGCGGCGCTGGCCCGGGTGAGGTTCCTAGGGGTGTTCACAGGCATGACCTCGCATACACGGGCATGGAGGTAGCCGAGCGTGGACACGAGGATCACGGTGCGTGCAAGGCAGCGCGCACATGAAGGCACGCGAACGCAAGCAAGGCAGCGGGCGCACGAAGGCCCACAGGAAAAATTATGCCAGGACTCAGGTCTGGGCGGCCTGGGATGCGAGCAGGCGCGCGCACAGGTGAAATCGAGCCAGGACTCTCATCCGGATGGCCTGGGACGCGCGAAGACGCGTGCACAGGCGCACACTGGCCAGGATGCGCGCGGACGCGGGTCTGGGCGCACGTGGATGCGGGCGCGCACGGGAGAGAGCAGGCCAGGACACGCGCAGGCACGGCCAGGACGCGGGTCTGGGTGCGCGTGGACGCGGGTGCGGGCGCGCACAGGCCAGGACGCGCGCGGACGTGGGTCTGGGCATGCGTGGACGCGGGCGCGGGCGCGCACGGGCGAGAGCAGGCCAGGACACGCGCAGGCACGGCCAGGACGCGGGTCTGGGCGCACGTGGATGCGGGTGCGGGCACACACAGGCCAGGACACGCGAGGACACGGGTCTGGGCACGCGTGGACGTGGACACGGGCGCGCGCGGGCGAGCGCAGGCCAGGACGCGTGCAGGCACGGCCAAGACGCGGGTCAGGACGCGCGCGGACGCGGGCGTGGGGGTGCGCGGGAGCGCGCAGGCCGGGACGCGCTTGGACGCGGGTCTGGGCGCGCGTGGACGCGGGCACAGGCGCACATGGGCCAGGACGCGCGCGGACGCGGGTCTGGGCGCGCGTGGACGCGGGACCGGACGCGGGCGCGGGCACAGGCGGGCATGGACCATGGCTGCAGTTGGCTGGGAGGTTACCAACGGTTGCTGGGCAGTTTCCAGCAACTTCCCATCATGGGCATGTGGCAAATGGGCAGAAACCACCAGCCAAGGTGGCTGGGTGGTTGGCAGCAATTGCTGGGTGGTGGGCAGCAGTTGCTGGGAGTGCTGCAGTTCCAGCCAACAGCAGGGAGGGGTTTTTAGCCTGCAGGAAGGTAGCAGCAAGAGGGAGGAAGCCATTGTTGTTCCCTGCAGTTCCAGCCAACAGCACGGAGGGGTTTTTAGCCTGCAGGAAGGCAGCATGAAGAGGGAGGAAGCCATTGCTGTTCCCTACAGTTCCAGCCAACAACAGGGAGGGGGTTTTAGCCTGCAGGAAGGCAGCAGCAAGAGGTAGGAAGCCATTTCTGTTCCAGTAAGAGAGATTTGGGAAAAATCTGAGTGTCTTGTTGGGAATTCTGTTAGGGGGCAGAATTGAGAGTGCTGTAATCCAGTTTTTGAGTGAATACTGGTTGGGGATCTTCCCCGTAAACTTGTGTGTACAAGGGGCCTTGAGGGTTTGGGACAATTCTAGACAAGTTGCAGGCTTTAAGGGCTACTGTACACTGCAGCAAGCTCCAGCGAAGGTGCAAGCACCCGGGAGAAGGCTGACTAAGGAAGGGATCCTTAGTGCCACACGTCGAAAAATCTGTGACAAGGATATCCGGCGTGACAGTAGGCCCCTATCCTACCATCGAAAGTTGATAGGGCAGAAATTTGAATGATGCGTCGCCGGCACGTCGGTCGTGCGATCCGTCGAGTTATCATGAATCATCGGAGCGCCGGGCAGAGCTCGTGTCGACCTTTTATCTAATAAATGCATCCCTTCCAGAAGTCGGGGTTTGTTGCACTTATTAGCTCTAGAATTACTACGGTTATCCGAGTAGCACGTACCATCAAACAAACTATAACTGATTTAATGAGCCATTCACAGTTTCACAGTCCGAATTAGTTCATACTTGCACATGCATGGCTTAATCTTTGAGACATGCATATGACTACTGGCAGGATCAACCAGGTAGCACGTCCTCGGGCGACGCCGGATCCCCGCCGCCACCGTCCCGCCGACCTGAGGAGGGGGGATGCTGGGACGGGCCGCAGACGTCGTCGCATCTGGGCGGGCAACAATTCGAGATGGGACGCGGGGCACGGGGGCCCCGGCACGATGAATCCACCGCTTCTGTGAGAGCGCACGAAGCCAGGAGCGGGCCGAAGGAATGGGAGAACACGGAGGGACTCTCCAAACGGAGGGCGCTCGAGGACCGCACGAGGAACGGCACCCGCCGCTGCGGAGGCGGGGTAGCCGCAAGGGTCGCGTGGCGAACGAACGAGTCCTGCAAGGGGGGTAGACCGCACGGGCAACTGACGGGTCGCAACGAGGGGCAACAAAGGGTCCTCCGAGCACGAGTGAAGGGATGCACCCATCGACGGTTGGCCACGACGAGGCAGGGAGCCCGTCTGATGGGGACATCATCCTGCACGAATCTCAGAGCACGATCCTATCCCCAGCGGAGTCATGGTTGCATTAGGGTACGTTTCTTCTTCCCAACTCTTTTCTGTGTCGACACCCCCTGCTTTCCCCACCTCAGGAGAATGATGGGGACATCATCCTGCACGAATCTCGGAGCAGCACAAATTTCGGAGCAGCACAAATTTCGGAGCAGCAAATAAATTTGAAAAATAAATTTAGGATTTATCTTTTATTTAAAATTTAAATTAGGATTTTGTTGGTTATGATTGAGATATGGATAGGCTTATCTTATCCTATCTTTTATTTGAAATTTAAATTAGGATTTTGTTGGTTATGATTGAGATATGGATAGGCTTATCTTATCCTATCTTGTATTTAAATTTGAGTTATCCCTATCCTGTATTCAAATTCAAATGAGGGTTATGGAGCTTATAAATAACCCCTCATTCCTATTGTAAAAAGGGAGAAGAAATTGAATTTTTGGGATTTGGTTTGTCAGTTGGTTTGGCAGTTGTTGTTCAGGGCTATGGCCCATTATGTCTTCACCTGCGGGTGTTGATGTTGTCTTTGTCCTTCAAGACATCGTAGGGGCATGATGCCCTAGTTATCCCCCCATCTTCGTTTTCCTCCACATTCTTTGAAATCCCCCTCATGGCTCCAGGAGTGACCTGGGTGGCAGGTGAAATACCCTGGGCTCCGCGTGTAGTGAGATGGGTGGTAGGTGAGATACCCTAGACTGCATGTAGTGAGGTGGGTGGCAGGTATAATGCCCTAGAGGTGTGAAGTCTCTCTGTGAGAGTGGGTTTCAGGGTTCGTGGTAGTCCATCCTCGTTATCCACCATCCCTATTTTTTCCTTCGTCACCACCATAAAGAAATCAGAAAATAGAAAAAAAAATAGGATACCCTAATCTTCGGTGACTTCTTAGCTCGCCGACGATCCTATCCCTATCCCGTGCCCCATCAACTTGGTATCAGAGCCTAGACGGATTAGGGTACGTTTCTTCTTCCCAACTCTTTTCTATGTTGACACCCCCTGCTACCATCGCTCGTGAAGACCGTCTCCGTCGCCTGCAGCCGATCCAGAAGTTGTCGTCGACGGAGTCGAGTTCTCCCCACCTCAGGAGAATGATGGGGACATCATCCTGCACGAATCTCGGAGTAGCACAAATTTCGGAGCAGCAAATAAATTTGAAAAATAAATTTAGGATTTATCTTTTATTTGAAATTTAAATTAGGATTTTGTTGGTTATGATTGAGATATGGATAGGCTTATCTTATCCTATCTTTTATTTGAAATTTAAATTAGGATTTTGTTGGTTATGATTGAGATATGGATAGGCTTATCTTATCCTATCTTGTATTTAAATTTGAGTTATCCCTATCCTGTATTCAAATTCAAATGAGGGTTATGGAGCTTATAAATAACCCCTCATTCCTATTGTAAAAAGAGAGATGAAATTGAATTTTTGGAATTTGGTTTGTCAGTTGGTTTGGCAGTTGTTGTTCAGGGCTATGGCCCATTATGTCTTTCGTGCCATGACCGTTCACGCCCGCGCACTGCCCCTTGCGCCCGGCAGTGCCATGACCCGCGCACGCCCGTGCCATGACCCGTGCATGCCCGCGTGCTGCCCCTTGAGCCCGGCAGCGCCGTGACCCACGCACGCCCGCGCTATTGCGCACGCCCGGGGCATTGCACCCACCGGTGCCATGACCCGTGCACGCCCGCGCCCGGCCCCTTGCGACCGGCGGTGCCACGACGCGCGCACGCCCGGGGCCTTGCACCCGCCGGTGCCATGACCCGCGCACGCCCGCTCCCTTGCGCGCGGCCGTGGCCTTGCGCCCGGCGGTGCCGCGACCCGCGCACGCCCGCGCCCTGTGCCCGCGCCCTGCGGTGCCGTGACCCACTCACGCCCGTGCCAAGACCCGCGCTCGCGCCCGGTGCTATGCACCGGCCCGTGCCATGACCAGTGCGCGCCGTGACATGACCGGCACGCACCGTGCCCTCGCGCGAGCTAGGTGCCTCGCACCTGCCCGTGCCATGACCGGCGCACGCCCTTGGCATGACCCGCGCGTGCCTCGCGCCCGCCCGTGCCATGTCCCGCGCCTGGCTCCCCGCGCTAGGCAGCGCCGTGACCC
>CM038046.1:71287728-71310228 GCA_021397845.1 Areca catechu
GGGCAACGATTCGAGAGATGGGATGCGGGGCACGGGGGCCCCGGCACGATGAATCCACCGCATCCGCGAGAGCGCACGAAGCCAGGAGCAGGCCGAAGGAATGGGAGAACACGGAGGGACTCTCCAAACAGAGGGCGCTCGAGGACCGCACGAGGAACGGCACCTGCCGCTACGAAGGCGGGGTAGCCGCAAGGGTCGCGTGGCGAACGGACGAGTCCCGCAAGGGGGGTAGACCGCACGGGCAACTGACGGGTCGCAACGAGGGGCAACAAAGGGTCCTCCGAGCACGAGTGAAGGGATGCACCCACCGACGGTTGGCCACGACGAGGCAGGGAGCCCATCGCTTGATGCGCATCCAAGACCGCTCACACGCCGACACGGTCGCCGCCGCGACGCACACCGCGCCACTCCCCCGCACCCGGAGCCTTGCGACCTGAGAGCGCACGAAGGAGGGGTAGTCGATGGGACACGCCGACAGCGAAAAACCGTCGAGCACGAGATACCACGAACCCACGAGGGACAACGGCCGCACGGGGCACCGAGCCGCACCGGAGAGTGCAGGGATTTCCAATTTGACGAGGGGCGGTGGGTGTTTCGGGACGGGGGCATGGGGAGGGACCACCAAGAAGGACGGGGCCGACGGAGCGGGACCGCGAGGTCGACCGGACCAAAGAGCGCACCGACCTTGGTTCCGCGCGCACGCGACCGCGATTTTCGCCCGAGGGATCCGGACGGAGGTGATGGAGCTGGACCGGGAGGTCGACCGGACCATCGCACACCAACATTGGTTCCGCGCGCGCACGGCCACGATTTCGCCCGAAGGATCCGGACGGAGGCGAAGGAGCGGGACCGGGAGGTTGACCAGACCATCGCACAACGTCCTTGGTTCCACGCGCGCGCGGCCGCATTTTTCGCCCGAAGGATCCGGACGGGGCAGATGGAGCGGGACCGGGAGGTCGACCGGACCAAATAGCGCACTGACCTTGGTTTCGCGCGCGTGCGGCTGCGTTTTTCGCCCGAGGGATCCGGACGGCGACGATGGAGCGGGACCGGGAGGTCGACCGGACCATCGCACACCGACCTTGGTTCCGCGCGCGCGCGGCCGCGATTTCGCTCGAGGGATCCGGACGGCGACGATGGAGCGGGACCGGGAGGTCGACCGGACCATCGCACACCGACCTTGGTTCCACGCACGCGCGGCCGCGATTTCGCCCGAAGGATCCAGACGGAGAAGATGGAGCGGGACCGGGAGGTCGACCGGACCAAAGAGCGCACCGACCTTGGTTCCGCGCGCGCGCGGCCGCGTTTTTCGCCCGAGGGATCCGGACGGCGATGATGGAGTGGGACCGGGAGGTCGACCGGACCATGGCACACCGACCTTGGTTCCACGCTCGCGCGGCCGCTATTTCGCCCGACGGATCCGGACGTAGGCGATGGAGCGGGACCGGGAGGTCGGCCGGACCATCGCACACCGACCTTGGTTACGCGCGCGCGTGGCCGCGATTTCGCCCTAAGGATCCGGACGGAGGCAATGGAGCAGGACCAGGAGGTCGACCGGACCAAAGAGCGCACCGACCTTGGTTCCGCGCGCGCGCGGCCCCGTTTTTCGCCCGAGGGCTCCGGACGGCGACGATAGAGCGGGACCGGGAGGTCGACCGGACCATCGCACACCGACCTTGGTTCCGCGCGTGCGCGGCCGCGATTTCGCCCGAAGGATCCGGACGTAGGCGATGGAGCGGGACGCGGAGGTCGACCGGGCCATCGCACAACGACCTTGGTTCCGCGCGCACGCGTCCGCGTTTTTTGCTTGAAGGATCCGGACGGGGCCGATGAAGCGGGACCGGGAGGTCGACCGGACCAAAGACTGCACCGACCTTTGTTTCACGCACGCGCGGCCACATTTTTCGCCCGAGGGATTCGGACGGCGACGATGGAGCGGGACCGGGGAGGTCTACCAAACCATCGAAAACCGACATTGGTTCCGCGCGCGCGCGGCCGCGATTTCGCCCGAAGGATCCGGACGGAGGCGAAGGAGCGGGACTGGGAGGTCAACCAGACCATCGCACACCGACCTTGGTTCCGCGCGCGCGCGGCCGCAATTTTGCCCGAAGGATCCGGACGGAGGCAATGGAGCGGGACCGGGAGGTTGACCGGACCATCGCACAATGACCTTGGTTCCGCGCGCGCACGGCCGCGTTTTTCGCCCGAGAGATCCGGACGGCAATGATGGAGCAGGCCCGGGAGGTCGACCGGACCAAAGAGCGCACTGACCTTGGTTCCGCGCGTGCGCGGCCACGTTTTTCGCCCGAGGGATCCGGACGGCGACGATGGAGCGGGACCGGGAGGTCGACCGAACCATCGAAAACCGACCTTGGTTCCGCGCGCGCGCGGCCGCGATTTCGCCCGAAGGATCCGGACGGAGGCAATGGAGCAGGACCGAGAGGTCGACCGGACCATCGCACACCGACCTTGGTTTCGCGCGCGCGCGGCCGCGTTTTCACCCGAAGGATCCGGACGGAGCCGATGGAGCGGGACCGGGAGGTCGACCGGAGCATCGCACACCGACCTAGGTTCCGCGCGCGCGCGGCCGCATTTTCGCCCGATGGATCCGGACGGAGCCGAAGGAGTGGGACCGGGAGGTCGACCGAACCGGAGGACACCGACCTTGGTTCCGCGCGCGCGCGACCGCGTTTTCGCCCGAAGGATCCGGACGGATCCGAAGGACCGGGACGTCGACCAGACCGGACGGCACCGACCATGGTTCCACGCGCGCGCGGCCGCGAAGATCCGGCACTCGGAAGGGGCGGGCGTAGAAGGGGCATCCCGAGGTGTTCCGAGGCACAAAAGCTAGCTTGCGAATGCAAGGGAGGACCAAGACTCGCGCCCAAATGTCGTTGGACCCGAGTCACGGACGGCCCAAGCACGAGAGAGCACCCAGCGCACCCCGGACGCGAGTCCAGGATGTCTAGGATGCGCACACCATGTGCGGGGCAAAAGGGCGGCCAGGACTCGGAACCACACAGCACAGGAAGCGAGTCCCGGAGGGCACGACACGGGCGCGATCACAGAGCAGCCAGGACGCGAGTCCATGGAGGCCTGGGCGCGCGCCGCGCGAGCATAAAATCCAAAATAGATACCCGGGAGAGTACCCAAGGGTCGCGAGCAACGTTGCAGAAGCGGGGGATGGCCTGGACACGCGCCTGGACGCGCGCGGACGCGCATCCGGGGCGGCCAAGACCCGCGCCCCGCCCGCAACGGGGCTTGCCAACCTACTGAAAGATTGTGCCCTGAAAGCCAATTGAAATATTGTAATTTTGATCCCAAAATCAATGAATTGACATTTTATAAAGGCATTAGTTTCATCATTTGCTGTGTCTTTTTGATTTTATGATGAACCCCATAGATTAGGGCTATGGTTCTAGGGTTATGATGAGATCATACCAGTGAGACCTAAAGCCTTAAAACCCTAATCTAAAATATTCCTGGTCGATGGGACATTGAGTTGGGGATCAATGTCTCCGGCAAGACCAGCACATCCTATATATGTTTTGTAATAAGGGTGACTGATCTCACAGTCACTTGTGTTTGACACTAATACTAGGATGTGAGTGTTCATTAGAGAATGAGTTCACTGAATTGATCCAGATTGAGAATATCTAATGGAACCTTATCTGTTTGTCAATAGATAATTCTCTTAGTGGGAGTAGTGCATGTGGTCCTTTGACCTGAGACTACCATAGTACCTTATATGCATGAATCCATACTTTGGTTCGCAATCAATCATGACACTGAGTCATGCACGAGGTGATACTGGTTATGGTGGATTGTATATGGAGGTTGTGAGCAGGTCAACAAGGAATTGATCAGCCCTAGTAAGAGGGAATAGCATCCAGCTAATTTCAAATGATGGATTCAGGAAACCTTTGATCAAAGTATGAACATTAGAGTTATTTTCTAATGGTTCATTAATGAATCATCATTATAAAGATTGAGCTAGGGATAAATATGAAAATTGGATTTGACAAGTATCCATATTCATAATCATATTCGGGATGCAAGTTGATCAAAGGACTGAATTGCCCGGTAACTCACCACTGAAGGGTATTTTGGAAATTCCACCAAAATTCCACATCTTCCGGGTAGACATGATACGTTGCTAGACGTCAATCTTGTCTTGTAGGTATATAATTGAGTCATGGTAATTCAAATCAGTCAATTTGAATTAGATTCTAATTGATCGAGTCGAGCTAGTTTGAGTTGACCTAAATCGGCTTAGTTGAGATCTAACCGAATTAAGTCAAATAGCACTCGGACCTACTGCTGGCTAGGTGTGGAACCCAATGGGTCACACACAAAAGAAAATTGATGAAGGATTTAATTTGGAATTAAATCATGTTTGCAGGATAAACACACTAGCATGTGTTGCAGACCAAATTTCTATTCGAATCAGATTTGAATTTGGTTCCGAATTGGGCTTAATTGGGTTCTAATTGAACCAGATTAAGGTCCAATTTATTTTTTAGGACATTGGGCTAACCCATGGCTGAACCCAAGTGAATTTAGTTCACTGAGACCCTCTCTCCAAGCTGCCCCCTCCCTTTTCTTACCCGCGCGCGCCAAGAAAGAGAGTCCACGCGCGTGGACTTCTCTTAAAACGTGTGAGAAAGAAAATGTCGGAGAAAAATCTGAAAAGGGGTGATTCAGATCCTTGTCTGGCGCCCTTGGATCTGGATCTGATGGCCAGAAAAAATTACGGAAAACATCCATCGCTTTTCGGTCGCAAATCCGTCTCCAAAAGTCTCGATTCTTCCTGAAGTTTTTCCGAGAGTCCTCCTCGTCGGAAAAATGAAAATCAAATCGGAGAATCATGATTTTGGTTGAGGGGATGCGTGAGGAATGAGGGATCGTGATCCCTGGGGTTTCAGAGGGTTGCGTTGTTTCGAGATGACACCCCTCTGAGATCTATAAATAGGGTTGGGGTTCTCGGGGGTTTTCACGTAACATAATTCAGAGATCCAATTTCCTTTCTTCCTCTCCAGAATACTCCTTCCTCTTGTTCTTGTTGGGTATTGTTTCCCTTACAGAGGTATCCTCTGTCGAAACTCTGACCCTAAACAAGAATAAGAAGAAGGTCTTGAACGGTAAAGGAAAGAAAAGGGAAAGGATCTATTCTTCTTTTCCTTCTTGAATTAAGACTTTGACTGTCTTAATTTTTCTTCCAATTCAATTCAAGAAAAGGGATTCAAGAAAGGGAATTCTTGAAGAAAATTCAAGAAGAGGAAAAAAGGAAGAAAATAAATTTTCTTTAAAGAAAATTTCAACCTAAAGGTCCAAGAATTGAATTCTTGAAAAAGAATTCAAGAAGAGGAGCCAAGAACTAGAAATTATTGTCTTCATTATTTTTCTGTGTGGATCACCATTGGAGGGTGAACATTTGGGCACCTGGTGGAGATTCAGAGTTTGGATTTTGCGATACAGGTTAGTATCTTAATTTTAGATTAAATCTTATATAAACATCTTATATGTTTTAATTCTTTTAAGGAGATTTTGGGTTGAAGGTTTGGTGAAGATTTCATAAAGATAAAAAATTTTGAAATCTATGATTCCGCCTTGCCACCGAACCCTACAGTGGTATCAGAGCCTCCTTATTAAGATTAAAATATATATTCTGAATTTTAGATGCATATTTATATAAGTAACATGAGATGTATATATGTTTGTTATAATGTCACCAATTAGGGTTTTCACTCAAACCCTAATTGTTGTAGAGATATGCATAGAGATCTAGCCATCATACTGAAATAAGGTTGCCCTGGCATAATGGTGGATCCATTATGTGGTAAATGGTTGTCCTAGTATGATGACACACTAATCACATATTTGTGTTAATTATGCATATATGTTTGATGTATGCCACTAATTAAGGTTTTCACTTAAACCTTAATTTGCATAGAGATATGTTTAGCCTTCTAGTCATCATACTGAAATAAGGTTGCCCTGGCATAATGGTGGATCCATTATGTGGTAAATGGTTGTCCTAGTATGATGGCACATATTTGCTAGAATGTGCTTTGTTTTAATAAAGCCCTCTTTAACAACATATTAAGTTGTAGTGTCATATACCAAAAACAAAAATAATCAATATGATTAGTTTATCATTCGGTGTCTAGGAAAAGTGGTTCATGATCGGTAAAGAGGACGTGGTTTTTAATTGGTTCCGTTGACTGACCTGGCCAATTCTTATTGGTGTATAAGGAAAGCAACGGGGGGACTCCCACCACTCTCCCACTTACCTAGCCGGTATGATTAACTTAATTATTGATTGATATGCTCAGTGTAGTATTCACTACATATGGCTTTCCTTCATGCCAAGTCATTATTATGTTATGATCCATATTAGGTTTGTTGTGTACACACAAGGCCTTTTTTCTTTATGGTGACTAACATAATTTTTGCTTGGTACATTTGATGCTTATGGAATGATTTGATATAATACTTTGTTGTGTACACACAAGGGTATTATAATTAATATCATGACTATATAGCAATGAAGGGTCTAACTTAACTAAAATATTATAGTTTGTTGTGTACACACAAGGCTATTAATATTTTAGAGGCCAAGATAAGTTGAGAATTGTATGAATTACAATTGGAAAGAGTTTTCCTACCTTTGAACTTATATAAGATTTGTTGTGTACACACAAGGTCTTTTATAAGGAATTAGGATCTCAACCCCACTAAGAGAACCAATTAGGGTTTTCTCGATCATCACATTGAGGGTTATGATGCTTGATAAAATAGTGGGAGACATAATTAAGTTAAAGTCCTAATTTAATTATGTTTTGTCAACATTGATTGTCTGCTTATGTAATGTTGTTTGTTAATGTAGATTAAATGGCCTCTTCACTCTCACTCCGTAGCATTCTTGATGCAAATAAATTGACTGGACCAAACTATATTGATTGGTTGAGAAACCTGAAGATAGTACTCAGCCAAGAAAGAATTTCTTATATTCTTGATACCCCAACCTTGGAACCATTAGGGGAAGATGCCTCGCAAGAGGATAAGACCACATATAACACATGGCAAAATGACACACTTACTGTCAAGTGTATAATGCTTGCCTCTATGACCAATGAGTTACAGAGGCAACATGATAGCATGGACACAAACTCCATATTGCTCAATTTAAAAGAACTTTATGGAGAACATAGTCGAACTGCAAGATATGAAATATCTAAGCAGTTATTCCGTGCAAGGATGACAGAAGGTACATCCGTACAAGGCCATGTATTAAAGGTTATTGACCTAATCACCCGATTGGATCAATTGGGTTTTGTTATGGATGGGGAGTTGAATCAGGATTTAATCCTGCAGTCACTCCCAGAGTCATTTTCACAGTTTGTTCTTAATTATCATATGAACAAACTTAACACTTCCTTGCCTGAGCTGTTGAATATGTTAAAAACAGTAGAGAGCCATTTAAAGAAGAATAAGGCTCCACTTCTTCTTGTGGATGGTGTAAACAAGAAGAAAATAGGCAAAAAGGGTTCCAAGAGGAGGTTAAATCCAAAAGGGGGCATCAAGAAAAAGAAAGGAAAGAAGGCCTCCGGATAATGACATGCTTTCATTGTGGCAAGCCGGGTCACTGGAAAAGAAACTGCAAGGTTTACCTTGCAAGTGTGAAGCCTGGTGCTAGTAATGCACCAAAAGGTATGTATGAGATACATGCAATTTTGTCATTAGACACTTCTAATTCAAACTCTTGGGTATTGGATACTGCTTGTGGTCATCATATCTGCAAATCATTGCAGGGACTACAGAACATTAGAGTTTTGAAGGAAGGCGACTTCGAGCTCTACGGTGCTGGAGGAGATTCCATCCAAGCAGAAGCTGTAGGGACTTATATGTTGAAGCTGCCTTCTGGAAAGATTTTAGAGTTAAAGAATTGTTATTTTATGCCTAGAATCATTAGAAACATCATATCTGTACCCTTGTTACTTAAACAAGGATATATTATGAATGTAATGAGCAGTGGCTGCTCAATCAGTTTTTCTAATGAAATAATATTTAATGGCATATTTTGCAATGGTCTCTTAACTTTATCTTCTGATGACAATATACTACATGTTAGTAATAAACGAAAAAGAGATGAAGTAAACAATACTTTACTTTGGCACTGTCGTCTTGGACATATTAGTGAGTAGAGGATTAACAAGTTATACAAGGAAAAATTCCTTAATCCTTATGACTATGAATCATTAGGAACTTGTGAATCATGTCTCATGGGTAAAATGACCAAGACTCCATTTAGTGGACATAATGAAAGGACAACAGAGTTATTAGGACTCATACACACTGATGTATGTGGACCTATGACAACTCAGGCCAAGGGTGGATACTCATATTTCATCACATTCACTGATGATTTTTCAAGGTACGGATTTGTGTATCTAATGAAACATAAGTCCGAAGCTTTTGAAAAATTTTTAGAGTATCAAAGTATGGTAGAGAAACAAATGGGGAAAAGTATTAAGATCCTTCGATCAGATAGAGGAGGTGAATACTTATCCACCGAGTTTCTTGATCACCTTAAACAAAAGGGAATCATCTCTGAATGGACTCCTCCTTACACACCACAATTAAATGGTGTTGCTGAAAGGAGAAATCATACTTTATTAGATATGGTACGGTCCATGATGTGCTTCACAGACTTACCTGTTTCTTTCTGGGGATATGCCTTGGAAACAACGGCTAATATTTTGAATAGAGTACCATCCAAATCTGTATCTAGCATTCCATATGAGTTATGGAGGGGAAAGAAACCCAATCTTAAGCACCTTAAGATATGGGGATGTCCAGCTTATGTCAAAAGAAATTTTGGACAAAAGCTTGATGCTAGAGCAGAAAAATATCTATTTGTTGGATATCCCAAAGATAGTATAGGATATCTATTCTACCACCCTACTGAACAAAAGGTTTTAGTCAGTAGGCATGCCATTTTTATGGAAAAAGAATTATCCTACAAAAGGGCAGTGGGAGAAATATTGAACTTGAAGAAGTTCAACAAGTAGATACATCTCAACAAAATCATAACACAGTTAGTATAGAACCTGAACACACCACTCCTATCCGTAAGTCTGATAGAGTGCGACATGCAGCTGAAAGGTATGGGTTCATTATTGAAAATAATGAAGCCCGAATCATTGATAATGATGAGCCTCTAACATATACGGATGCTGTCATAAGTAGTGACTCAAACAAATGGCTGAAAGCCATGAGATCCGAAATGGACTCCATGTATGTCAACCAAGTCTGGACTTTGGTTGATGCACCAGAGAGTGTTAACCCTATTGGATGCAAATGGGTCTATAAGAAAAAGATTGGGACAGATGGCCAAGTTGAAACTTATAAAGCCAGATTAGTGGCTAAGGGTTTCAGACAAAAACAGGGAATAGATTATGATGAAACATTTTCTCCTGTTGCCATGCACAAATCTATTCGGATCATGCTTGCTATAGCAGCATATCATGATTATGAAATCTGGCAGATGGATGTGAAAACTGCATTCCTCAATGGTTTCCTTGAGGAAGAGGTTTATATGTCACAACCAGAAGGTTTTGCCTTGGAGACTAAACCTAATCAGGTATGTAGGCTAAAGAAATCTATTTATGGATTAAAGCAAGCATCTAGGAGTTGGAACATCCGATTTGATAAGACAGTCAAAGAATTTGACTTTATCAAAAATGAGGATGAACCTTGTGTGTACAAGAAGACTAGTGGGAGTGCCATAGTTTTCTTGGTTCTGTATGTAGATGACATACTCCTCATTGGGAATGATATCCCAATGTTACAATCAGTCAAGGTATGGTTATCTAAACAGTTTTCCATGAAAGACTTGGGAGAAGCATCTTATATACTAGGCATCAAGATCTATAGAGATAGATCTAGGAGGATGCTAGGTTTATCCCAGTCTAGGTACATTGACCAAGTGCTAAAAAGATTTAGCATGGAGGAAAGAAAAGAGGTTACTTACCTATTGGTCATGGCATACATCTTTCTAAGAAGATGTCTCCTAAGACACCTGAAGAAAGAAATAGAATGAATTCGGTACCTTATGCTTCGGCAGTAGGGTCTATTATGTATGCTATGTTATGTACTAGGCCTGATGTGGCATATGCCTTAGGTATAGCCAGCAGGTTTCAGGCTGATCCAGGAGAGGATCATTGGAAGGCTGTGAAAAATATTCTTAAGTACTTAAGAAGAACTAAGGATATTTTTCTAATATACGGAGGATCTGATCTTAAACTAGAAGCTTATTCAGATTCTAGTTTTCAATCAGATCCAGATGACAGCAAATCTATATCTGGGTATGTTTTTACCCTTAATGGAGGAGCTGTAAGCTGGAAAAGTTCTAAACAGCAAACTGTAGCTGACTCAACAACTGAGGCAGAGTACATTGCTGTTAGTGAAGCTACCAAGGAAGCTGTCTGGATGAAGAAGTTCATATCAGAGTTGGGCGTAGTTCCTGAGATTGAAGGTCCAGTATCACTTTATTGTGATAATACGGGGGCAGTTGCTCAAGCAAAGGAACCAAGAGCTCATCACAAATCAAAGCACATTCTGAGGCGCTTCCATCTCGTTCGAGAGATTGTCGAAAGACAAGAAGTCTGCATTAAAAGGGTAGAAACGAAGAACAACGTAGCAGACCCGTTCACTAAGGCTCTATCACAGCGAGAGTTTGATCGCCACCTTGATTGTATGGGGTTAAGATTTAAAGGCGATTGGCTTTAGTGCAAGTGGGAGATTGAAAGATTGTGCCCTGAAAGCCAATTGAAATATTGTAATTTTGATCCCAAAATCAATGAATTGACATTTTATAAAGGCATTAGTTTCATCATTTGCTGTGTCTTTTTGATTTTATGATGAACCCCATAGATTAGGGCTATGGTTCTAGGGTTATGATGAGATCATACCAGTGAGACCTAAAGCCTTAAAACCCTAATCTAAAATATTCCTGGTCGATGGGACATTGAGTTGGGGATCAAGTTTCCGGCAAGACCAGCACATCCTATATATGTTTTGTAATGAGGGTGACTGATCTCACAGTCACTTGTGTTTGACACTAATACTAGGATGTGAGTGTTCATTAGAGAATGAGTTCACTGAATTGATCCAGATTGAGAATATCTAATGGAACCTTATCTGTTTGTCAATAGATAATTCTCTTAGTGGGAGTAGTGCATGTGGTCCTTTGACCTGAGACTACCATAGTACCTTATATGCATGAATCCATACTTTGGTTCGCAATCAATCATGACACTGAGTCATGCACGAGGTGATACTGGTTATGGTGGATTGTATATGGAGGTTGTGAGTAGGTCAACAAGGAATTGATCAGCCCTAGTAAGAGGGAATAACATCCAGCTAATTTCAAATGATGGATTCAGGAAACCTTTGATCAAAGTATGAACATTAGAGTTATTTTCTAATGGTTCATTAATGAATCATCATTATAAAGATTGAGCTAGGGATGAATATGAAAATTGGATTTGACAAGTATCCATATTCATAATCATATTTGGGATGCAAGTTGATCAAAGGACTGAATTGCCCGGTAACTCACCACTGAAGGGTATTTTGGTAATTCCACCAAAATTTCACATCTTCCGGGTAGACATGATACGTTGCTAGATGTCAATCTTGTCTTGTAGGTATATAATTGAGTCATGGTAATTTAAATCAGTCAATTTGAATTAGATTCTAATTGACCGAGTCGAGCTAGTTTGAGTTGACCTAAATCGGCTTAGTTGAGATCTAACCGAATTAAGTCAAATAGCACTCGGACCTACTACTGGCTAGGTGTGGAACCCAATGGGTCACACACAAAAGAAAATTGATGAAGGATTTAATTTGGAATTAAATCATGTTTGCAGGATAAACACACTAGCATGTGTTGCAGACCAAATTTCTATTCGAATCAGATTCGAATTTGGTTCCGAATTGGGCTTAATTGGGTTCTAATTGAAACAGATTAAGGTCCAATTTATTTTTTAGGACATTGGGCTAACCCATGGCTGAACCCAAGTGAATTTAGTTCACTGAGACCCTCTCTCCAAGCCGCCCCCTCCCTTTTCTCACCCGCGCGCGCCAAGAAAGAGAGTCCACGCGCGTGGACTTCTCTTAAAATGCGTGAGAAAGAAAACGTTGGAGAAAAATCTGAAAAGGGGCGATTCAGATCCTTGTCTGGCGCCCTTGGATCTGGATCTGATGGCCAGAAAAAATTAAGGAAAACATCCGTCACTTTTCGGTCGCAAATCCGTCTCCAAAAGTCTCGATTCTTCCTGAAGTTTTTCGAGAGTCCTCCTCGTCGGAAAAACGAAAATCAAATCAGAGAATCATGATTTTTGGTTGAGGGGACACGTGAGGAATGAGGGATCGTGATCCCTGGGGTTTCAGAGGGTTGCTTTGTTTCGAGATGACTCCCCTTGAGATTTATAAATAGGGTTGGGGTTCTGGGGGTTTTCACGTACATAATTCAGAGATCCAATTCCCTTTCTTCCTCTCCAGAATACTCCTTCCTCTTGTTCTTGTTGGGTATTGTTTCCCTTACAGAGGTATCCTCTATCGAAACTCTGACCCTAAACAAGAATAAGAAGAAGGTCTTGAACGGTAAAGGAAAGAAAAGGGAAAGGATCTATTCTTCTTTTCCTTCTTGAATTAAGACTTTGACTGTCTTAATTTTTCTTCCAAATCAATTCAAGAAAAGGGATTCAAGAAAGGGAATTCTTGAAGAAAATTCAAGAAGAGGAAAGAAGGAAGAAAAGAAATTTTCTTAAAGAAAATTTCAGCCTAAAGGTCCAAGAATTGAATTCTTGAAAAAGAATTCAAGAAGAGGAGCCAAGAACTAGAAATTATTGTCTTCATTATTTTTCTGTGTGGATCACCATTGGAGGGTGAACATTTGGGCACCTGGTGGAGATTCAGAGTTTGGATTTTGCGATATAGGTTAGTATCTTAATTTGAGATTAAATCTGATATAAACATCTTATATGTTTAATTCTTTTAAGGAGATTTTGGGTTGAAGGTTTGGTGAAGATTTCATAAAGATAAAAAATTTTGAAATCTATGATTCCGCCTTGCCACCGAACCCTACACTACTACCCGCGTGGGCATCCGGCCAAGGTCCACCCGGGGGTTCTGGGTCACGAGCAGCATTGCAAATTCGGGCATGCCCCGCGTCCTGCGCACCCCGCGTGACCTGCGCCGGCGCTGCCAGGACCCGTGTCTGCACGCGCTCGTGCGCGCGACCGGTGCCCCGCGCCCGGCGCTGCCATGACCGCGCACGCCCGTGCCCGTGCGCGCGCCGGGGACTCGAGCCGGCGCTGCCAGGACCCGCGCACGCCCGCGCCCCCGTGCGCGCGCCCTGGGACTCGAGCCCGGCGGTGCTATGACCGTGCACGGCCGCGCCCTTGCGCGCGCCCGTGGACTCGAACCCGGCGGTGACGGGACCAGCGCACGCCCGTGCCATTACCCGGGCGCGCGCGCTAGGTTAGCCGTGCACTCCGTACCATGACGCGCACGCCCGGCCATGACACGTGCTCGCGCGTGCCCGGGGACCCGTGCACTCCCGTGCCATTACCCGGGCGCGCGCGCGCCCGGTGACTCGCGCACGCCCGTGCCATGACCCGTGCACACTCCGCTGCTGCCCCTTGCGCCCGGCAGCGCCGTTGGTGCGGGCACCAGACTCAGAAGAAGACTTCAGAGCTCCATTTGGATCTCTGATTGACATTGCCCGAGAAATTAGGGTTTGTAATAAAGGTTGACCTGGTCAACCAGTTTATTTATTTATTTATTTCTTGAGTCACCATTTAAATTTTGTTGAGTCATGTTGACTCGGTGCAAGTCCCAATGTGGTTTCATTTGGTCCAAAATGGTGCCACATTTCTCTTCCAATCAACTAAGGTCAAGCAAGTGGAGACCACACTCCAAGCCACACGCCCAGCCACACTCCGAGCACACGCCAGAGTCCAGGAGGCGCCATAGAGGCATCCCATTGTCATGGTCCCCACATCCCAGAAGAAAAAAAATCAAATTGGAGGCTAAATTAAAGGAGGCGCCCACACCTGCCTATTTACCTAAGCAAAGAAGGAAGAAAACTTCTCTTGGAGAATAAATCAAGAAGGACATCCAACCTACTCCTAATTGAAGTTCAAATCAAAATCAAAGAGCTTAACTTGGAGTGGAAGAAAAGAAGAAATACCATAAGAAGAAGAGGACTCCAAATCCAAATCCAACTCCAAAGGAGGTGCCATAAAAGTTCAAAACAATTCCTTTATGGCCGTCCCAATTTTTTTGGACTCTTGGTTGGCCAAGGGAGAGGATTTTCTACCTAATCTAGGGGTTGGAAGAGTTTAGTCCCACATGGGAATTTGTACAAGCTAGGAGAAAATTTTAGGTCTATATAATAGACCTCTCTTTGTAACTTTAGAAAATCAATGAAGAAAAATAATTTTTGCTATTCTCTTGTGTTGAGTAACCTAGGTTTCTCTTCTTCCGCACTATTCTAAGTGTTGAGCTCCGTGAGGGGGTAATCCGGGTTCCATTGGAGCCTTGAGGAGGTGAGAGATCTCCATCTTTATCCAAAACCCTAGGTTAGCCACTTGAAATTCCAAAACCCTAGCCACCTTTCATTATTTTCCATCCACCAAACCCTAGATCCATCCATCTCCCACGGCCTCTCTCTCTCTACAAGTCCAGGCCGTCCACCTTCATCCAGATCCAGTCCGGCTACTTCAGATCCAGAGCAAGTTCCAAGGAAAATCACATCAGCATCCAGGAGAATCCAGTTTCCAGCAATTTCGATCTTCAAGTTCATCAACCTGGTAAATCTCTTCCTTGACTCTCTGATTCCATCAATTGTTTTTCTTCTCTTCCAGATCTTGAGTTCAGGAGAAGCCCACCCGCCAAAGGACCAGTACTGGAGGATCCATTGCGAAGAAATCTGAATCCGAGGATCCAACAATCTGCTCGGGAGAGTTCTTCCACCAAAATCTGTGAAGATCATTGTCTGGTTAGGTAAACCATCTCTTCTCTTTATTTCTGTTCTGCTGAAAGTTCGGAGCGAAACCCTAGGTCTGGGAGTTTCTCAACCCCCAGCGATCCGTTGCTTCTGAACTACTCTGATACTTTAGTTTCCTTAAATATGTGCTTTCAATTATCATATTAGTCTCTTTCAATGTTAGGTTAACTTTTCTTTGATTTGAAGCCAACTTCTACAAACATATAAAAACAAAAAAAATTAGTTAATCTTAATCTACTTCCACATCGCGTCCCTTTATTTGTTCTGCATCATTTTTGGTATCAGAGCTTTCGTGCTGCATCAATTTGGTATCAGAGCCCAGTCTAGGGTTTTGATTTGCTTGCTTGCTTTGATTGTTCTCTTTTTATTTTGTCTGCTCGAAGTAGACTCCCCAAGACGTCGGTCCTAGGAACTAAGTGAGGCGCAAGCCTCCTCCTCCCATTCCACGGGGTGTTCCTAGGGCGTGTAGGGGATCCATTGGGTTATAACTTCGTAGCAGGGATTATAAACGGGGAAGACAATCTAGTTGCAGCCCGTAATTACCCTGTTGTCCGAATTATTTCTCCCTGCATAAAACTCCGAATTGCATGACTTCTGCTTCGTTGAAACCAGTATAATTGAACCTATTTTCATAATTTTTCTGTGATTTATTGGTTTCAGTAAAATTCTGAGAATTAAAATACAGCAACTCTGTTTTTTGTGTTCTGCAATCAATTCTTTTTTGGAGTGATCATCTCATAATTTACTTAAGGGCAATTGAGCATCTAAGATAAGGGGAGGAGTTGATTACCTCTCCTTAGCCAAAACCACCATCCAATCATTCGAACCTAGACCTAATTTAAAATCAGTTAGACCTAATTTGCCCTAGTGGGCTAGGGACACCAATTGGTCGGGTCTAGGCTAGTGTTGAGTCAGTTTGCTGAGTTATTCTGTGTGTGCTTAGCACTCAGTGTCTAGAACGGTGGTTCAGGGACTACGTCCCGAAGGGCTTGTGTGCTGGTCCGCCTACCTGGCCAATCACTGATTGGTGTCTAGGATTGGCAATCAGGGACCTAACACTCCCCTTACACCTACCTGGCTGAGTCCTGAGTCACTACAGGCTAGCTTGCCACTCTGATTGGGCATCTAGTTTGGACTCTAGGTCTAGTGATCCAGTAGTCGGTTTAGTCTAGTCTCATTTTGTGTGTTTGCTTGCATCATGTCTACCCGGAATGGAGTGCCCTACCAACCTGATCAAACCCAACCTGATTTAGAGACCATGGTTAGAGCTCTTACTGAGAGCATGAACAAGTTAAGCCAGGATTTGACTGCTACTGTTACCCAGTGTAAAGAACAAGTCCATGAGAATTTTACCCAGCTTAGGGATCAAGTCCAAGTCCTTGAGAAACGTAGACATCAAAATTGGATCCCTGATCCAAAATTTAATAGCCCCAACCTCATCCATACCAGGAGCCTAGGAGGACCTTATACCGTGATCCCGAGCATAACCTTAGGAAGCCTAACCATGATATCTATAGTATGGATCGTGTCTATGAGAGGTCCTTACAATATTCTAGACTAGTCACTCAACAACCCAAGTCTTCTAGATCAAACCATTTAGATCCATGCCCATGCCCAAGTAAGGTCTCTACTAGCTTGAAACCCAGTGTGACCCAGGTTCCTATATCGCAAGAATGTTTGTTTTGTGGAGAAAGAGGCCATAAATCTAGTCAGTGCCCATGCATAGGACTGGCTTGTGCACAGCTAAGTGGTAAGAATCCTAAGGATGACATTAATGAGGGAGAACCCAAGCCTACCAATGAGGAAGAAAGGTTAGGTATGACAAGCCTAGAATCAGTTGACCCGATTACCACTGACCCGAAACCCATTGAAAATGGCATCGAGGAAGTATATGATGCTGGCTTGAGTCTAGTTGATGAAAATGAGGGTGAAGAACTTGAAGAATGTGACATCGATACTATTGGTTCCTTACCTGAGGAGACCTTGGAGAGCAACCAAGTGATAGGACCTAGTTCAGAAATTCAAGAGATTTGTGAGAACCAGGTTCTCTTAGTCAAATACCCCCAGGAAGAACTCATAGTGTTAGCCCGAGCTATCAGTTCGTACCCTCTAATGATAGTCATTCCCCAAGTACCAGTTGAAGATCTTTGCCTGAACTGTTTATGTTTGCCCACCCTATGGTAGATCCTCTCCTTAGGATGACTGAATCAAGTCTCTTACAATTGGACCTTGTTCCATGCTCAGCCACTAAGGTATCTCCCGTAACCTCAGTTGGACATCCTTTTCTTGAGCTGATTGATTCACCCAGTCCTGTAGAAGTCCTCCTTATGACCCCAGATCCCTTCCTTCGCAAGACTGACCTACCCTTCTATAGAGTTTACCATTCCTCACCCATAGGCCAAATTTCAAGTCTTGAGGTCATCATCCATAGGCCCTTCCATGAATCATTCTTAATCCATTTCTTAAAAAAGTGGATCATTATTTGTTTAGAGAGCAAACCTTAACTGTTGCAATCACATGTCCGAGGCTGCTTCCCGAACCATCTCTTGATCCATTCCTGGGAGTAGCAAACTTTTCTTTTCATAAGGATGACCCGTTGACATTCATAGATCACCATTCAAACCTTCAGGTCACCACCTTTAGCCAGCAGGTAATTCGAGACTCCACCTCATATTTCATCCCTTTCTCTAGGACTTCCAATGCTTCTTACACATCCAAAGTATACTTTGTCGAAGTCTTTAGAGTGAACCACGTGTCAGAATCTATTAGTTTGCCACATACTTCTGGAAGACCTTATGGCACCTACTAGGCATCCATAATAAGTTTTCATGCTCTGCATGCCCTCCTCCGACCCAAGGTCAAACCTAGAGAGTCTTAGTTTGTTAGGTTTAGACCTAGGGTTCCTTGTAATAAAGTCCATTCGTTAGGAATGCGTCGTCAGTCTAGTTTAGTTTTCTTGACCCTTTACTAGGCTTTGGCTCAGATTTTGGTTTGATTGAGAGCACCAGGAATTGGGATTTGTATTTTGTCCAGGGCTGAAATTGCATTCAATGACTCGGTCAATAGGTCTACGGGTAAGAGTCCATTTGAAATTGTACATGGGTACAATCCTCACACACCTCTTGACCTAGTCCCTTTACCTGTCCACACTCGAGTCTCCGAGTCTGCTGAGAATTTTGCACAGCATGTAAAAGACTTGCATAAAGAAATTCATGCCAAAATAAATTTAAGTAATGAAACTTATAAGAAGTTGGCTGATACTCAAAGGCAAGTCAAATCTTTTGTTGAGGGAGACTATGTGATGATTAGGTTAAGGCCTGAACGGTTTCCTCCTGGAACCGTTAGAAAGTTACATGCTAGGGGAGCTGGACCATTTAGAGTGGTAAAGAGAGTAGGATCCAATGCCTATGTGCTCGAGTTGCCTCCAGAACTAGGCATTAGCTCTACTTTCAACATTACAGACTTAGTAGAGTACAGGGAGCCAGCTGTGATTCCTAGTGAGCCTTTTGAGCCTAACCCTATCATTGAGAGTGATCCCGACCCTGTGTGTCCACCAACAACTGGCCTGTGAGGAAAGAGCAGATTGAAAAGATCCTGGATGATCAGGTTATCTCTACTCGTAATCGAGGATACCAAAGGTACCTGGTCCGCTGGCAAGGAAGGCCAGATTCTGATGACTCTTGGATCTCCCGAGAAGAATTACAAGAATTGGACCCAGACCTCTTGGAGAGATACCAGAGCCAACTTGAGCCTTACTCGACAGGGTCGAGTTCCTCCCACCTGGGAGAATTGGTGCGGGCACCAGACTCAGAAGAAGACTTCAGAGCTCCATTGGATCTCTGATTGACATTGCCCGAGAAATTAGGGTTTGTAATAAAGGTTGACCTGGTCAACCAGTTTATTTATTTTATTTATTTCTTGAGTCACCATTTAAATTTTGTTGAGTCATGTTGACTCGGTGCAAGTCCCAATGTGGTTTCAATTTGGTCCAAAATGGTGCCACATTTCTCTTCCAATCAACTTAAGGTTCAAGCAAGTGGAGACCACACTCCAAGCCACACGCCCAGCCACACTCCGAGCACACGCCAGAGTCCAGGAGGCGCCATAGAGGCATCCCATTGTCATGGTCCCCACATCCAAAGAAGAAAAAATCAAATTGGAGGCTAAATTAAAGGAGGCGCCCACACCTGCCTAATTTACCTAAGCAAAGAAGGAAGAAAACTCTCTTGGAGAATAAATCAAAGAAGGACATCCAACCTACTCCTAATTGAAGTTCAAATCAAAATCAAAGAGCTTAACTTGGAGTGGAAGAAAAGAAGAAATACCATAAGAAGAAGAGGACTCCAAATCCAAATCCAACTCCAAAGGAGGTGCCATAAAAGTTCCAAAACAATTCCTTTATGGCCGTCCCAATTTTTTTTGGACTCTTGGTTGGCCAAGGGAGAGGATTTTCTACCTAATCTAGGGTTGGAAGAGTTTAGTCCCACATGGGAATTTGTACAAGCTAGGAGAAAATTTTAGGTCTATATAATAGACCTCTCTTTGTAACTTTAGAAAATCAATGAAGAAAAATATTTTTGCTATTCTCTTGTGTTGAGTAACCTAGGTCTCTTCTTCCGCACTATTCTAAGTGTTGAGCTCCGTGAGGGGGTAATCCGGTTCCATTGGAGCCTTGAGGAGGTGAGAGATCTCCATCTTTATCCAAAACCCTAGGTTAGCCACTTGAAATTCCAAAACCCTAGCCACTTTCATTATTTTCCATCCACCAAACCCTAGATCCATCCATCTCCCACGGCCTCTCTCTCTCTACAAGTCCAGGCCGTCCACCTTCATCCAGATCCAGTCCGGCTACTTCAGATCCAGAGCAAGTTCCAAGGAAAATCACATCAGCATCCAGGAGAATCCAGTTTCCAGCAATTTCGATCTTCAAGTTCATCAACCTGGTAAATCTTTTCCTTGACTCTCTGATTCCATCAATTGTTTTCTTCTCTTCCAGATCTTGAGTTCAGGAGAAGCCCACCCGCCAAAGGACCAGTACTGGAGGATCCATTGCGAAGAAATCTGAATCCGAGGATCCAACAATCTGCTCGGGAGAGTTCTTCCACCAAAATCTGTGAAGATCATTGTCTGGTTAGGTAAACCATCTCTTCTCTTTATTTCTGTTCTGCTGAAAGTTCGGAGCGAAACCCTAGGTCTGGGAGTTTCTCAACCCCCAGCGATCCGTTGCTTCTGAACTACTCTGATACTTTAGTTTCCTTAAAATGTGCTTTCATTATCATATTAGTCTCTTTCAATGTTAGGTTAACTTTTCTTTGATTTGAAGCCAACTTCTACAAACATATAAAAACAACAAAAAAATTAGTTAATCTTAATCTACTTCCGCATCGCGTCCCTTTATTTGTTCTGCATCATTTTGGTATCAGAGCTTTCGTGCTGCATCAGCCGTGACCCGCGCATGCCCGCGCTCTTGCACACGCCCGGGGCCTTGCGCCGCCGGTGCCATGACCCGTGCACGCCCGCACCCGGCCCCTTGCGCCCGGCGGTGCCACGACCCGCGCATGCCCGGGGCCTTGCGCCCGCCGGTGCCATGACCCGCGCACGCCCGCTCCCTTGCACGCGGCCGTGGCCTTGCGCCCGGCGGTGCCGCGACCCGTGCACGCCCGTGCCCGGTGCCCGCGCCCAGCGGGTGCCGTGACCCGCTCACGCCGTGCCAAGACCCGCGCGCCCGCCCAGTTCTATGCACCGGCCCGTGCCATGACCAGCGCGCGTCGTGCCAGGACCGGCACGCGACATGCTCGTGCGAGCTCGGTGCCTCGCACCCGCCCATGACGTGACCGGCGCACGCCCTTGGCACGCCGCGCGTGCCTTGCGCTCGCTCGTGCCATGGCCCGCGCCCGGCTCCTCGCGCCCGGCAGCGCCGTGACCCGCGCAAGCCTGTGCCACGACCCGCGCGCGCGCCGGTTGACACGCTCTAGACGGCCCCGTGACCCGCGCGCGCCCGTGCCATGACCGCGCGTGCGCGCCCGGCAGCGCCGTGACCCGCGCGCGCGCCCGGTGACCCGCACACTCCCGTGCCGTGACCGCACCCGGAAGCGCCGTGACCCATGCACGCTAGTGCCATGGCCCGCGCGCGTGCCCGGTGACCCATGCAAGCCTGCGACGTGGACCCGCGCGCGCGCCGGGCATCCCGCGCCCAGGTGCTCCGTGACCCGCGCACGCCCGTGCCGTGGCCGCGCACGCCCGTGCCGTGGCCCGCGCACGCCAGTGCTGTGACCCGCGCACGTTGCCTTGCGCCCGACGGTGCCGTGACCCGCGCACTCCCGTGCCGTGGCACGCGCCCGTTGACTTGCGCACGGTAGCTCCGTGACGCGCGCCCGCCCGCGCCGTGACCCGCGCCTGCACGCGGCGGTGACCCGCGCACGCCCGTGCCATGACCCCGCGTGTGCCCGAGCCGCAGTGCCCTTGTGCACGCCCGGCGGTGGCATGACCCGCGCACGCCCGTGCCCCGACCGCGTGCACGCGCTCCCGTTGCCCTGCGCATGGCAGCGCCTGACCCGCGCACGCCCGGCCATGACCCGCGCGTGCTCGAGCCCGCCGTGCCCTTGTGCGTGCCCGGTGCCTCGCGCCCGGCGGTGCCATGACCCGCTGCGCGCGCCCGTCGCCCTGCGCATGGCAGCATCGTGACCCGCGCGCTTCCGTGCCATGGCCCGCACGCGAGCGCCCGGTGACCCGCGCGCTTCCGTGCCATGGCCCGCACGCGAGCGCCCGGTGACCCGCGCGCGCCGTGCCACGACGCGCGCACGCCGAGCCCGCCGTGCCCTTGTGCGCATCCGGGGCCCTCGCGCCCGGCGGGACATGCCCGCGCGCACCCGGTGACTTGCGCCCGGCTGTGCCATGGCCCGGGCATGCCCCTGCGGCGACCGCGGCATGCCCGATGACCTGCACCCGGTGGTGCCGCGCGCGCACCCGCGTGCGTCCGCGGCCTACCGTCCGCGCCCCCACCCGGGCGTGCCCCGCATCCGGCCGTGCGATGCCGGGGCCCGCCATGGGATTCGGGTCTCCGTCGCCATGGCACGGTCGCGGTAGCGTGGGCGCCTCACCGGGCCCTCGCGGAGGGTCCGGAGTCGTGCCCGCGCTCTCGGGACCCGTGTCTCGACGCGCACGGCACGGGCACCCGCCCGGGCATCTTGGTTTCATCCAATGCGGCGAACCCGGCGCTCCGGGAGGGGCATCCGACCAAAGGCGGGGAGTGGCCGGGAGAGCGCGCCGTCTCCGGTCCGGCGGGCTGGGCACCTGCGGCCCGACGGCTCCGACGCGACGCCCGGTGCCTTTCCGCAACCGTCGCTCGGGCATGCATCCGACCCCGCAGCTGGCGCCGCCGAGCAGGCAATCCGCCGCACCGGCACCTGCGCTCAAGC
>CM038046.1:71420422-71437922 GCA_021397845.1 Areca catechu
GAGGTCGACCGGACCATCGCACACCGACCTTGGTTCCACGCGCGCGCAGCCGCGATTTCGCCCGAAGGATCCGGACGGAGAAGATGGAGCGGGACCGGGAGGTCGACCAGACCAAAGAGCGCAACGACCTTGGTTCCGCGTGCGCACGGCCGCGTTTTTTGCCCGAGGGATCCGGACGGCGACGATGGAGCGGGACCGGGAGGTCGACCGAACCATCACACACTGACCTTGGTTCCGCGCGCGCGCGGCCGCGATTTCGCCCAAAGGATCCGGACGGAGGCGATGGAGCGGGACCGGGAGGTCGACCGGACCATCGCACAACGACCTTGGTTCCGCACGCGCGCGGCCGCATTTTTTGCCCGAAGGATCCGGACGGGGCCGATGGAGCGGGACCGGGAGGTCGAACGAACCAAAGAGCGCACCGACCTTGGTTCCGCGCGCGCGCGGCCGTATTTTTCGCCCGAGGGATCCAGACGGCGACGATGGAGCGGGACCGGGAGGTCGACCGGACCATCGCACACCAACCTTGGTTCCGCGCGCGCGCGGCCGCGATTTCGCCCGAGGGATCCGGACGGCGACGATGGAGCGGGACCGGGAGGTCGACCAGACCATCGCACACCGACCTTAGTTCCGCGCGCGCGCGGCCGCGATTTCGCCCGAAGGATCCGGACGGAGGCGATGGAGCGGGACCGGGAAGTCGACCGGACCAAAGAGCACACCGACCTTGGTTCCGCTCGCGCGCGGCCGCATTTTTCGCCCGAGGGATCCGGACGGCGACGATGGAGCGGGACCGGGAGGTCGACCGGACCATCGCACACTGACCATGGTTTCGCGCGCGCGCGGCCGCGATTTCGCCCGAAGGATCCGGACGTAGGCGTTGGAGCGGGACCTGGAGGTCGACCGGACCATCGCACAACGACATTGGTTCCGCGCGCACGCGGCCGCGTAGTTTGCCCGAAGGATCCGGATGGGGCCGATGAAGCGGGACCGGGAGGTCGACCGGACCAAAGAGCGCACCGACCTTGGTTCCGCGTGCGCGCGGCCGCATTTTTCGCCCGAGGGATCCGGACGGCGACGATGGAGCGGGAACCGGGAGGTCGACCAAACCATCGAAAACCGACATTGGTTCCGCGCGCGCGCGGCCACGATTCCACCCGAAGGATCCGGACGGAGGCGATGGAGCGGGACCGGGAGGTCAACCGGACCATCGCACACCGACCTTGGTTCCGCGCGAGCGCGGCCGCAATTTCGCCCGAAGGATCCAGACGGAGGCAATGGAGCGGGACCGGGAGGTCGACCGGACCATCGCACAATGACCTTGGTTCCGCGCGCGTGCGGCCGCGTTTTTCGCCCGAGGGATCCGGACGGCAAAGATGGAGCGGGACCGGGAGGTCGACCGGACCAAAGAGCGCACCGACCTTGGTTCCGCGCGCGCGCGGCCGTGTTTTTCGCCCGAGGGATTCGGACGGTGACGATGGAGCGGGACCGGGAGGTCGACCGGACCATCGAAAATCGACCTTGGTTCCGCATGCGCGCAGCTGCGATTTCGCCTGAAGGATCCGGATGGAGGCAATGGAGCGGGAACGGGAGGTCGACCGGACCATCGCACACCGACCTTGGTTCCACACGCGCGCGACCGCGTTTTTGCCCGAAGGGTCCGGACGGAGCCGATGGAGCGGGACCGGGAGGTCGACCGGAGCATCACACACCGACCTAGGTTCCGCGCGCGCGCGACCGCGTTTTCGCCCGAAGGATCCGGACGAAGCCGAAGGAGCGGGATCGGGAGGTCGACCGGACTGGAGGACACTGACCTTGGTTCCGCGCGCGCGCGGCCGCGTTTTCGCCCGAAGGATCCGGACGGAGCCGAAGGGCCGGGATGTCGACCGGATCGGACACCACCGACCATGGTTCCGCGCGCGCGCGGCCGCGAAGATCCGGCACTCGGAAGGGGCGGGCGTAGAAGGGGCATCCCGAGGTGTTCCGAGGCACAAAAGCTAGCTTGCGAACGCTAGGGAGGACCAAGACTCGCGCCCAAATGTCGTTGGACCCGAGTCACGGACTGCCCAAGCACGAGAGAGCACCCAGCGCACCCCGGACGCGAGTCCAGGATGTCCAGGATGCGCACACCATGCGCGGGGCAAAAGGGCAGCCAGGACTCGGAACCACACAGAACAGGACGCGAGTCCCGGAGGGCACGACACGGGCGCGATCACAGAGCAGCCAGGACGCGAGTCCATGGAGGCCTGGGCGCGCGCCGCGCGAGCAGAAAATCCAAAACAGATACCCGGGAGAGTACCCAAGGGTCGCGAGCAACGTTGCAGAAGCGGGGGAGGGCCTGGACGTGCACGGACGCGCATCCGGGGCGGCCAAGACCCGCGCCCCGCCCGCAAGGGGGCTTGCCAACCTACTACCCGCGCGGGGCATCCGGCCAAGGTCCACCCCGGGGGTTCCTGGGTCGCGAGCAGCATTGCAAATTCGGGGCATGCCCCGCGTCCTTGCGCGCCCCGCGTGACCCGCGCCCGGCGCTGCTAGGACCCGCGCCCGTGCGCACGCCCGTTACCCGCGCCCGGCGCTGCCAGGACCCGCGCCCGACCGCGCCCGGTGCCTCGCGCCCGGCGCTGCCAGGACCCGCGCCCACCCACGCCCGTGCGCGCGCCCGGTGCCCGCCGCCCTGCACGGCCAGGACCCGTGCCCGTGCGCGCGCCCGGTGCTTCGCGCCGTTGCCCCGCGCCCTGCACCGCCAGGACCCGCACCCGCCCGTGCCCATGCACGCGCCCGGTGCCCCGCGCTGCCAGGACCCGCGCCCGCCCATGCGCGCGCCCGGTGCCCCGTGCCCGCCCATGCGCGCGCCCGGTGCCCCGCGCCCGGCGCTTCCAGGACGCGCGCCCGCCCGCGCCCGTGCGCGCGCCCGGTGCCCCGCGCCCGGCTCTGCCAGGACGCGCACCCGCCCGCACCCGTGCGCGCGCCCGTCGCTGCCAGGACCCGCGTCCGCGCGCGCCCGGTGCCCCGCGCCCCGGCGCTGCCAGGACGCGCGCCCGCCCGCGCCGTGCGCGCGCCCGGTGCCCCACTCCCGTCGCTGCCAGGACCCCCGCCCGCACGCGCCCGTGCGCGCGCCCGGTGCCCCGCGCCCGGCGCTGCCAGGACCCGCGCATGCCCGCGCCCGTGCGCGCGCCCGGGGACTCGAGACCGGCGCTGCCAGGACCGCGCACGCCCGCGCCCGTGCGCGCGCCCTGGGACTCGAGCCCGGCGGTGCCAGGACCCGTGCACGCCCGCGCCCTTGTGCGCGCCCGTGGACTCGAGCCGGCGGTGCCGGGACCCGCGCACGCCCGTGCCATGACCCGGGCGCGCGCGCTGGGTTAGCCGTGCACTCCCGTACCATGACCCGCGCACGCCCGTGCCATGACACGTGCGCGCGCGCCCCGGTGACCCGTGCACTCCCGTGCCATGACTCGGGCGCGCGCGCGCCCGGTGACCCGAGCACGCCCGTGCCATGACCCGTGCACGCCCGCGCGCTGCCCCTTGCGCCTGGCAGCGCCGTGACCCGCGCACGCCCGTGCTCTTGCACACGCCCGGGTCCTTGCGCCCGCCAGTGCCATGACCCATGCACGCCCGCGCCCGGCCCCTTGCGCCCGGCGGTGCCACGACCTGTGCACGCCCGGGGCCTTGCGCTCGCCGGTGCCATGACCCGCGCACGCCCGCTCCCTTGCGTGCGGCCGTGGCTGATGCAGAACGGAAACTCTGATACCAAAAATGATGCAGAACAAAGAACAAAGAAGCGTATACGGAAGTAAATTTAATATTTATTCTTTTTTTTTTTTATTTCAGAAATTGGCTTTGACTCAAAGTAAAGCTAAACTATGTTGAAGGAAACTAGGTAAGGATTTAAAGCACAATTTAGATGAAACTAAATTATCAGAGTAGTTCAGAAGTAACGGATCGCTGGGGGTTGAGAAACTCCCAGACCTAGGGTTTCGCTCTGAACTTTCAACAGAACAGAAATAGAGAGGAGAGATGGTTTACTTACCAGACAGTGATCTTCTCAGGATTTTGGTGGAAGAACTCTCTCGAGCAGATTGTTGGATCCTCGGATTCGGCTATCTTCGCAATGGATCCTCCAATACTGGTCTGTGGTTTGGTCAGCTTCTCCTGGACTCAAGATCTGGGAAGAAGAGGAACAAGTGATGGAATTCAGATACTCAAGAAAAGATTTACCAGGTTGAAGAACTTGAAAGCTGAAGTTGCTGAAATCAGGATTCTCCTGGAGGCTGATCTGACTCCCTCTTAGAATTGCTGTAGACCTGAAGTATCTAGACTGGAGCTGGATGCTGGTGGTCGGCCTGGACTTGGAGAGGGTGGCCGTGAGAAGTGAGATAGGCTAGGGCTTGGTGGAAAGAGAAGGGTGATGGCAGCTAGGGTTTGGGAGTGGAGTGGCTAACCTAGGGTTTGGGTTTTGGAGATCTCACACCTCCTCAAGGTTCCTGGGGAACCCGGATTTACTCCCTCACGGAGCTCAACACCTGGATGCAAGTGCGGAAGAGAGAAAACAAAAAGTTTTGCTCACAAAAAAATTTGGTTTCATTCATCTGATTCCTTTAAACTTACAAGAGGGGTTTAATTTATAGGGCTTTACAAGGGAGTAAGGTTTTACATCTTCCCATGTGGGACTAAAGGAGGGGATCTACAAATCAGGATAATCCATACACATATGGTCGGCCAAGGAACCAAAAAAATTTGATTTGGGTTATAAAAGGCAGGTAGATGGCGCCTCCTTGCTTGGGTCTTCAAGAGAGGATTTCTTTCCTTCCATGGATCAACTCTTTTGGACTCCTCCTTTTCTTCCTCCCTAAGTCAAGGCCCTTCCCATCTTTGTTTTGGATATTTTTGGTAGGTAGTGGGGGTGTCTCCTAGTATCTCTCCATGAATCAAGGATTTTCTCTTCATGGTTTGGCTCTTTTGGACACCTCCTAGTCTTGCTCCACAAGTTTAGGCTTCTTCCTTTCATGGCTTTGGCACTTTAGGAAACTTTTGGGTGCCTCCTTGATTTTCTCCCCAAGACATGCTCTCTTCCCTTTTATAACTTGGGTTTTTATGGAACATTGTGGGGCACCTCCTTGATCCTCTCTTCAAGAAAAATTCTTGCCATCCTGGCTTGGGTTTATCTGGAAAGAAGTTGACTCCTCCTTGGATTGAGGTATCTTGATGGATTTCTCCCCCAAGTGGCGCATGAAAGAAGGGACCTGCTTTCTTGTGGTGTGGGGACCAAGGCACACTGGATGGAGATGTGGCGCCTCCTGGTCTCTAGCGTGTGGTTGGGAGTGTGGCGCCCACTTGCTTGGTCCTGGGAGAAAATGTGGCACCTTGGAGAAGACCTAGACCACTACTAGGACTTGTATTGAGTCAACATGACTCAACAAAATTTAAATTACAGGGAAATACAGACTCAAACTAAAATTGAGTTGACCAAGTCAACCCTTATTACAAAACCAGAAAACCCTAATTCTTCGGGCAATGTCAATCAGAGATCCAGATGGAGCCCTGAAGTCTTCTTCTGAGTCTGGTGCCCGCACCAATTCTCCCGGGGTGGGAGGAACTCGACCCTGTCGAGTATGGATCAAGCTGGCTCTGGTATCTCTCCAAGAGGTCTGGGTCCAATTCTTGTAATTCTTCTCGGGAGATCCAAGAATTATCAGAATCTGGCGTTCCTTGCCAGTGGACCAGGTATCTTTGGTATCCTCGATTACGAGTAGAGATAACCTGATCATCCAGGATCTTTTCAATCTGCTCTTTCCTCACAGGCCAGTTTGTTGGTGGACACACAGGGTTGGGTTCACTCTCAAGAGCAGGATTAGGCTCAAAAGGCTCACTGGGAATCACAGCTGGCTCTCTATACTCTACTAGGTCTGTAATGTTGAAAGTGGAGCTAATGCCTAGTTCTGGAGGTAACTCGAGCACATAGGCATTGGATCCTACTCTCTTCACCACTCTAAATGGTCCAGCTCCTCTAGCATTTAACTTTCTAACGGCTCCAGGAGGAAACCGTTCAGGCCTTAACCTAATCATTACATAGTCTCCCTCATCAAAAGTTTTGACTCGAAAATCAGCCAACTTCTTATAAGTTTTATTACTTAGATTTATTTTGGCATGAATTTCTTTATGCAAGTCTTTTATATGCTGTGCAAAAACTTCGGCAGACTCGGAGACTCGTGTGTAGACTGGTAAAGAGCTAGGTCAAGAGGTGTGTGAGGTTTGTAACCATGCACAATTTCAAAGGGACTCTAGCCTATAGACCTATTGATCGAAACATTATATGCAAATTTAGTCCTGGACAAAATACAAATCCCAATTCCTGGTGCTCTCAATCAAACCAAAATCTGAGCCAAAGCCTAGTAAAGGGTCAAGAAAAACTAAACTAGACTGACGATGCATTCCTAAAGAATGGACTTTATTCCAAAGGAACCCTAGGTCTAAACCTAACAAACTAAGGCTCTCTAGGTTTGACCTTGGGTCGGAGGAGGGCATGCAGAGCATGAAAACTTATTATGGATGCCTAGTAGGTGCCATAAGGTCTTCCAGAAGTAGGTGACAAACCTAATAGGTTCTAAGGAGTCTTGCAACCTAGAGATCTCAGTAAAGTATAATCCCATAGCTCTAGAAACATGAGAAGATTCAGGAAAGGGTAGGAAATAAGAATCAGAGTTTTGAGGTGGCTTATCAGAAACAAGAAACAAACCTTGGTTATTCAGGATGACCATAAAATGAGGACATTGTTCTATAGGTGCACTCATCCAAACCTCATGATTTGCTCTAGGAGGGTCTACAAGTGCAAGTTCTAGGGTAGGCTGGGTGCTCCTAGAAGGTGGAAGGTTATCAGGAAGGTCTTTGGAATGTTTATCTAAAAAGTCCTCTAAGTTACTGTCTTTTTCTTGTTCTTGGACCTTCTCAATGGGCAATTCTTGTGAACCCCTTCCTTCTTCACACTTCTCTACCAGATTTGACTCAGGGGTGTCTTCTTTGGATTCCTCAATGAGTTCAGGGGTATTCTCACTTAAACTTTCATTTGGTGTAATTTCCTCTTCCTGAACTTCCTTAAAAGGGTCTTCTCTTAGGGTTAGCTCCTGAATTTCTTGAGTGGCAGGGGTCCCCTCAATAACCCCATTAGGTAGGAGTTGGTTAATTGAATTATCGGGAGAGATATCCTCAAATTCTTCTTTTTCATATTCATCTATCAAACTTATGTCAGGCTCATATATTTCTTCCTCAATCTCACTGAAATGTTCTAATCTATTCTCCTTTGATTCCCCTTTAAGTACGGCTCTGGTCAGGTCAACTAATTTTGGGCTGGCCATGCCTAACTCCTTCTCAGTGTTATCCTTCTGGTCAAGAGGTGACACAAGTGGGAATTGACAAACAAAAGTCTGGTTCACTACGGGTGTCGGATCAATCGTAACTTGACTCAAGTTGGTAGAGGTTGGCTTTAAGTCCAAAGTACTTGATTGGTTATATCTTAAAGACCACTCATAGTCTTGGGCTTCTTGGTAGGCTCGGTCTAACTTATTGGTTATTTCAAGGCATAGCTTCCTATAAATGCCTGGGTGTAACCCAACCCTAAACCTCGATGTGATCTGAGCTTCGGTCTCAATGGTATTGCATTTCATGTCGCACCACTGGAAGTCCTTGATATATTTAGACACAGGCCTATTACCTTGTCGCAATTGGTACCATTGGTCTAAAAGTCTTTTCTCATAGGATCTACCTAGGTACCTATCTCTCAACTTACTTTTCATATCTCTCCAAGTATATATTTCCTCTTTTCTTTGATAACACTCATGCTCAATAGCATACCAATGCGACCTAGCATGTTTGGTGAACTTGGTTTTGGCCAACCTAATTTGTCCTAATTTCGATATGTTAGTGCACTCAAAATATCGATCCATTTGTTCTTCCCACTTAATATATGTCTCTTGTCTTCCATCAAAAGTGGGTGCATAAGGTTCGGTGTTCCTAACAGGTCCCTTTTCTGAGTCGACCAAGTATGGATATAGGCTCCTAGGGTTATGCTCGGGATCACGGTATAAGGTCCTCCTAGGCTCCTGGCATGGGTGAGGTTGGGGCCTATTAAATTTTGGATCAGGGGTCCAATTTTGATGTCTACGTTTCTCAAGTCTCTGGGCTCGGTCTCTAAACTGGGCAAAACCCTCATTCATATCCTGACTCAATTTGGTCATACTTTCGGTAAGTGTTCTAATCATGGCCTCTAAATCAGGTTGGGTTTGACCAAGTTGGTAGGGTACTTCGTTCCGGGTGGACATGATGATGCAAGCAAGCACACCAAATGAGACTCGACTGAAACGACTACGGGCTAACTAGACCTAGAGCCCAAACTAGATGCCCAGTCAGAGTGGCAAGCTAGCCTGTAGTAACTCGGGACTCAGCTAGGCAGGTGTAAGGGGAGTGTTAGGTCCCTAATTGCCAATCCTAGACACCAATCAGAGATTGGCCAGGTAGGCGAACTAGCACACAAGCCCTTCGGGATGGAATCCCTGAACCACCGTTCTAGACACTGAGTACAAAGCACACACAGAGTAACCAGACAAACTGACTCAACACTAGCCTTGACCCGACTAGTTGATGTCCCTAGCCCACTAGGGCAAATTAGGTTTAATCAAATTTTAGATTAAAGGCATAGGTTCGAATGAAGGGGTGGTGGTTTTGGGCTAAGGAGAGGTTATCAACTCCTCCCCTTATCTTAGATGCTCAAATGCCCTTAAGTTGAATTAAGAGATGAACACTCAAAAATAAATGGATTGCAGAACACAAAAACAGAGTTGCAGTAATTTAGTTCTCAGAAATTGCATGGAAACCAATAAGTCATGAGAAAATTATTCAAATTAGCTTCAATTATACTGGTTTCAACAAAACAAAAATCACTGAATTTGGAGTTACCTGCAGTGAGAAATAATTCCTGTAACAGGGCAATTACGGACTGAAAACAGAGCACTTCCCCGTTTACAATTTCTGCTACGTTGTAACCCAACGGATCCCCTACACGTCCTAGGAACACCCCATGGAATGGGAAGAGGAGGTTTGCACCTCGCTTCGTTCCTAGGACCGGACGTCCTGGGGAGTCTACTTCGAGCAGACAAAGTAAAAAGAGAGGGACTCAAACAGGCAATCAAACAGAAACCCTAGACAGGGCTCTAATACCAAAAATGATGCAGAACGGAAACTCTGATACCAAAAATGATGCAGAACAAAGAACAAAGAAGCGTATGCGGAAGTAAATTTAAGATTAATTCTTTTTTTTTTTTTTTTATTTCAGAAATTGGCTTTGACTCAAAGTAAAGCTAAACTATGTTGAAGGAAACTAGGTAAGGATTGAAAGCACAATTTAGATGAAACTAAATTATCAGAGTAGTTCAGAAGTAACGGATCGCTGGGGCTTGAGAAACTCCCAGACCTAGGGTTTCGCTCTGAACTTTCAACAGAACAGAAATAGAGAGGAGAGATGGTTTACTAACCAGACAGTGATCTTCTCAGGATTTTGGTGGAAGAACTCTCTCGAGCAGATTGTTGGATCCTCGGATTCGGCTATCTTCGCAATGGATCCTCCAATACTGGTCTGTGGTTTGGTCAGCTTCTCCTGGACTCAAGATCTGGGAAGAAGAGGAACAAGTGATGGAATTCAGATACTCAAGAAAAGATTTACCAGGTTGAAGAACTTGAAAGCTGAAGTTGCTGAAATCAGGATTCTCCTGGAGGCTGATCTGACTCCCTCTTAGAATTGCTGTAGACCTGAAGTATCTGGACTGGAGCTGGATGCTGGTGGTCGGCCTGGACTTGGAGAGGGTGGCCGTGAGAAGTGAGATAGGCTAGGGCTTGGTGGAAAGAGAAGGGTGATGGCAGCTAGGATTTGGGAGTGGAGTGGCTAACCTAGGGTTTGGGTTTTGGAGATCTCACACCTCCTCAAGGTTCCTGGGGAACCCGGATTTACTCCCTCATGGAGCTCAACACCTGGATGCAAGTGCGGAAGAGAGAAAACACAAAGTTTTGCTCACAAAAAAATTTGGTTTCATTCATCTGATTCCTTTAAACTTACAAGAGGGGTTTAATTTATAGGGCTTTACAAGGGAGTAGGGTTTTACATCTTCCCATGTGGGACTAAAGGAGGGGATCTACAAATCAGGATAATCCATACACATATGGTCGGCCAAGGTACCAAAAAAATTTGATTTGGGTTATAAAAGGCAGGTAGATGGCGCCTCCTTGCTTGGGTCTTCAAGAGAGGATTTCTTTCCTTCCATGGATCAACTCTTTTGGACTCCTCCTTTTCTTCCTCCCTAAGTCAAGGCCCTTCCCATCTTTGTTTTGGATATTTTGGCAGGTAGTGGGGGTGTCTCCTAGTATCTCTCCATGAATCAAGGATTTTCCCTTCATGGTTTTGCTCTTTTGGACACCTCCTAGTCTTGCTCCACAAGTTTAGGCTTCTTCCTTTCATGGCTTTGGCACTTTAGGAAACTTTTGGGTGCCTCCTTGATTTTATCCCCAAGACATGCTCTCTTCCCTTTATAACTTGGGTTTTTATGGAACATTGTGGGGCACCTCCTTGATCCTCTCTTCAAGAAAAATTCTTGCCATCCTGGCTTGGGTTTATCTGGAAAGAAGTTGGCTCCTCCTTGGATTGAGGTATCTTGATGGATTTCTCCCCCAAGTGGCACATGAAAGAAGGGACCTGCTTTCTTGTGGTGTGGGGACCAAGGCACACTGGATGGAGATGTGGCGCCTCCTGGTCTCTAGCATGTGGTTGGGAGTGTGGCGCCCACTTGCTTGGTCCTGGGAGAAAATGTGGCACCTTGGAGAAGACCTAGACCACTACTAGGACTTGTATTGAGTCAACATGACTCAACAAAATTTAAATTGCAGGGAAATACAGACTCAAACTAAAATTGAGTTGACCAAGTCAACCCTTATTACAAAACCAGAAAACCCTAATTCTTCGGGCAATGTCAATCAGAGATCCAGATGGAGCCCTGAAGTCTTCTTCTGAGTCTGGTGCCCGCACCAATTCTCCCGGGGTGGGAGGAACTCGACCCTGTCGAGTATGGATCAAGCTGGCTCTGGTATCTCTCCAAGAGGTCTGGGTCCAATTCTTGTAATTCTTCTCGGGAGATCCAAGAATTATCAGAATCTGGCCTTCCTTGCCAGTGGACCAGGTATCTTTGGTATCCTCGATTACGAGTAGAGATAACCTGATCATCCAGGATCTTTTCAATCTGCTCTTTCCTCACATGCCAGTTTGTTGGTGGACACACAGGGTTGGGTTCACTCTCAAGAGCAGGATTAGGCTCAAAAGGCTCACTGGGAATCACAGCTGGCTCTCTATACTCTACTAGGTCTGTAATGTTGAAAGTGGAGCTAATGCCTAGTTCTGGAGGTAACTCGAGCACATAGGCATTGGATCCTACTCTCTTCACCACTCTAAATGGTCCAGCTCCTCTAGCATGTAACTTTCTAACGGCTCCAGGAGGAAACCGTTCAGGCCTTAACCTAATCATTACATAGTCTCCCTCATCAAAAGTTTTGACTCGAAAATCAGCCAACTTCTTATAAGTTTTATTACTTAGATTTATTTTGGCATGAATTTCTTTATGCAAGTCTTTTATATGCTGTGCAAAAACTTCGGCAGACTCGGAGACTCGTGTGTAGACTGGTAAAGAGCTAGGTCAAGAGGTGTGTGAGGTTTGTAACCATGCACAATTTCAAAGGGACTCTAGCCTATAGACCTATTGATCGAAACATTATACGCAAATTTAGTCCTGGACAAAATACAAATCCCAATTCCTGATGCTCTCAATCAAACCAAAATCTGAGCCAAAGCCTAGTAAAGGGTCAAGAAAACTAAACTAGACTGACGATGCATTCCTAAAGAATGGACTTTATTCCAAAGGAACCCTAGGTCTAAACCTAACAAACTAAGGCTCTCTAGGTTTGACCTTGGGTCGGAGGAGGGCATGCAGAGCATGAAAACTTATTATGGATGCCTAGTAGGTGCCATAAGGTCTTCCAGAAGTAGGTGGAAACCTAATAGGTTCTAAGGAGTCTTGCAACCTAGAGATCTCAGTAAAGTATAATCCCATAGCTCTAGAAACATGAGAAGATTCAGGGAAGGGTAGGAAATAAGAATTAGAGTTTTGAGGTGGCTTATCAGAAACAAGAAACAAACCTTGGTTATTCAGGATGACCATAAAATGAGGACATTGTTCTATAGGTGCACTCATCCAAACCTCATGATTTGCTCTAGGAGGGTCTACAAGTGCAAGTTCTAGGGTAGGCTGGGTGCTCCTAGAAGGTGGAAGGTTATCAGGAAGGTCTTTGGAATGTTTATCTAAAAAGTCCTCTAAGCTACTGTCTTTTTCTTGTTCTTGGACCTTCTCAATGGGCAATTCTTGTGAACCCCTTCCTTCTTCACACTTCTCTACCAGATTTGACTCAGGGGTGTCTTCTTTGGATTCCTCAATGAGTTCAGGGGTATTCTCACTTAAACTTTCATTTGGTGTAATTTCCTCTTCCTGAACTTCCTTAAAAGGGTCTTCTCTTAGGGTTAGCTCCTGAATTTCTTGAGTGGCAGGGGTCCCCTCAATAACCCCATTAGGTAGGAGTTGGTTAATTGAATTATCGGGAGAGATATCCTCAAATTCTTCTTTTTCATATTCATCTATCAAACTTATGTCAGGCTCATATATTTCTTCCTCAATCTCACTGAAATGTTTTAATCTATTCTCCTTTGATTCCCCTTTAAGTACGGCTCTGGTCAGGTCAACTAATTTTGGGCTGGCCATGCCTAACTCCTTCTCAGTGTTATCCTTCTGGTCAAGAGGTGACACAAGTGGGAATTGACAAACAAAAGTCTGGTTCACTACGGGTGTCGGATCAATCGTAACTTGACTCAAGTTGGTAGAGGTTGGCTTTAAGTCCAAAGTACTTGATTGGTTATATCTTAAAGACCACTCATAGTCTTGGGCTTCTTGGTAGGCTCGGTCTAACTTATTGGTTATTTCAAGGCATAGCTTCCTATAAATGTCTGGGTGTAACCCAACCCTAAACCTCGATGTGATCTGAGCTTCGGTCTCAATGGTATTGCATTTCATGTCGCACCACTGGAAGTCCTTGATATATTTAGACACAGGCCTATTACCTTGTCGCAATTGGTACCATTGGTCTAAAAGTCTTTTCTCATAGGATCTACCTAGGTACCTATCTCTCAACTTACTTTTCATATCTCTCCAAGTATATATTTCCTCTTTTCTTTGATAACACTCATGCTCAATAGCATACCAATGCGACCTAGCATGTTTGGTGAACTTGGTTTTGGCCAACCTAATTTGTCCTAATTTGATATGTTAGTGCACTCAAAATACCGATCCATTTGTTCTTCCCACTTAATATATGTCTCTTGTCTTCCATCAAAAGTGGGTGCATAAGGTTCGGTGTCCTAACAGGTCCCTTTTCTGAGTTGACCAAGTATGGATATAGGCTCCTAGGGTTATGCTCGGGATCACGGTATAAGGTCCTCCTAGGCTCCTGGCATGGGTGAGGTTGGGGCCTATTAAATTTTGGATCAAGGGTCCAATTTTGATGTCTACGTTTCTCAAGTCTCTGGGCTCGGTCTCTAAACTGGGCAGAACCCTCATTCATATCCTGACTCAATTTGGTCATACTTTCGGTAAGAGTTCTAATCATGGCCTCTAAATCAGGTTGGGTTTGACCAGGTTGGTAGGGTACTTCGTTCCGGGTGGACATGATGATGCAAGCAAGCACACCAAATGAGACTCGACTGAAACGACTACGGGCTAACTAGACCTAGAGTCCAAACTAGATGCCCAATCAGAGTGGCAAGCTAGCCTGTAGTAACTCAGGACTCAGCCAGGCAGGTGTAAGGGGAGTGTTAGGTCCCTAATTGCCAATCCTAGACACCAATCAGAGATTGGCCAGGTAGGCGAACTAGCACACAAGCCCTTCGGGATGGAATCCCTGAACCACCGTTCTAGACACTGAGTACAAAGCACACACAGAGTAACCAGACAAACTGACTCAACACTAGCCTTGACCCGACTTGTTGATGTCCCTAGCCCACTAGGGCAAATTAGGTTTAATCAAATTTTGTATTAAAGGCTTAGGTTCGAATGAAGGGGTGGTGGTTTTGGGCTAAGGAGAGGTTATCAACTCCTCCCTTATCTTAGATGCTCAAATGCCCTTAAGTTGAATTAAGAGATGAACACTCAAAAATAAATGGATTGCAGAACACAAAAATAGAGTTGCAGAAATTAAATTCTCAGAAATTGCATGGAAACCAATAAGTCATGAGAAAATTATTCAAATTAGCTTCAATTATACTGGTTTCAACAAAACAAAAATCACTAAATTTGGAGTTACCTGCAGTGAGAAATAATTCCTGTAACAGGGCAATTACGGACTGAAAACAGAGCACTTCCCCGTTTACAATTTCTGCTACGTTGTAACCCAACGGATCCCCTACACGTCCTAGGAACACCCCGTGGAATGGAAGAGGAGGTTTGAACCTAGCTTCATTCCTAGGACCGGACGTCCTGGGAGTCTACTTCGAGTAGACAAAGTAAAAAGAGAGGGACTCAAAACAGAAACCCTAGACAGGGCTCTGATACCAAAAATGATGCAGAACGGAAACTCTGATACCAAAAATGATGCAGAACAAGAACAAAGAAGCGTATGCGGAAGTAAATTTAAGATTAATTTTTTTTTTTTTATTTCAGAAATTGGCTTTGACTCAAAGTAAAGCTAAACTATGTTGAAGGAAACTAGGTAAGGATTGAAAGCACAATTAGATGAAACTAAATTATCAGAGTAGTTCAGAAGTAACAGATCACTGGGGGTTGAGAAACTCCCAGACTAGGGTTTCGCTCTGAACTTTCAACAGAACAGAAATAGAGAGAGAGATGGTTTACTAACCAGACAGTGATCTTCTCAGGATTTTGGTGGAAGAACTTCTCGAGCAGATTGTTGGATCTCGGATTCGGCTATCTTCGCAATGGATCCTCAATACTGGTTTGTGGTGGTCAGCTTCTCCTGGACTCAAGATCTGGGAAGAAGAGGAACAAGTGATGGAATTCAGATACTCAAGAAAAGATTTTACCAGGTTGAAGAACTTGAAAGCTGAAGTTGCTGAAATCAGGATTCTCCTGGAGGCTGATCTGACTCCCTCTTAGAATTGCTGTAGACCTGAAGTATCTGGACTGAGCTGGATGCTGGTGGTCGGCCTGGACTTGGAGAGGGTGGCCGTGAGAAGTGAGATAGCTAGGGCTTGGTGGAAAGAGAAGGATGATGGCAGCTAGGGTTTGGGAGTGGAGTGGCTAACCTAGGGTTTGGGTTTTGGAGATCTCACACCTCCTCAAGGTCCTGTGGAACCGGATTTACTCCCTCATGGAGCTCAACACCTGGATGCAAGTGCGGAAGAGAGAAAACACAAAGTTTTGCTCACAAAAAAATTTGGTTTCATTCATCTGATTCCTTTAAACTTACAAGAGGGTTTAATTTATAGGGCTTTACAAGGGAGTAGGGTTTTACATCTTCCCATGTGGGACTAAAGGAGGGGATCTACAAATCAGGATAATCCATACACATATGGTCGGCCAAGGTACCAAAAAAAATTGATTTGGGTTATAAAAGGCAGGTAGATGGCGCCTCCTTGCTTGGGTCTTTAAGAGAGGATTTCATTCCTTCCATGGATCACTCTTTTGGACTCCTCCTTTTCTTCCTCCCTAAGTCAAGGCCCTTCCCATCTTTGTTTTGGATATTTTGGCAGGTAGTGGGGTGTCTCCTAGTATCTCTCCATGAATCAAGGATTTTTCCTTCATGGTTTGGCTCTTTGGACACTCCTCCTAGTTGCTCCACAAGTTTAGGCTTCTTCCTTTCATGGCTTTGGCACTTTAGGAAACTTTTGGGTGCCTCCTTGATTTTCTCCCCAAGACATGCTCTCTTCCCTTTATAACTTGGGTTTTTATGGAACATTGTGGGGCACCTCCTTGATCCTCTCTTCAAGAAAAATTCTTGCCATCCTGGCTTGGGTTTATCTGGAAAGAAGTTGGCTCCTCCTTGGATTGAGGTATCTTGATGGATTTCTCCCCAAGTGGCGCATGAAAGAAGGAACCTGCTTTCTTGTGGTGTGGGGACCAAGGCACACTGGATGGAGATGTGCGCCTCCTGGTCTCTAGCGTGTGGTTGGGAGTGTGGCGCCCACTTGCTTGGTCCTGGGAGAAAATGTGGCACCTTGGAGAAGACCTAGATCACTACTAGGACTTGTATTGAGTCAACATGACTCAACAAAATTTAAATTGCAGGGAAATACAGACTCAAACTAAAATTGAGTTGACCAAGTCAACCCTTATTACAAAACCAGAAAATCCTAATTCTTCGGGCAATGTCAATCAGAGATACAGATGGAGCCCTGAAGTCTTCTTCTGAGTCTGGTGCCTGCACCAGTGGCTTGCGCCCGGCGGTGCCGTGACCCGCTCACGCCCGTGCCAAGACCCGCGCGCCCGCCCGGTTTCTATGCACCGGCCCGTGCCATGACCAGCGCGCGCCGTGCCAGGACCGGCACGCGCCGTGTCCTCGTGCGAGCTCGGTGCCTCGCACCCGCCGTGCCGTGACCGGCGCACGCCCTTGGCACGACCCGCGCGTGCCTTGCGCCCGCCCGTGCCATGGCCCGCGCCCGGCTCCTTGCGCCCGGCAGCACCGTGACCCGTGCAAGCCCGTGCCACGATCGCGCCGCGCGCGCCGGTTGACACGCTCTAGGCGGCCCCGTGACCCGCGCGCCCCGTGCCATTACCCGCGCTGCGCGCCCGGCGGTGCCGTGACCCCCGCGCGCACCCGGTGACCCGCACATTCCCGTGCCGTGACCCGCGCCCGGAAGCTCCGTGACCCGCGCACACCAGTGCCGTGGCCCGCGCGCGCGCCCGGTGACCCATGCAAGCCCGCGCCGCGACCCGCGCACGCGCCGGGCATCCCGCGCCCGGCTGCTCCGTGACCCGTGCACGCCCGTGCCGTGGCCCGTGCATGCCAGTGCCGGACCCGGCATGTTGCCTTGCACCCGACGGTGTCGTGACTCGCGCACGCCCGCCGCCGCCGTGGCACGTGCCCGTTGACTTGCGCACGGCAGCTCCGTGACCCGCGCCCGCCCGCGCCGTGACCCGTGCCTGCGAGCGCCCGGTGACCCGCGCACCCCGTGCCATGACCCCGCGCGTGCACGAGCCCGCAGTGCCCTTGTGCGCGCCCGGCGGTGGCATGACCCGTGCATGCCCGTGCCACGACCCGCATGGCGCGCGCTCCCGTTGCCCTGCGCATGGCAGCGCCTGACCCGTGCACGCCCGTGCCATGACCCGCGCGCGCTCGAGCCCGCCGTGCCCTTGTGCGTGCCCGGTGCCTCGCGCCGGCGGTGCCATGACCCGCGCGGCGCCCGTCGCCCTGTGCA
>CM038046.1:71445422-71450422 GCA_021397845.1 Areca catechu
GCGGCGATGGAGCGGGACCGGGAGGTCGACCGGACAAAAGAGCGCACCGACCTTGGTTCCGCGCACGCGCGGCCGCGTTTTTCGCCCGAGGGATCCAGATGGCGATGATGGACCGGGAACGGGAGGTCGACCGGACCATCGAAAACCGACCATGGATATGCTCGCGCGCGTCCGCTATTTCGCCCGAAGGATCCGGACGGAGGCGATGGAGCGGGACCGGGAGGTCGACCGGACCATCGCACACCGACCTTGGTTCCGCGCGCGCGCGACCGCTGTTTCGCCCGAAGGATCCGGACGGAGGCGATGGAGCGGGACCGGGAGGTCGACCTGACCATCGCACAACGACCTTGGTTCCGCGCGCGCACGGCCGCATTTTTGCCCGAAGGATCAGGACGGGGACGGGCCGATGGAGCGGGACCGGGAGGTCGACCGGACCAAAGAGCGCACCGACCTTAGTTCCGCGCGCGGCGCGGCCTCCTTTTCGCCCGAGGGATCCAAACGGCGACGATGGAGCGGGACCGGGAGGTCGACCGGACCATCGAACACCAACCTTGGTTAGCGCGCGCGCGGCCACGATTTCGCCGACGGATCCGGACGGAGGCGATGGAGCAGGACCGGGAGGTCGACCGGACCATCGCACAACGTCCTTGGTTCCGCGCGCGCGCGGTCGCATTTTTCGCCCGAAGGATCCAGACGGGGCAGATGGAGCGGGACCGGGGGAGGTCGACCGGACAAAGAGTGCACCGACCTTGGTTCCGCGCGCGCGCGGCCGCGTTTTTCGCCCGAGGGATCCGGACGGCGACGATGGAGCGGGACCGGGAGGTCGACCGGACCAAAGAGCGCACCGACCTTGGTTCCGCGCACGCGCCGGCCACGTTTTTCGCCCGAGGGATCCGGACGGCGACGATGGAGCGGGACAGGGAGGTCGACCGGACCATCGCACACCGACATTGGTTCCGCGCGCGCGCGGCCGCGATTTCGCCCGAAGGATCCGGACGGAGGCGATGGAGCGGGACCGGGAGGTCGACCGGACCATCGCACAATGACCTTCGTTCCGCGCGCGCGCGGCCGCATTTTTCGCCCGAAGGATTCGGACAGGGCCGATGGAGCGGGACCGGGAGGTCGACCGGACCAAAGAGCGCACCGACCTTGGTTCCGCGCGCGCGCGGCCGCCTTTTTCGCCCGAGGGATCCGGACGGCGACGATGGAGCGGGACCGGGAGGTCGATCGGACCATTGCACAACGACCTTGGTTCCGCGCGCGCGCGGGCCGCGATTTCGCCCGAGGGATCCGGACGGCGACGATGGAGCGGGTCCGGGAGGTCGACCGGACCATCGCACACCGACCTTGGTTCCGCGCCGCGCGCGGCCGCGATTTCACCCGAAGGATCTAGACGTAGGCGATGGAGCGTGACCGGGAGGTCGACCGGACCATCGCACAACGACCTTGGTTCGCGCGGCGCGGCGGCCGCATTTTTGCCCGAAGGATCCGGACGGGGTCGATGAAGCGGGACGGGAGGTCGACCGGACCAAAGAGCGCACCGACCTTGGTTCAGTGCGCGCGCGGCCACGTTTTTTCGCCCGAGGGATCCGGACGGCGACGATGGAGCGGGACCGGGGAGGTCTACCAAACCATCAAAAACCGACATTGGTTCCGCGCGTGCGTAGCCGCGATTTTGCCCGAAGGATCCGGACGGAGGCGAAGGAGCGGGACTGGGAGGTCAACCGGACCATCGCACACCGACCTTGGTTCCGCGCGCGCGCGGCCGCAATTTCTCCCGAAGGATCCAGACGGAGGCAATGGAGCGGGACTGGGAGGTCGACCGGACCATCGCACAACGACCTTGGTTCCGCGCGCGCACGGCCGCAATTTTCGCCCGAGAGATCCGGACGGCAACGATGGAGTGGGACCGGGAGGTCGACCGGACCAAAGAGCGCACCGACCTTGGTTCCGCGCACGCGCGACCGCGTTTTTCGCCGAGGGATCCGGACGGCGACGATGGAGCGGGACCGGGAGGTCGACCGGACCATCGAAAACCGACCTTGGTTCCGCGCTGCGCGCGGCCGCGATTTCGCCTGAAGGATCCGGACGGAGGCAATGGAGCAAGACCGGGAGGTCGACCGGACCATCGCACACCGACCTTGGTTCCGCGTGCGCGCGGCTGCGTTTTTGCCAGAAGGATCTGGACGGAGCCAATGGAGCGGGACTGGGAGGTCGACCGGAGCATCGCACACCGACCTAGGTTCCGCGCGCGCGCGGCCGCGTTTTCGCCCGAAGGATCGGACGGAGCCGAAGGAGCGAGAACGGGAGGTCGACCGGACCGGAGGACACCGACCTTGGTTCCGCGCGCTGTGCGCGGCCGCATTTTCTCCCGAAGGATCGGACGGAGCCGAAGGACCGGGACGTCGACCAGACCGGACGGCACCGACCATGGTTCCGCGCGCGCGCGCCGGCCGCGAAGATCCGGCACTCGGAAGGGGCGTGCGTAGAAGGGGCATCCCGAGGTGTTCCGACGCACAAAAGCTAGCTTGCGAATGCAAGGGAGGACCAAGATTCGCGCCCAAATGTCGTTGGACCCGAGTCACGGACGGCCCAAGCACGAGAGAGCACCCAGCGCACCCCGACGCGAGTCCAGGATGTCCAGGATGCGCACACCATGCGCGGGGCAAAGGGCGGCCAGGACTCGAACCACAAAGCACAGGACGCGAGTCCCGGAGGGCACGACACGGGCGCATCACAGAGCAGCCAGGACGCGAGTCCATGGAGGCCTGGGCGCGCGCCGCGCGAGCAGAAAATCCAAAACAGATACCCGGGAGAGTACCCAAGGGTCGCGAGCAATATGCAGAAGCGGGGGAGGGCTGGACACGCGCCTGGACGCGCGCGGACGCGCATCCGGGGCAGCCAAGACCCGCGCCCCGCCCGCAAGGGGGTTGCCAACCTACTACCCGCGCGGGGCATCCGGCCAAGGTCCACCCCGGGGGTTCCTAGGTCGCGAGCAGCATTGCAAATCCGGGGGCATGCCCCGCGTCCTTGCATGCCCCGCGTGAACCGGCCCGGCGCTGCCAGGACCCGCGCCCGCACGCGCCCGTGCGCGCGCCCGGTGCTGCCAGGACCCGCGCACGCCCTGCGCGCGCGCGCCGGGGACTCGAGCCCGGCGGTGCCAGGGACGCGCACGCCCGCGCCCGTGCGCGTGCCCTGGGACTCGAGCCCGGCGGTGCCAGGACCCGCGCACGCCCGCGCCCTTGCGCGCGCCCGTGGACTCGAGCCTGCGGTGCCGGGACCCGCGCACGCCCGTGCCATGACCCGGGCGCGCGCGCTGGGTTAGCCGTGCACTCCCGTACCATGACCCGCGCACGCCCGTGCCATGACACGTGCGCGCGCGCGCCCGGTGACCCGTGCACTCCCGTGCCATGACCCGGGGCGCGCGCGCGCCCGGTTACCCGCGCACGCCCGTGCCATGACCCTTGCACGCCCGCGCGCTGCCCCTTGCGCCCAGCAGCGCCGTGACCCGCGCACGCCCGCGCTCTTGCGCGCGCCCGGTTACCCGCGCACGCCCGTGCCATGACCCTTGCACGCCCGCGCGCTGCCCCTTGCGCCCAGCAGCACCGTGACCCGCGCACGCCCGCGCTCTTGCACACGCCCGGGGCCTTGCGCCCGCCGGTGCCATGACCCGTGCACGCCCGCGCCCGGCCCTTGCACCCGGCGGTGCCACGACCCGCGCACGCCCGGGGCCTTGCGCCCGCCGGTGCCATGACCCGCGCACGCCCACTCCCTTGCACGCGGCCGTGGCCTTGCGCCCGGCGGGTGCCGCGACCCGTGCACGCCCGCGCCCTGTGCCCGCGCCCGGCGGTGCCGTGACCGCTCACGCCGGTGCCAAGACCCGCCGCGCTCGCCCGGTTCTATGCACCGGCCCGTGCCATGACCAGCGCACGCCGTGCCAGGACCAGCACGCGTCGGGCCCTCGTGCGAGCTCGGTGCCTCGCACCCGCCCGTGCCGTGACCGGCGCACGCCCTTGGCACGACCCGCGCGTGCCTTGCGCCCGCCTGTGCCATGGCCCGCGCCCGGCTCCTCGCGCCCGGCAGCGCCGTGACCCGTGCAAGCCCGTGCCACGACCCGCGGCGCGCGCCGGTTGACACGCTCCAGGCGGCCCCGTGACCCGCGCGCGCCCGTGCCATGACCCGCGCGTGTGCGCCTGGCGGCACCGTGACCTGCGCGCATGCCCGGTGACCCGCACACTCCCGTGCCATTACCGCGCCCCAAAGCACCGTGACCCGTGCACGCCAGTGCCGTGGCCCCGCCGCGCGCGCCCGGTGACCCGTGCAAGCCCGCGCCGCGACCCGCGCGCACGCCGGATGTCCCGCGCCCGGCTGCTTCGTGACCCGCGCACGCCCGTGCCGTGGCCCGCGCATGCCAGTGCCGTGACCCGCGCACGTTGCCTTGCACCCGATGGTGCCGTGACCCGCACATGCCCGCCGCCGTGGCACGCGCCCGTTGACTTGCGCACGGCAGCTCCGTGACCCACGCGCCGCCCGCGCCGTGACCCGCGCCTGCGCGCGCCGGTGACCCGCGCACGCCCGTGCCATGACCCCGCGCGTGCCCGAGCCCGCAGTGCCCTTGTGCGCGCCGGCGGTGGCATGACCGCGCACGCCCGTGCCACACCCGCGTGCGCGAGCTCCCATTGCCCTGCGCATGGCAGCGCCTGACCCGCGCACGCCCGTGCCATGAACCCGTGCGCGCTCGAGCCCGCCGTGCCCTTGTGTGTGCCCGGTGCCTCGCGCCCGGCGGTGCCATGACCGCGCGCACGCCGTCGCCCTGCGCATGGCAGCGCCGTGACCCGCACGCTTCCGTGCCATGGCCCGCGCGCGCCGTGCCACGACGCGCGCGCGCTTGTGCCACGACCGCGCGCGCGCCCGAGCCCGCCATGCCCTTGTGCGCGTCCGGGGACTCGCGCCCGGTGGGACATGGCCCGCGCGCGCCTGGTGACTTGCGCCCGGCTGTG
>CM038046.1:71455422-71460422 GCA_021397845.1 Areca catechu
ACTCTAGGTCCAGTTCAATTCAATTGGGAAAGCTTGTGCAACCCATTTCTTCATCTATTATTGGAAGCTGGTGTCAAGGATAGAGGTTAAGTGGCTCAAGCCTAAGCGGTTCTTGTGGTTTTTAATTAGGACCCAGTGAAAGCTGGGGGAACCTCCCACAGACCCACCTCCTAACTGGCCAGTGGAAGAGAGTAGCTGTTGATTTGATTGTATCTAGTCAACTCAGTTTATTTGGACTAACCGGTTTAGAAAACTCGTAGTTCGGGTCTGAGTCTAATTGTTTGCATGACAACTAGGTCAGGCACACCTTACCACCCTTCACAAGCCCAACCTAGTTCATCCATGGATACTAGTATGGAAAGCCTTATGAGATCTATGATCGAGAAGATGGACCGTTTGGATGCTAGGTTTGACCAGTTCGAGGAAAGGATAGGAACCCTAGAGGAATCTAGGTTGACCCCAACTGAACCACCTTCACCCAGATTACCTTCAGTTCACCCTAGAGCCCAACGACAGGAACATACACCTGATCCAATTCATAGAAGGCCACATCAGGATTATATTGATCACACTCCGGAGCCAAATCCTAGAAGACCTCGCCATGATACTTTTGATCAGGATGATCGGGCCTTAAGGAATATACGTCTAGATGCACCAACCTTTGAGGGAAGCCTAGATCCTAAGGTGTACATAGACTGGGAAGCTGACATGGACCAATATTTTGACTGGTATGATATGTCTGAAGAGAGAAGATTCAAGTTTGCCAAAATCAGACTAGTCCGTCAGGCTAGGTTGTATTGGGGAAATGTCGAACGCATAGCTAGGCAGAGGGGAGACTTACCTATAGTGACCTGGAGAGACATGAAGAGAAAGCTTAGAGAGAAATATTTGCCTATGTCTTATCAGCAAAGGTTGTTAGATCAGTGGCAACGATTGACACAAGGAAATAAGACCGTTTCTGAGTACGTTGCTAAATTTGATGAGTTTGTAATGCGATGGAACGTAGTCGAGTCTGAGGCAGCCACATTGTCGAGGTTTAGATCAGGATTGAATGAAGATATAAAAGGGGAACTGTTTTTGAGAGAAGTCCATGATTTAGATCAGGCATACCAAGTTGCCATGGACTATGAGAGGTTTCAAAGGAGAGCTACATTTAGGCGACCTGAGCCCATTAGGTTTAATCCTCCTGTTAGTCGACCTAGTTCAGTCCCTGGTACAACCAATAGACCAAGATCCAGCTCGAATCCAACCCCTAGGACCAACCCTGCCATTTCCCCAATTCCTAGAGAAGACAAAGGAAAGAGCCCTGAAGTTCGAGGTGAGAGGGAGCGAGTTTGCTATAAGTGTCGTAAACCAGGTCATTTCGTGAGCCAATGTCCCTCTAGAGCTTTACATATAGGGGAGGCAGAAGAAGGTGAATCAGAACCCTTGGAGAATGTTGAAGAGGAGGTTTATGAAGCAGGGGATTGCTTGGCTGATGAGTATGAAGGAGATGAAGAAAATGTAGACTCATCAGATGTGTTAGGAGTTGTGAGATGTATCATGACACAGACCAAGGAGCAGGAAGACTGGCGTAGGACTAGCATCCTACACACATTTGTCAAAATAGGAGAAAAGGTCTGTAAGATCGTGATCGATAGTGGAAGCTGTGTCAATGCCATTTCCACTAGTGCAGCCAAGAGTCTAGGATTACCCACTGAACCACATCCCAATCCATATAAGGTATCCTGGATCGATTCCACTTCATCCCAATCAAACAGAGATGTCAGGTCCGAATCCAACTTCAGTCCTATCAGGAACGAATCTGGTGTGATGTACTCCCTATGGGAGTAAGTAGCATCATCCTAGGTAGGCCATGGCTGTTTGACCATGATGTGACAATTTTTGGTCGATCAAATTCCTGTGCTTTCAATTTCAATGGCAAGAAAATTGTCATTCATTCAACCCAGCCTAAGGACAACACCAAAAGAGGAGTTAGCAGCCTGAAAGAAAAAAGGACTGGATTAAATTTGATAGGTGCAAGAGAATTAGAAAAAGACATTAATGAGGGAGCACCTATTTGGATGGTAGCTGCTAAGGAAACTATGGACCACACCCCTGTAGAACACCCTCAAGAGGTGGTCCAATTATTGAAAGACTTTGAAGACATGTTTCCCGAGGATCTTCCCGACAATCTTCCACCTTTAAGGGACATACAACATGCCATAGATTTAGTTCCTGGCGCGACTTTACCTAATTTGCCTCATTATAGGATGAATCCAACTGAACATCAAGAGTTACAAAGGCAAGTTAGTGAACTTCTTAGAAAGGGGTTTGTTAGAGAAAGTTTAAGCCCTTGTGCAGTCCCTGCCTTGTTAACCCCTAAAAAAGATGGTACCTGGAGGATGTGTGTAGACAGCCGTGCCATCAACAAGATTACTGTCAAATATAGGTTTCCAATCCCAAGACTGGACGATATGTTAGATATGATAGCCGGATCAACAATTTTCTCCAAGATAGACTTAAAGAGTGGCTATCACCAGGTTAGGGTTAGGCCTGGAGATGAATGGAAGACCGCTTTTAAGACTAAAGATGGATTATATGAGTGGTTTGTCATGCCGTTCGGTCTGTCCAATGCACCCAGCACCTTTATGAGAATTATGAATCAGGTGTTGAAAACTTTCATCGGGAAATTTGTGGTGGTCTACTTTGATGACATTCTTATTTATAGCAAGACTAAGGCAGACCATTTAACCCACCTAAGACAAGTTTGCCAAGTCCTTAGAAAGGATAGCCTCTATGCCAATATCAAGAAGTGTGATTTCTTAACACATAGAGTTATCTTTCTAGGATTCGTAGTAACATCTGAAGGAGTGTCCGCTGACCCTGCGAAAATTAAATCAATAGTAGAGTGGCCTGTACCCAAGAGTATCCATGATGTCCGTAGTTTTCACGGTTTAGCCACCTTCTATAGAAGATTCATTAGAGGGTTCAGTACGATAGTGGCTCCAATCACTGATTGTATTAGGAAGGGAACTTTTGAATGGACTAAAGCAGCAGACAAAGCCTTCCTAACAATTAAGGAAAAAATGACACACGCACCCGTCTTGAGGTTACCCGATTTTACCAAAGTGTTCGAGGTTGCGTGTGATGCTTCTGGGGTAGGAATTGGAGGTGTCTTGAGTCAAGAGAATCACCCAGTAGCATATTTCAGTGAGAAGTTAAATGAAGCGAGACTAAGGTATTCCACCTATGATAGGGAGCTGTATGCGGTAGTTCAGGCATTACGTTATTGGAGGCATTATCTTCTACCACAAGAGTTTGTCCTATTTTCTGACCATGAAGCTCTTAGGTTCCTTAGTTCTCAGAAGAAATTGAACCCTAGGCACGGGAAATGGGTAGAGTTCATACAAGCTTATACGTTCGTACTAAAACATCGTGCCGGAACTGAAAATAGGGTTGCTGATGCATTGAGTCGTCGTTCAATGTTGTTGAATTCTGTGAGCACTGAGGTAGTAGGGTTTGAAAGATTAAAAGAGGAATATCCTACATGCCCTGATTTTGGTGACATCTATCGATCCCTTCAACAAGGACCATCTAGTGAGCATAGTGATTATACCATTTTAGATGGATACCTTTTCAGAGGAAATCAGTTGTGTATTCCCAAGACCTCTGTTAGGGAATTTCTGATCTGGGAAGTTCATGCTGGGGGCTTAGCAGGACATTTTGGTAGGAATAAGACCATCTTAGCAATAGAAGACCAATTCTTTTGGCCTGGTCTCAAAAGAAATGTGGCCCAGATTGTAGCTCAGTGCCGTATCTATGCTGTTGCAAAACAGCAAAGACAGAACACCGGTCTGTACACACCCTTACCTGTCCCTGATTGTCCATGGCAGGATATCAGCATGGATTTTGTAGTAGGCCTCCCTAAGACGTCTAGGAAGTATGATTCTGTCTTTGTTGTTGTCGATCGTTTCTCCAAGATGGCTCACTTCATTCCTTGTTCTCAAACTTTAGATGCTTCGAAGGTGGCCAAGCTTTTTCTCGATCAGGTCGTTAGGCTTCATGGTTTACCCAAAACCATTGTGTCCGATAGAGATGTCAAATTTACTAGCTATTTCTGGAAAACCCTCTGGCACATGCTCGGTACCAAGCTGAAATTCTCTACTGCCTATCATCCTCAAACCAATGGCCAGACTGAGGTAGTAAACCGAAGCTTAGGAAATCTGTTGAGATGCTTAGTTGGTGACAACCTAGGAAACTGGGACCTATTACTTCCTCGTGCTGAATTTGCCTATAACAGCTCAGTTAATAGGTCTATTGGGAAAAGTCCATTCGAAGTGGTCCATGGATACAGACCTAGGAAGCCTTTAGACCTAGCTCCTTTACCCACACATGCACGGGTGTCCGAGTCTGCCGAGTCATATGCACAGCATATTAGGGAATTGCATAAGGAGATTAGCCAAAAGATTCAAATGAGCAATGAACTCTATCAGCATATGACTAATTCACATAAACGATTAAAAGAATTTAATGAAGGAGACTCCGTCATGATCAAACTTAAACCTGAAAGGTTTCCGCCGGGAACTATGAAGAAACTCCATGCCCGGGGAGCCGGACCTTTCAAAATAATAAAGAAAATTGGACCAAATGCTTATGTATTAGAATTACCACCAAGTTATGGCATTAGTTCAACATTTAATGTTTCAGACTTAAAAGAATACAAAGAACCTGCATTGATACCTAGTGAGCTTTTTGGTCCTAATGTTTCTTTTGAGAGTGAAACACCAAATGAGTGTCCACCACCAAGTGTTCCTGAGAGAAAGGAGAGAATTGAAAGGATCTTGGATGACCAGATCATTACTACTAGAAATAAAGGCTACCAACGTTATCTGGTTACATGGCAAGGATGTCCTGAATCTGAAGACTCCTGGATTTCCCGAGAGGACCTACAACAAATCGACCCGGATGCATTAGAAACATATCAAGCCAACCCTCACTCGATAGGGTCGAGTTCCTCC
>CM038046.1:71465422-71467922 GCA_021397845.1 Areca catechu
TTTTACTGGACAGGGGGATTGAGGTGCAGGCTTGGCTATGTGGCTAGATTGCTGCACGTTTATCTGTATGTCCGAGGAAAGGACTCAGGAGGGCTGGCCTTGGTGTGTGGTATGCTGGGGCGTCGCACGGGTGTCTGAGCAAGAAAACACTCACCCCGTGACAAGTGGTATCAGAGCGATGGTTGCTCAGTCGATGGTCGACATTGTGCTGATTGTAGCTGTTGATACGGGGATATCCAAAGCAAGAGAAAATCCAGAGAGAGCTGGAGATCCAGTATTAGAGGAGCTGGACATTTGAGTTTATTATGGGTGTCAACGACTCAGAGTGGGGGAGCATGTTGCAGTGGCGATGTGCTCGGTGCTAAATGCTTAAGGTTGCTCATCGATCGCATGTGTGGGTGGTATCTCGCATATGTGAAGGTCCACCAGTTGTGGCTACATGATGGAATTCAGGGTGAAGAGTGCTTGTGAATGCTGAAGCAGCTGGGCTATATGCAAAGTGCAAGGCAGAGCATCTCGAGGGACCAGAATTTCCACAGAGGCAAAAGCTTGGGATATGGACTGAGGTACTAGGGTGTGTCTACAGTGCAAAAGAAAGATGTAGCATCCGAAATTTATAGAGTGTAGGCTGAGGTGAAGACTTGGAGAGTCGAGGGCCTCAGGTGCACAAAAATGTGGGACATTGGAAAGAGCCATCTCTTGTGTGGGCAGCTGTGATGCGGAAGCACTTGAATGGCAAATTTGAATTGAACTTCAGTGGAACTGCTCTCAGGGTGAAGGTATGGGAAGCCGAAGTACTAGAGACATAAAATTATTTGCCAGGTGCAGGCAAGGATATTGGACATGCTGTGAGGCATTATCAAGCTCAGATGTCAGATGCAAGAGGGTGTCGAGGTATTGGAGTCAGAGGAGTGAGGCAGGCCAGTGGGGTAGCCTTACATTGGTACTTTGGGCTCGAGGTGAAGACACAAGAGGCAGTAAAGTCAAGCTGAGTAGACCAGGAAGCAGCATGGATTGCAGTTCTGCAGAGACAGATAGTTGGTGCTCAGAGTGAAGACTATTATGTTGAGGGACTTGAGCAAGGTAGGAAGTGATCTTGATTGGATTTTAGGGTCCTGCTTGGTAGCAGCTGTGGATTTGCATTGGTATGGGACAGTGCAGAGAAATGGAGGCAACTTGCTAGTACTTGGCACCAATGTGGTGTGGAAGGTCCAAAGGCATGGTGTTGATTAAAAAGGTTGGAATTACCACAGGGTTGCAAGGTGGGTATGAAGCAAGACCAAGCGCTTAAGGAAGGGTTGCCAGGGGTGACTCATGGGGTTGGCCGCTTCTAGGTCCAATTGAACAGGAGTTAAGCCTTGGAGACAGTCCAAGGTGTGCCATTCTATATTTCTAGAAGTGAGCATAAGGCGGATTCTTTGGTAGAAATGTGGCCGCTCTCAGATTAGGATTATCGAGAGTTAAGCCTTGGAGGAGTACGAGGAGTGCTGCAAGGATTTTAAGCCAAAGTTGATGGTGTGAAGACCATTAAAAGGAGCATAATGAAGGCAGTGGCCGCTCTCAGATTAAGGTGATCGAGAGTCAAGCCTTGGAGGAGTCCAAGGAGTGCCAAGAAATTGGATGGTCAAAGGATCGCAAGGAGCTTAGAAGAAGCAGTGGCCGCTCTCAGATTAAGGTGATCGGGAGTCAAGCCTTGGAGGAGTCCAAGGAGTGCCAAGAAATTGGTTGGTCAAAGGATCGCAAGGAGCTTAAAAGAAGCAGGGGCCGCTCTCAGATTAAGGTGATCGGGAGTCAAGCCTTGGAGGAGTCCAAGGAGTGCCAAGAAATTGGATGGTCAAAGGATCGCAAGGAGCTTAGAAGAAGCAGTGGCCGCTCTCAGATTAAGGTGATCGGGAGTCAAGCCTTGGAGGAGTCCAAGGAGTGCCAAGAAATTGGTTGGTCAAAGGATCGCAAGGAGCTTAGAAGAAGCAGGGGCCTCTCTCAGATTAAGGTGATCGGGAGTCAAGCCTTGGAGGAGTCCAAGGAGTGCCAAGAAATTGGATGGTCAAAGGATCGCATGGAGCTTAGAAGAAGCAGTGGCCGCTCTCAGATTAAGGTGATCGGGAGTCAAGCCTTGGAGGAGTTCAAGGAGTGCCTTGCAGTTTAAACAATCAGAAGATTGTAGGGATGTCAAGGGCAGAGGTCGACATCAGTTTATTGGTTCCATGGAAGAGTCAGTGTGGTGGTTGATGGATTCTCAGTGGCGAAGAAAGGATCATGGACACCAAGGCCATGGAGCTCTGACTCGAGGAACCAGGGTTGTAGTGGCTACAAAAGATTTTGGTCATGGTGACCAAAATTCCAAGCAATGGTTTGGACATCGACGAGGACGTCGACAGTTTGAGTGGGGGAGAATTGTCATGGACTTAGCCATGGGCTCGTCGCATGGGGTGTCGGCATGGGCATGGCATGGTACTGCGAAGGGTTGGCTTGACAAAGAATTTGCAATGCTCCTCGATAC
>CM038046.1:71475422-71480422 GCA_021397845.1 Areca catechu
ACCGCAATTTCGCCCGAGGGATCCGGACGAAGGCGATGGAGCGGGACCGGGAGGTCGACCGGACCATTGCACACCGACCTTGGTTCCGCGCGCGCGCAGCCGCTATTTCGCCCGAAGGATCTGGACGGAGGCGATGGAGTGGGACCGGGAGGTCGACCGGACCATCGCACAATGACTTTGGTTCCGTGAGCGCGCGGCCGCATTTTTCGCCCGAAGGATCCGGACGGGGCAGATGGAGCGGGACCGGGAGGTCGACCCGGACCAAAGAGCGCACCGAGGGATCCGGACAGCGACGATGGAGCGGGACCGGGAGGTCGACCCGAACCAAAGAGCGCATCGACCTTGGTTCCGCGCGCGCACGGCCGCGATTTCGCCCGAGGGATCCGGACGGAGGCGATGGAGTGGGACCGGGAGGTCGACCGGACCATCGCACAACGACCTTCATTCGGCGCGCGCGCGGCCGCATTTTTCGACCGGACCATCGCACAACGACCTTGGTTCCGCACGCGCGCGGCCGCATTTTTCGCCCGAAAGATCGGACGGGGCCGATGGAGCGGGACCGGGAGGTCGACCGGACCAAAGAGCGCACCGACCTTGGTTCCGCGCGCGCGCGGCCGCGATTTCGCCCGAGGGATTCGGACAGCGACGATGGAGCGGGACCGGGGAGGTCGACCGGACCAAAGAGCGCACCGACCTTGGTTCCGCGCGCGCGCGGCGGCGATTTCGCCCGAGGGATCCGGACGGCGACGATGGAGTGGGACCGGGAGGTTGACCGGACCAAAGAGCGCACCGACCTTGGTTCCGCACACGCGCGGCCGCGATTTCGCCCGAGGGATCTGGACGGAGGCAATGGAACGGGACCGGGAGGTCGACCGGACCATCGCACAACGGACCATTGCACACCGACCTTGGTTCCGCGCGCGCGCGGCCGCGATTTCGCCCGAAGGATCCGGACGGAGGCGATGGAGCGGGACGGGAGGTCGACCGGAACATCGCACAACGACCTTGGTTCCGCGCGCGCGCGGCCGCATTTTTTGCCCGAAGGATCCGGACGGGCCCGATGGAGCAGGACCGGGAGGTCGACCGGACCAAAGAGCGCACCGACCTTGGTTCCGCGCGCGCGCGGCCGTGTTTTTCGCCCGAGGGATCCGGACGGCGACGATGGAGCGGGACCGGGAGGTCGACCGGACCATCAAAAACCGACCTTGGTTCCGCGCGCGCGCGCGGCCGCGATTTCGCCCGAAGGATCTGGACGGAGCCGATGGAGCGGGACCGGGAGGTCGACCGGAGCATCGAAAACCGACCTTGGTTCCGCGCGCGCGCGGCCGCGTTTTCGCCCGAAGGATCCGGATGGAGACGATGGAGCGGGACCGGGAGGTCGACCGGAGCATCGCACACCGACCTAGGTTCCGCGTGCGCGCGGCCGCGTTTTCTCCCGAAGGATCCGGACGGAGCCGATGGAGCGGGACCGGGAGGTCGACCGGAGCATCGCACACCGACCTAGGTTCCGCGCGCGCGCGGCCGCATTTTCACCCGAAGGATCCGAACGGAGCCGATGGAGCGGGACCGAGAGGTCGACCGGACCGGAGGACACCGACCTTGGTTCCGCGCGCGCGCGGCCGCGTTTTCATTCGAAGGATCCGGACGGAGCCGATGGACCGGAACGTCGACCGGACCGGACGGCACCGACCACGGTTCCGCGCGCGCGCGACCGCGATGATCCGTAACTCGGAAGGGGCGGGCATAGAAGGGGCATCCCGAGATGTTCCGAGGCACAAAAGCTAGCTTGCGAACGAAAGGGAGGACCAAGACTCGCGCCCAAATGTCGTTGGACCCGAGTCACGGATGCCCAAGCACGAGAGAGCACCCAGCGCACCACGGACGCTAGTCCAGGATGTCCAGGATGCGCACACCATGCACGGGGCAAAAGGGCGGCCAGGACTCGAAACCACACAGCACAGGACGCGAGTCCCGGAAGGCACGACACAGGCACGATCACAGAGCAGCAAGGACGCGAGTCCATGGAGGCCTGGGCGCGCGCCGCGCGAGCAGAAAATCCAAAACAGATACCGGGAGAGTACCCAAGGGTCGCGAGCAACATTGCAGAAGCGGGGGAGGGCCTGGACGCGCGCGAACGCGCATCCGGGGCGGCCAAGACCCGCGCCCCGCCCGCAAGGGATCTTGCCAACCTACTACCCGCGCGGGGCATCCGACCAAGGTCCACCCGGGGGTTCCTGGGTCGCGAGCAGCATTGCAAATTCGGGGGCATGCCCCGCGCCCGTGCGGGCCCGGTGCCCCGCGCCCGTACGCGCGCCCGGTGCCCCGCGCCTGTACGCGCGCCCGGTGCCCCGCGCCCGGCGCTACTGGAACACGCAACCGTCGCTCGGGCATGCATCCGACCCCCGCAGCTGGAGCCGCCGAGCAGGCAATCCGCCGCATTTTTTGCCTGAAGGATCCGGACGGAGCCGATGGAGCGGGACCGAGAGGTCGACCGGACCGGAGGACACCGACCTTGGTTCCGCGCGCGCGCGGCCGCGTTTTCACCCGAAGGATCCGGCCGGAGCCGAAGGACCGGAACGTCGACCGGACCGGATGGCACCGACCATGGTTCCGCCCCCGCGCGATCGCGAAGATCCGGAACTTGGAAGGGGCGGGCGTAGAAGGGGCATCCCGAGATGTTCCGAGGCACAAAAGCTAGCTTGCGAACGAAAGGGAGGACCAAGACTCGCGCCCAAATATCGTTGGACCCTAGTCATGGACGCCCAAGCACGAGAGAGCACCCAGCACACCACGGACGCGAGTCCAGGATGTCCAGGATGCGCACACCATGCACGGGGCAAAAGGGCGGCCAGGACTCGGAACCACACAGCACAGGACGCGAGTCCCGGAAGGCACGACATGGGCGCGATCACAGAGCAGCCAGGACGCGAGTCCATGGAGGCCTGGGCGCGCGCCGCGCGAGCAGAAAATCCAAAACAGATACCCGGGAGAGTACCAAAGGGTCGCGAGCAACATTGCAGAAGCGGGGGAGGGCCTGGACGCGCGCTTGGACGCGCGCCTGGACGCGCGCGAACGCGCATCGGGCGGCCAAGACCCGCGCCCCGCCCGCAAGGGTCTTGCTAACCTACTACCCGCGCGGGGCATCCGGCCAAGGTCCACCCCGGGGGTTCCTGGGTCGCGCGCAGCATTCGGTTCCCCGCATGCCCGCGCGCCCGGTGCCCCGCGCCCGATGCCCCGCGCCCGTGCGCGCGCCCGGTGCCCGCGCCCGTGCGCGCGCCCGGTGCCCCCGCGCCCGTGCGCGCGCCCGGTGCCCCACGCCCGTTGCTACCGAATGCGCGCCCGCACGCGCCCGTGCGCGCGCCTGGTGCCCCGCGCCCGGCACTGCCGGGACGCGCGTCCGCCCGGCGCTGCAGGGACGCGCGCACGGCCGCGCCCGTGCGCGCCGCCCGGTGCCCCGAGCCCGGCGCTGCCGGGACGCGCAAACGCCCGCGCCCGTTGCCCTGCCCCGGCGCTACCGGGACCCGCGACACGCCCGCGCCCGTGCGTGCGCCCTGACTCGAGCCCGGCGGTGCCAGCCCGCGCACGCCCGCACCCTTGCGCGCGCCCGTGGCTCGAGCCCGGCGGTGCCGGGCCCGTGCATGCCAGTTCCATGACCAGGGCGCGCGCACTGGGTTAGCCGTGCACTCCCGTACCATGACCCGGCACGCTCGTGCCATGACACGTGCGCGCGCGCGCCCGGTGACCCAGCACTCCCGTGCCATGACCTGCGCACGCTCGTGCCATGACACGAGCGCGCGCGCGCCCGGTGACCCGTGCACTCCCTGCCATGACCCGTGCATGCCCGCGCGCTGCCCCTTGCGCCCGGCAGTGCCGTGACCCGCGCACGCCCGCGCTCTTGCACACGCCCGGGCCTTGCGCCCGCCGGTGCCATGACCCGTGCACGCCCGCGCCCGGCCCTTGCGCCCGGCGGTGCCACGACCCACGCACGCCCGGGGCCTTGCGCCCCGCCGGTGCCATGACCCGCGCACGCACGCTCCCTTGCGCGCGGCCGTGGCCTTGCGCCCGGCGGTGCAGCGACCCATGCACGCCCGCGCCCGGCGGTGCCGTGACCCGCTCACGCCCGTGCCAAGACCCGCGCGCCCGCCCAGTTCTATGCACCGGACCGTGCCATGACCAGCGCACGCCGTGCCAGGACCGGCACGTGCCGTGCCCTCGTGCGAGCTCGGTGCCTCGCACCCGCCCGTGCCGTGACTGGCGCACGCCCTTGGCACGACCCGCGCGTGCCATTGCCCGTACCAAGGGTCGCGAGCAACGTTGCAGAAGCGGGGGAGGGCATGGACGCGCGCCTGGACGTGCGCGGACGCGCTTCCGGGACGGCCAAGACCCGCGCCCCGCCCGCAAGGGGGCTTGCCAACCTACTACCCGCGCGGGGCATCCGGCCAAGGTCCACCCCGGTGTTCCTGGTCGCGAGCAGCATTGCAAATTCGGGGGCATGCCCCGCATCCTTGCGCGCCCCGCGTGACCCACGCCCCGCGCCCGTGCGCGCGCCCCCCGCGCCCGTGCGCGCGCCCGGTGCCCCGCGCCCGTTGCGCGCCCCGGTGCCCCACGGCCTGCTCGGCCAGGACCCGCGCCCGTGCGCGCGCCCGGTGCACCGCGCCCGCCCCGCCGCCTGCGCGCGCCACGCGCCCGGCGCTGCCAGGACGCGCGCCCGCCTGCGCCCGTGCGCGCGCCGGCGCTACCAAGACGCGCGCACGCGCCCGCCCCGTCGCGCGCCCGGTGCCCCGCGCCCGTCGCTGCCAGGACCCGCGTCTGCGCGCGCCCGGTGCCCCGCCCGGCGCTGCCAGCGCGCCCGGTGCCCCGCGCCCGTGCGCGCGCCCGGTGCCCCGCCCTGCGCGCCAGACCCGCGCCCGTGCGCGCGCCCGGTGCACCGCGCCCCGCCCCCGCCCGGTGCGCCGCCACGCGCCCGGCGCTGCCAGGACCGCGCCCGCCTGCGCCCGTGC
>CM038046.1:71487922-71505921 GCA_021397845.1 Areca catechu
GTCCAACCTCACTGATTTGAGTTGAAATCGATTTGCAACCGATTTAAAACAAAATCAATTAGACTTAGAAACATTCATCAAACCATTTGATGAACATGGGTTCAATCCTAGTCAGCCAGGAACATATTCCTGGTTGATCCAGAGAAGACCCGATCAACCCAAGAACGGGTCATCCAGAAGAAAACTCAACCAAAAAACCGTGACAAAACACCGAAACGATTCCCAATCAAATCGGTTCATGATCAGATAGAAATCCTCTGTGGCGTGTGACCTCATAGGTTCGAACCTAAACGGTAGTACTGGGACACTTCCAGTACCAGCACAAGATACCACCTAGCAATGGGTCTCGGCGTCCGGATAGGTCGAAGATGCAGGAGCAATCCATCGAACCTCTGGCATATGGTTAGCGCATAATTTATCCCTTTGACCTCCAATGCTCAGGATGACCTAGGGTTGAACTGCCAACCCCAGCTATGTCAATCCACTACGTGTCTCAATCTCGCATGTCCAGTGACTCTTCACTGGGACCACCCCGGCCGAGGATTTGCTAAATTGAGACACTGCGAGACATTCAATCCAAACCATTTAGATAGGTCAATTCCATCTTGGTCCACTACTGCTCCACAAGTACTTGCCTGTACCCAGAAACCTTTCGTCACCGGATTAAAAATCCGGATAGTCCGGCACCAAAGCGCAGGGAGTTGCTTGCAAGCTACCATAGTGACCTCAGGTCAGAGGGACACTTATGCCCATATCCATTCGCGAGCGATCCTTAGGCAGATAAGGTGCTACGCGGAGTCACGTCTAATGAGATATCAAATATCCCATTTGCAGATCACATCAGTGTCACCACACTCCTTTGGTCAAGAGGACAACCAAACAATGCGAACCACAACAGCCTATGCTTGATATGTTGCTATCCAGGCACAACATATCATTTGGCTGAGAAGCCTGTTTAAGGACCACTCGATATATCCTCTCTATATCGATGTAATAGTAGTCCTAAGGACATCATCACTAAAGAATTCATTATAGGAAGATGTAAAGTGATGAGAAGCCAGAATAACTTTTATTCATTATAAAAATTACATAACAATTAGCTCAACCATCTACAACCTAGATGATTGGCTTTGGGATACAATTCCTAACAAACTCCCATTTAAACTAAAGCCAATCAGAACAGTATCGAATACCCATCTTCCATTTGTAACTGTCAATTCTTTAATTCCGATGGCTTTGGTAAAGGGGTCGGCCGGATTTTCCTTTCCATCGATCTTCTGAAGGTCGATGTCACCTCGTTCCACGATCTCTCGTACAAGGTGAAAGCGCCGCAGAATATGCTTGGTGCGCTGATGTGCCTTCGGTTCTTTGGCTTGAGCAATCGCCCCTGAGCTGTCACAATGCAGAGGAATAGAATGCTCCAGGGAAGGTGCCACTCCCAGCTCGCCTATGAACTTCCGCAACCAGACAGCCTCTTTAGCTGCATCAGATGCAGCAATATACTCTGCTTCACAAACCGAATCTGCAACAGTATGCTGCTTGGAACTTTTTCAGCAGATAGCTCCACCATTCAGGATAAAAACAAATCCTGACACACTCTTGCTGTCATCATGATCTGACATAAAACTGGAGTAAGTATACCCCTCTAGTTTTAGGTCAGAATCTCCATAGAGTAGCCATTGATCTTTAGTATTTCGCAAATACTTAAGGATGGTCTTTACCACCTTCCAATGTGCTTCTCCTGGGTTAGATTGGTATCTACTCACTACCCCTAGTGAGTATGCCACATCGGGTCTAGTACACAACATAGCATACATAATAGAACCCACTGCCGAAGCATATGGTATTCTACTCATACGCTCTCTTTCCTCAGGGGTTGTCGCACAATCCTTTTTGGAAAGAGTGATTCCATGGCCTATCGGGAGATAGCCTTTCTTGGAATTTTCCATGCTAAACATTTTTAACACGGTGTCAATGTATGTCGACTGGGACAATCCCAGAAGCCTCTTTGATCTATCTCTATAGATTTTCATACCTAATATGAATGAGGCTTCTCCCATATCCTTCATGGAGAATTGTGATGAAAGCCAAACTTTTATTCCCTGTAATGCAGGAACGTCATTCCCGATTAAGAGAATATCGTCCACATACAATACAAGAAATACAACTACAGAACCATTGGCCCATTTATATATGCAAGGTTCTTCTCCGTTCCTAACGAAGCCATACGATTTGATACACTTATCAAACCGCATGTTCCAACTTCGAGATGCTTGCTTTAGCCCATATATAGACTTCTGAAGTCTACACACTTTTGACTCGTCTATGGAAGTGAACCCTTCAGGTTGTGTCATATACACTTCCTCCTCCAGCTCTCCATTTAGGAAGGCTGTTCGGACATCCATTTGCCAGATCTCATAGTCAAAATGTGCAGCTAAAGCTAGCATAATTCGAATGGATTTCAGCATTGCCACAGGAGAAAATGTCTCGTCATAGTCAATACCATAACGTTGACGATACCCCTTGGCAACCAGACGGGCTTTATAGGTCTCTACCTTCCCGTCTGCGCCTCTTTTCCTTTTGAAGATCCATTTGCACCCAATGGGTTTTATCCCTTCAGGTGCATCAACCAATGTCCATACATGGTTGATTTCAATGGACTCCATTTCGGATTTCATGGCTCCAAGCCATAACTCAGAATCAGACCTTTGCATTGCATCCATATAGGTGATCGGATCCTCGTTGTTCTCATCGAGTTCAACAGGATCGCCATCCTGGATTAGATATCCAAAATATCTATCCGGTGGACGCGATACTCTATCGGATCTCCTTAATGATTGCTCAATAGGCTCAGGATTTGATCTTACCAAATCAGGTTCAATAGCAGCCTGTGTGTGCCCAGGTTCTTCTACTTGTAGAACTTCATCAAGTTCTATCTTAGAAGCTACAGTTCCTTTAATAAGGAACTCCTTTTCTAAAAAGATAGCTCTAAGTCTGACGAACACCTTTTGTTCATCAGGCAAGTAAAAGTAGTATCCTTTGGATTCTTTTGGATAACCAACAAAAAATATTTTTCAGACCTTGGCCCTAGTTTATTTGTTTCCAAACGCATGACATAAGCCGGACACCCCCAGACACGAAAACGTGAAAGGGTTGGCTTACGTCCTGTCCATATTTCATATGGAGTTTTGTCAACGGATTTACTAGGAACATTATTAAGAAGTTGACATGCAGTCTCCAATGCATATCCCCAGAAAAACATAGGCAAAGTAGCAAACCCCATCATAGATCGAACCATGTCCAACAAGGTCCGATTTCTCCTTTCAGACACTCCATTTAACTGAGGTGTCATAGGAGGAGTCCATTGAGAGAGAATCCCATTCTCCTCAAGATATGTCAAAAACTCACCTGAAAGGTATTCACCACCTCGATCTGATCGAAGTATTTTGATTTCCTTTCTAGTTTGTTTTTCAACTTCATTACGATATCGTTTGAACATTTCAAACGAATCAGACTTATGTCTCATGAGATAGACATAACCAAACCTCGAAAAGTCGTCTGTAAAAGTAACGAAATATCTAAAACCTCCTTTAGCACAGATAGACATAGGTCCACATACATCAGTATGTACAAGACCTAGGATATCTGAGGCTCGTTCACCTTTTCCTTTAAAAGGTGATTTGGTCATCTTTCCAATAAGACAAGATTCACAAGTTGGCAGTGATTCACAATCACTGACATCTAGGAGGCCATCTCCTATTAACTTGTTAATCCTATTTTTATTGATGTGACCTAGCCTACAGTGCCAAAGATAGGCTTCATTGACATCATCTATTCTAGGGCGTTTACTAGAACTTGTACTCATTACAATAACAGGCTGTGATAGTAAATATATGCCATTAACTAAGCTTCCATTCATGATAGTCTTACCATTCAAAATGATAGAACAAACGTTTTTCTTTATTGAAAATTCAAAATTTTCATTGGCCAAAAGGCCTACAGAAATAACATTAAGCATGAAAGAAGGACTATAATGACAGTCACTTAGAGTGACATTACAAGACTCATAAGACAACTCCAGAACACCCAACGCCAGAACTGGAACAGCATTTCCATTCCCTACGTTCAGGTACCTCTCGCCATCTTCGAATCTTCTACTAACTCGAAGTCCCTGTAAAGAATTACAGATATGAATAGGACTTCCGGTATCTAATACCCAGCTAGTAGTATCACAAATAGTAAAGTTAGGATATATCATATATATACCTGGTGCAGCAACAGCTTGCTGCTTCTTCTTCTTTGGCCTGTTCGGGTCAAGTGAAGCGATGTAAAGAGGACAATTCCTCTTCCAATGACCCTGCTTCTTGCAAAAGAAGCACTCTGCCTTGCTCTGGTCTAACTTCTTCTTGGTCTGACTTGGACCAGGAGCAGACTGTACCTTCTTGCTCTTCTTTTTCTTCTTTTTCTTAAAGGGTCGAGGAGCACCTGCCGAGGAACCTCCTACATAATTCACCAGCCCTTTGTTGAGCTGGTGGTCCTTTTCATAGGCTTGCAGTAAACCTAACATCTCATGATAGTTTACTACTGGCCTATTCAATCTCCAATGATCGAGAAAGGACACGTAGGAGGGTGGCAGGGAGTTCAGGATCGCATCTTTTCCCAGCTGTTCGTGAAGGGGACAGCCGAGCTTGCCCAGGCGCTCGAACAACTCGATCATGTTCATAACATGATCAGTCACAGAAGCACCTTCACGCATACGCGTGTTATAGATGGCGCTGGAGATACGGTATCTCTCGGCATCATCAGGAGTGCCAAAAGACTCCTTCAACCTTTGAAGGATATCCTCAGGCTGGGCCTCCTCAAACCTGCGACCGAACTCATCGTTCATCGCAGCCAGCATAATACATCGGACAGTGGTCCGATCAGAGATCCACTTCTGGTAAGTGTCTCTAACCGGTCCCCGAGTATTGGCAGCGGGAACTACAGGTGCCTGATCCGTCAGAACGTACAAGATCCGTTCATGCTCAAGGACTATCCTCAATCTTCGATACCAGCTATCGAAGTTGGGTCCAGTCAATTTTTCATTGTCCAATAATGGACGGAGCGACAGACTGGTGGACATCTGAAAGAAAAATATGACCAAAATTAGTTTATGTAATTTTCAAAAACCTAAAGACTTGGACTTTAGTCAAAAAGGTTCTCCCACTAACTTTTCAGAATAGGAGCCTCTACCTCCAATTCCGTGAAGTCATAATTCAAAGTGGGTACTAGAATCCAATAGACCACGTACAAGCCCGTCTAGGGTACGGCTCACCCATACGTGTTTAAAGGTAGGTTCTTTTAACCAATTGCTACCCTTAGCAATTTCTAGTAATCTATTTTGCCCCAAGATGCACTGTAATCGACCTAGGGGCCTACTATTACAGGCTCTCGGTTAGGTCCAACCATTAACATGCCGAATTGAGTATTTCCAACCAACAAATGACCAAGCCCGTCTAGGGTACGGCTCACCTGATCACTGTTGAGAAGGTCACACTCAACCTTCATATTAGGGAGAGTAATCCCAATAGCGTGATATACACCCGTTCTATGGAACTGCCGATGCATACCCAACTAATGGACATATTACAAACCCACTTAATGGGAGGCAAAGACCTTGTTAACTCCTTAACTAGGCCTTTTTAAGGACCTAATAATTTAGAGGATTTTAAAATTTGTGACATATAAAAAAAATCATGAACCTTGATCCATAAACTCCCACTAAATCTTAGAAGGGTTTATGGTTAGGTTCATGGGCACCTAAATCAGTCAGACTGATAACCTTAAATGGCATGGGTTGATCTAACTCAATAATCTTTTCTAAATCAAATCAGGTTAGCCAATTTGGCCAGGTAAGTGCGGTCGAGGCATGAGTTACGGCATTAACCACTTTCCTTAGACACCAATTACAAGAACTGGCCAGGAAAGGGTACCCTCAAAGCCAAGGACCATAAGGCTGCTTACCTTAGACACCAAATTGGTTTACCGTCATCAATTAGATTAGAAAAATTGAGTTAGGTTAGCCACTGAGCCAGATTAGATCCATTTAGATGAATGGACTCAAGCTTCTAACTAATTAGAAACTAGGAAAAGATAATCCTTAATCAACTTTTGATTAAAATTAATTTTAGAGTTCATTCAACTAAACCTAGGTCTAACCCAATTAGGATCTAATCCTAGCCCAACCATTTAACCCAATTGGCTTATCAAATGACTTAAGGTTTTATAAACCCTAATTTGCATTTATCATTTAAATATTTCAAATAATTCATAATTATAAGAAATCAAGCCAATTATTTAATTAAAGCAATTTTAATTAAATCTTGTAAAACTCCTTTTACAATTAATTCTTATTTACATTTAACATATCAAAAAATAAAAATAATACATGCCATCATTAATTCTTAATTAAAACAATTTTAATTAACAATTAAATAATTCAACTAATTACCAAATTAGTTAATTAAACAATTTTAATTAACTAAAATCTATGCAAATATAATTTTAAATTGAACCTGGGCTCTGATACCATTTGAAGGAAGATTTTTTGATTTTTTTTTTTTTGTTGTGCCTACACTAAGCAGAGGATAGGAACAGGTAGATGTTTAAAACAATTTTAATTAATTGCGGAAAAACCTGTCCCAAAACCAGGATCAAAAAAATATATTTGCATAGAGAACAATAAAATGTATGGCATATATTTTTTTTCATAATTTTTGGATATGTATAAATGCATATAAAAATTAAATTGAACTTATTCCAAGCTGGAATAAGGGAGGAATAGGGTGGAATAGCAATGAGGAATAGGGTGGAATAGCTATTCCCGCTATTCCACCCTTCTTCAACCTCGGTCCAGAGATTGCTTACCGTGGAGCAATGTTCAGACGCCGACTGCAGAGCGCACAGGCCTCCAAACTCCGAGCTCCTAGGTCCGCTGGAATCCTTGCTTGACCGGCTACAAGGTGATGAAGTCGGATCTCCAGGTCTCCGGCGTTTTCCTCTTCGAATCGGGGCTCCAAAAGTCATCCACAGCCACGGTTGCAGCATGGGGATTTGAAGATCAAACTTCGATTACCTTGCACTGGGGCGATGACCTGCTCCGAGGATCTCAGGCGAAATCCCTCTAGAGGGGATACACGCCGTGGGAACTTCTGATCGGAGCTCCGGCATCGCTAGCCGCCGGATCCCAAGTTTTCACGGTTTTTGGAGAAATGGAGGAAGCTCTCAAAAACCCACCGAAAGAGAGCAAGAAGGGGGTATAAAAAATTCCTCTGGATGCCAACCGAAGGGGAGAGCAAGGGTCTTGAGTTTGGTGCGATGGGGTAGTGGGATTTAATTGAAATAAATCAGGGAAGGGAACGCCCTGTTTCGGTTTCAGAAATTGAAAAGTCTCAGGCGTGAGGATGAAGACGACGGTTCAATAGGTGAACCGGCAAATGACCAAAAAGCCCTTCGGTCCAAGGGCAAAGCAGGGTCAATTGGGTTCAGGCCAAAACCCAGTCAAACGAAGTCCAAATCGAACGAAACTGGACTCAAAACGAAGCTAAGAACGAACCCTATCTTTCTACAGTCCAACCTCACTGATTTGAGTTGAAATCGATTTGCAACCGATTTAAAACAAAATCAATTAGACTTAGAAACATTCATCAAACCGTTTGATGAACATGGGTTCAATCCTAGTCAGCCAGGAACATATTCCTGGTTGATCCAGAGAAGACCCGATCAACCCAAGACCGGGTCATCCAGAAGAAAACTCAACCAAAAAACTGTGACAAAACACCGAAACGATTCCCAATCAAATCGGTTCCTGATCAGATAGAAATCCTCTGTGGCGTGTGACCTCATAGGTTCGAACCTAAACGGTAGTACTGGGACACTTCCAGTACCAGCACAAGATACCACCTAGCAATGGGTCTCGGCGTCCGGATAGGTCGAAGATGCAGGAGCAATCCATCGAACCTCTGGCATATGGTTAGCGCATAATTTATCCCTTTGACCTCCAATGCTCAGGATGACCTAGGGTTGAACTGCCAACCCCAGCTATGTCAATCCACTACGTGTCTCAATCTCGCATGTCCAGTGACTCTTCACTGGGACCACCCCGGCCTAGGATTTGCTAAATTGAGACACTGCGAGACATTCAATCCAAACCATTTAGATAGGTCAATTCCATCTTGGTCCACTACTGCTCCACAAGTACTTGCCTGTACCCAGAAACCTTTCGTCACCGGATTAAAAATCCGGATAGTCCGGCACCAAAGCACAGGGAGTTGCTTGCAAGCTACCATAGTGACCTCAGGTCAGAGGGACACTTATGCCCATATCCATTCGCGAGCGATCCTTAGGCAGATAAGGTGCTACGCGGAGTCACGTCTAATGAGATATCAAATATCCCATTTGCAGATCACATCAGTGTCACCACACTCCTTTGGTCAAGAGGACAACCAAACAATGCGAACCACAACAGCCTATGCTTGATATGTTGCTATCCAGGCACAACATATCATTTGGCTGAGAAGCCTGTTTAAGGACCACTCGATATATCCTCTCTATATCGATGTAATAGTTGTCCTAAGGACATCATCACTAAAGAATTCATTATAGGAAGATGTAAAGTGATGAGAAGCCAGAATAACTTTTATTCATTATAAAAATTACATAACAATTAGCTCAACCATCTACAACCTAGATGATTGGCTTTGGGATACAATTCCCAACACAGGAGCGCATCGCCGGCAGAAGGGATGGGAAGGCCGGTGCACACCGTGGGGCGGACCGGCCGGCCCAGCCCAAGGTCCAACTACGAGCTTTTTAACTGCAACAACTTAAATATACGCTATTGGAGCTGGAATTACCGTGGCTGCTGGCACCAGACTTGCCCTCCAATGGATCCTCGCTAAGGAATTTAGATTGTGCTCATTCCAATTACCAGACTCGAGGAGCCCGGTATTGTTATTTATTGTCACTACCTCCCCGTGTCAGGATTGGGTAATTTGCACGCCTGCTGCCTTCCTTGGATGTGGTAGCCGTTTCTCAGGCTCCCTCTCCGGAATCGAACCCTAATTCTCCGTCACCCGTCACCACCATGGTAGGCCCCTATCCTACCATCGAAAGTTGATAGGGCAGAAATTTGAATGATGCATCGCCGGCACGTGGGCCGTGCGATCCGTCGAGTTATCATGAATCATCGAAGCGCGGGGGCAGAGCCCGTGTTGACCTTTTATCTAATAAATGCATCCCTTCCAGAAGTCGGGGTTTGTTGCACGTATTAGCTCTAGAATTACTACGGTTATCCGAGTAGCACGTACCATCAAACAAACTATAACTGATTTAATAAGCCATTCGCAGTTTCACAGTCCGAATTAGTTCATACTTGCACATGCATGGCTTAATCTTTGAGACAAGCATATGACTACTGGCAGGATCAACCAGGTAGCACGTCCTTGGGTGACGCCAGATCCCCGCCGCCGCCGTCCCGCCGACCTGAGGAGGGGGGACGCCGGGACGGGCCGCGGACGTCGTCGCATCGGGGCGGGCAACGATTCGAGAGATGGGACCCGGGGCACGGGGGCCCCGGCACGATGAATCCACCGCATCCGCGAGAGCGCACGAAGCCAGGAGCGGGCCGAAGGAATGGGAGAACACGGAGGGACTCTCCAAACGGAGGGCGCTCGAGGACCGCACGAGGAACGGCACCCGCCGCTGCGGAGGCGTGGTAGCCGCAAGGGTCGCGTGGCGAACGGACAAGTCCTGCAAGGGGGGTAGACCGCACGGGCAACTGACGGCTCGCAACGAGGGGCAACAAAGGGTCCTCCGAGCACGAGTGAAGGGATGCACCCACCGACGGTTGGCCACGACGAGGCAGGGAGCCCATCGCTGGATGCGCATCCAAGACCGCTCACACGCCGACACGGTCACCGCCGCGGCGCGCACCGCGCCACTCCCCCGCACGCGGAGCCTTGCGACCCGAGAGCGCACGAAGGAGGGGTCGTCGATGGGACACGCCGACAGAGAAAAATCGCCGAGCACGAGATACCACGAACCCACGAGGGACAACGGCCGCACGGGGCACCGAGCTGCACCGGAGGGTGCGGGGATTTCCAATTTGACGAGGGGCGGTGGGTGTTTCGGGACAGGGGCATGGGGAGGGACCACCAAGAAGGACGGGGCCGACGGAGCGCGACCGCGAGGTCGACCGGACCATAGAGCGCACCGACCATGGTTCCGCGCGCGCGCGGCCGCGATTTTCGCCCGAGGGATCCGGACGGGGCCGATGGAGCGGGACCGGGAGGTCGACCGGACCAAAGAGCGCACCGACCAAGGTTCCGCGCGCGCGCGGCCGCATTTTTGGCCCGAGGGATCTGGACGGGGCCGATGGAGCGGGACCGGGAGGTCGACCGGACCATCAAAAACTGACCTTGGTTCCGCGCGCGCGCGGCCGCGATTTTGCCCGAGGGATCCTGACAGAGACGATGGAGCGAGACCGGGAGGTCGACCGGACCATCGCACACCGAACTTGGTTCCGCGCGCACGCGGCCGCGATTTTCGCCCGAGGGATCCGGACGGCGGCGATGGAGCGGGACCGAGAGGTCGACCGGACCAAAGAGCGCACCGACTTTGGTTCCGCGCACGCGCAGCCGCATTTTTTGCCCGAGGGATACGGATGGCAATGATGGACCGGGAACGGGAGGTCGGCCAGACCATCGAAAACCGACCTTGGATAAGCTCGCGCGCGACCGCAATTTCGCCCGAGGGATCCGGACGAAGGCGATGGAGCGGGACCGGGAGGTCGACCGGACCATTGCACACCGACCTTGGTTCCGCGCGCGCGCAGCCGCTATTTCGCCCGAAGGATCCGGACGGAGGCGATGGAGTGGGACCGGGAGGTCGACCGGACCATCGCACAATGACCTTGGTTCCGTGCGCGCGCGGCCGCATTTTTCGCCCGAAGGATCCGGACGGGGTAGATGGAGCGGGACAGGGAGGTCGACCCGGACCAAAGAGCGCACCGAGGGATCCGGACAGCGACGATGGAGCGGGACCGGGAGGTCGACCCGGACCAAAGAGCGCACCGACCTTGGTTCCGCGCGCGCACGGCCGCGATTTCGCCCGAGGGATCCGGATGGAGGCGATGGAGTGGGACCGGGAGGTCGACCGGACCATCGCACAACGACCTTCGTTCGGCGCGCGCGCGGTCGCATTTTTCGACCGGACCATCGCACAACGACCTTGGTTCCGCACGCGCGCGGCCGCATTTTTCGCCTGAAAGATCCGGACGGGGCCGATGGAGCGGGACTGGGAGGTCGACCGAACCAAAGAGCGCACCGACCTGGTTCCGCGCGCGCGCGGCCATGATTTCTGCCGAGGGATCCGGACGGCGACGATGGAGCGGGACCGGGGAGGTCGACCGGACCAAAGAGCGCACCGACCTTGGTTTCGCGTGCGCGCGGCCGCGATTTCGCCCGAGGGATCCGGACGGCGATGATGGAGCGGGACCGGGAGGTCGACCGGACCAAAGAGCGCACCGACCTTGGTTCCGCGCGCGCACGGCCGCGATTTCGCCCGAGGGATCCGGACGGCGACGATGGAGCGGGACCGGGAGGTCGACCGGACCATCGCACAACGGACCATTGCACACCGACCTTGGTTCCGCGCGCGCGCGGCCACGATTTCGCCCGAAGGATCCGGACGGAGGCGATGGAGCGGGACCGGGAGGTCGACCGGACCATCGCACAACGACCTTGGTTCCGCACGCGCGCGGCCGCATTTTTTGCCCGAAGGATCCGGACGGGGCCGATGGAGCGGGACCGGGAGGTCGACCGGACCAAAGAGCACACCGACCTTGGTTCCGCGCGCGCGCGGCCGTGTTTTTCGCCCGAGGGATCCGGACGGCGACGATGGAGCGGGACCGGGAGGTCGACCGGACCATCAAAAACTGACCTTGGTTCCGCGCGCGCGCGGCCGCGATTTCGCCCGAAGGATCCGGACGGAGCCGATGGAGCGGGACCGGGAGGTCGACCGGAGCATCGAAAACCGACCTTGGTTCCGCGCGCGCGCGCGGCCGCGTTTTCGCCCGAAGGATCCGGACGGAGCCGATGGAGCGGGACCGGGAGGTCGACCGGAGTATCGCACACCGACCTAGGTTCCGCGCGCGCGCGGCCGCATTTTCGCCCGAAGGATCCGGACGGAGCCGATGGAGCGGGACCGGGAGGTCGACCGGAGCATCGCACACCGACCTAGGTTCCGCGCGCGCGCGGCCGCATTTTCGCCCGAAGGATCCGGACGGAGCCAATGGAGCGGGACCGAGAGGTCGACCGGACCGGAGGACACCGACCTTGGTTCCGCGCGTGCGCGGCATCGTTTTCATTCAAAGGATCCGGACGGAGCCGATGGACCGGAACGTCGACCAGACCGGACGGCACCGACCACGGTTCTGCGCGCGCGCGACCGCGATGATCCGTAACTCGGAAGGGGCGGGCGTAGAAGGGGCATCCCGAGATGTTCCGAGGCACAAAAGCTAGCTTGCGAACGAAAGGGAGGACCAAGACTCGCGCCCAAATGTCGTTGGACCTGAGTCACGGACGCCCAAGCACGAGAGAGCACCCAGCGCACCACGGACGCTAGTCCAAGATGTCCAGGATGCGCACACCATGCACGGGGCAAAAGGGCGGCCAGGACTCGGAACCACACAACACAGGACGCGAGTCCCGGAAGGCACGACACGGGCACGATCACAGAGCAGCAAGGACGCGAGTCCATGGAGGCCTGGGCGCGCGCCGCGCGAGCAGAAAATCCAAAATAGATACCCGGGAGAGTACCCAAGGGTCGCGAGCAACGTTGCAGAAGCGAGGGAGGGCCTGGACGCGCGCCTGGATGCGCGCGAACGTGCATCCGGGGCGGCCAAGACCCGCGCCCCGCCCGCAAGGGGTCTTGCCAACCTACTACCCGCGCGGGGCATCCGACCAAGGTCCACCCCGGTGGATCCTAGGTCGCGAGCAGCATTGCAAATTCGGGGGCATGACCCGCGCCCGTGCGCACCCGTACGCGCGCCCGGTGCCCCGCGCCCGGCGCTACCGGAACACGCACCCGCCGCGCCCATGCGCGCGCCCGGTGCCCCGCGCCCGGCACTGCTGGGACGCGCGTCCGCCCGGTGACCCGAGCCCTGCGCTGCCGGGACGCGCGCACGCCCGTGCCCGTGCGCGCGCCCGGTGCCCCGAGCCCGGCGCTGCCGGGACGTGCAAACGCCCGCGCCCGTGCGCGCGCCCGGTGCCCCGAGCCCAGCGCTGCTAGGACTCGAGCCCGGCGGTGCCAGACTAGCGCACGCCCGCGCCCTTGTGCGCGCCCGTGGACTCGAGCCCGGCGGTGCCGGGACCCGTGCACGCCCGTGCCATGACCAGGGCGCGCGCGCTGGGTTAGCCGTGCACCCCCGTACCATGACCCGCGCACGCTCGTGCCATGACATGTGCGCGCGCGCGCCCGGTGACCCGTGCACTCCTGTGCCATGACCCGCGCACGCTCGTGCCATGACACGTGCGCGCGCGCGCCCGGTGACCCGTGCACTCCCGTGCCATGACCCGTGCATGCCCGCGCACTGCCCCTTGCGCCCGGCAGCGCCGTGACCCGCGCACGCCCTCGCTCTTGCACACGCCCGGGGCCTTGCGCCCGCCGGTGCCATGACCCGTGCATGCCCGCGCGCGGCCCTTTGCGCCCGGCGGTGCCACGACCCGCGCACGCCCGGGGCCTTGCGCCCGCCGGTGCCATGACCCGCGCACGCACGCTCCCTTGCGCGCGGCCGTGGCCTTGCACCCGGCGGTGCCGTGACCCGCTCACGCTCGTGCCAAGACCCGCGCGCCCGCCCGCGCCAGGTGCCCCGCGCCCTGCGCGGCCAGGACCCGCACCCGTGCGCGCGCCCCGCGCACGGCGCTGCCCGGACGCGCGCCCGCCCGCGCCCGGTGCCACGCGTCCGGCGCTGCCAGGACGCGCGCCCGCCCGCTCCCGTGCGCGCGCCCGGTGCCCCGCGCCCGTCGCTGCCAGGACCCGCGTCCGCGCGTGCCCGGTGCCCCGCGCCCGTCGCTGCCAGGACCCGCGTCCGTGCGCGCACCCGGTGCCCCGTTCCCGGCACTGCCAGGACCCGCGCCCGGTGCCCCGCGCCCGTGCGCGCGCCCGGTGCCCCGCGCCCGTGCGCGCGCCCGGTGCCCCGCGGCCGGCGCTGCTAGGACCCGCGCCCGGTGCCCCGCGCCCGTGCGCGCGCCCGGTGCCCCGCGCCCGTGGGCGCGCCCGGTGCCCCGCGCCCGGCGCTGCCAGGACGCGCGCACGCCCGGTTCCCCGAGCCCGGCGCTGCCGGGATGCACGCATGCCCACGCTCTCGGGACCCGTGTCTCGACGCGCACGGCACGGGCACCCGCCCGGAGCATCTTGGTTTCATCCAATGCGGCGAACCCGGCGCTCCGGGAGGGGCATCCGACCAAAGGCGGAGAGTGGCCGGGGAGAGCGTGCCGTCTCCGGTCCCGGCGGGCTGGGCACCTGCGGCCCGACGCTCCGACGCGACGCCCGGTGCCTTTCCGCAACCGACGCTCGGGCATGCATCCGACCCCCGCAGCTGGAGCCACCGAGCAGGCAATCCGCCGCATTTTTTGCCCGAAGGATCCGGACGGAGCCGATGGAGCGGGACCGAGAGGTCGACCGGACCGGAGGACACCGACCTTGGTTCCGCGCGCGCGCGGCCGCGTTTTCACCCGAAGGATCCGGCCGGAGCCGAAGGACCGGAACGTCGACCGGACCAGACGGCACCGACCATGGTTCCGCGCGCGCGCGATCGCGAAGATCCGGAACTCGGAAGGGGCGGGCGTAGAAGGGGCATCCCGAGATGTTCCGAGGCACAAAAGCTAGCTTGCGAACGAAAGGGAGGACCAAGACTCGCGCCCAAATGTCGTTGGACCCGAGTCACGGACGCCCAAGCACGAGAGAGCACCCAGCACACCACGGACGCGAGTCCAGGATGTCCAGGATGCGCACACCATGCACGGGGCAAAAGGGCGGCCAGGACTCGGAACCACACAGCACAGGACGCGAGTCCCAGAAGGCACAACACGGGCGCGATCACAGAGCAGCCAGGATGCGAGTCCATGGAGGCCTGGGCGCGCGCCGCGCGAGCAGAAAATCCAAAACAGATACCCGGGAGAGTACCAAAGGGTCGCGAGCAACGTTGCAGAAGCGGGGGAGGGCCTGGACGCGCGCCTGGATGCGCGCGAACGCGCATCCGGGGCGGCCAAGACCCGCGCCCCGCCCGCAAAGGGTCTTGCCAACCTACTACCCGCGCGGGGCATCCGGCCAAGGTCCACCGCGGGGGTTCCTGGGTCGCGAGCAGCATTGCAAATTCGGGGGCATGCCCCGCGCCCGTGCGCGCCCCGCGTGACCCGCGCCCCGCGCCCGTGGAGCAGCATTGCAAATTCGGGGGCATGCCCCGTGCCCGTGCGCGCCCCGCGTGACCCGCGCCCCGCGCCCGTGGAGCAGCATTGCAAATTCGGGGGCATGCCCCGCGCCCGTGCGCGCCCCGCGTGACCCGCGCCCCGCGCCCGTGCGCGCGCCCGGTGCCCCGCGCTCGTGCGCGCGCCCGGCGCGGCCAGGACCCACGCCCATGCGCGCGCCCGGTGCCCCGCACCCGTGCGCGCGCCCGGTGCCCCACACCCGTTGCTACGGAATGCGCGCCCGCAGCGCCCGTGCGCGCGCCCGGTGCCCCGCGCCCGGCACTGCCGGGACGCGCGTCCGCCCGGTGCCCCGAGCCCGGCGCTGCAGGGACGCGCGCATGCCCGCGCCCGTGCGCGCGCCCGGTGCCCCGAGCCCGGCGCTGCCGGGACGCGCAAACGCCCGCGCCCGTGCGCGCGCCCGGTGCCCCGCGCCCGGCGCTGCCGGGACCCGCGCACGCCCGCGCCCGTGCGCGCACCCTGGGACTCGAGCCAGGCGGTGCCAGACCCGCGCACGCCCGCGCCCTTGCGCGCGCCTGTGGACTCGAGCCCGGCGGTGCCGGGACCCGCGCACGCCCGTGCCATGACCAGGGCGCGCGCACTGGGTTAGCCGTGCACTCCCGTACCATGACCCGCGCACGCTCGTGCCATGACACGTGCGCGCGCGCGCCCGGTGACCCATGCACTCCCGTGCCATGACCCGCGCACGCTCGTGCCATGACATGTGCGCACGCGCGCCCGGTGACCCGTGCACTCCCGTGCCATGACCCGTGCATGCCCGCGCGCTGCCCCTTGCGCCTGGTAGTGCCGTGACCCGCGCACGCCCGCGCTCTTGCACACGCCCGGGGCCTTGCGCCCGCCGGTGCCATGACCCGTGCACGCCCGCGCCCGGCCCCTTGCGCCCGGCGGTGCCACGACCCACGCACGCCCGGGGCCTTGCGCCCGCCGGTGCCATGACCCGCGCACGCACGCTCCCTTGCGCGCGGCCGTGGCCTTGCGCCCGGCGGTGCAGCGACCCATGCACGCCCACGCCCGGCGGTGCCGTGACCCGCTCACGCCCGTGCCAAGACCCGCGCGCCCGCCCAGTTCTATGCACCGGCCCGTGCCATGACCAGCGCGCGCCGTGCCAGGACCGCCACGCGCCGTGCCCTCGTGCGAGCTCGGTGCCTCGCACCCGCCCGTGCCGTGACCGGCGCACGCCCTTGGCACGACCCGCGCGTGCCATGTCCCGTACCAAGGGTCGCGAGCAACGTTGCAGAAGCGGGGGAGGGCCTGGACGCGCGCCTGGACGCGCGCGGACGCGCTTCCGGGAGGGCCTGGACGCGCGCCTGGACGCGCGCGGACGCGCTTCCGGGTTGGCCAAGACCCATGCCCCGCCCGCAAGGGGGCTTGCCAACCTACTACCCCGCGGGGCATCCGGCCAAGGTCCACCCCGGGGGTTCCTGGGTCGCGAGCAGCATTGCAAATTCGGGGGCATGCCCCGCGTCCTTGCGCGCCCCGCGTGACCCGCGCCCCGCGCCCGTGCGCGCGCCCGGTGCCCCGCGCCCTGCGCGGCCAGGACCCGCGCCCGTGCGCGCGCCCGTGCGCGCGCCCGTTGCGCCGTGCCCGGCCGCGCCCGTGCGCGCGCCCGGTGCGCCGTGCCCGCCCGCGCCCGTGCGCGCGCCCGGTGCGCCGTGCCCGCCCGCGCCCGTGCGCGCGCCCGGTGCGCCGTGCCCCGCGCCCGTGCGCGCGCCCGGTGCACCCGCGCCCCGCCCGCGCCCGTGCGCGCGCCCCACGCCCGGCGCTGCCAGGACGCGCGCACGCCCGCGCCCGTGCGCGCGCCCGGTGCCCGGCGCCCGGCGCTGCCAGGACGCGCGCCCGCCCTCGCCCGTGCACGCGCGGCCGGTGCCCCGCGCCCGTCGCTGCCAGGACGCGCGCCCGTCCGCGCCCGTGCGCGCGCCCGATGCCCCGGGCCCGTCGCTGCCAGGACCCGCGTCCGTGCGCGCCCGGTGCCCCGCGCCGGCGCTGCCAGGACGCGAGCCCGCCCGCGCCCGTGCGCGCGCCCGTCGCTGCCAGGACCCGCGTCCGTGCGCGCGCCCGGTTCCCCGCGCCCGGTGCTGCCAGGACCCGTGCCCGGTGCCCTGCGCCCGTGCGCGCGCCCGGTGCCCCGCGCTGCAAGGACCCGCGCCCGGTGCCCCGCGCCCGGTGCCCCGCTTTCGTGCGCGCGCCCGGTGCCCCTCGCCCATGCGCGCGCCCGGTTGGTGTGTATGCATGATGAGGATGCAACATGTAACTCTAAAGGAGATTAACCAAAATTTAACTAGCAATTCCTACTTGCATATGAGTGATTCAACATATAAGATCAAGGAGATCTAAGAAACCCTAAATGCTTATACTTAAACCCAGCTAGGAGGACTATCAAAATCTTAAAGAAATAGGACAAGATTAGAATTCGCACACAAGTCAAGCTAGCCCTATTTAATGATCCCGATCTTAAATACTAGGAGTTCAAGCATT
>CM038046.1:71506421-71513921 GCA_021397845.1 Areca catechu
ATGGTTTACTAACCAGACAGTGATCTTCACAGAATTTGGGTGGAAGAACTCTCTCGGCAGATTGTTGGATCCTCGGATTCGGCTATCTTCGCAATGGATCCTCCAATACTGGTCTCGTGGCTGGGTCACTTCTCCTGGACTCAAGATCTGGGAAGAAGAAAAACAAGTGATGGATTCAGAGACTCGGGAAGGATTTCCAGTTCGAGGAACTTGAAGGCTGATGTCGCTGAGATCCGGATTCTCTTGAAGGCTGATTCGACTCCCTCTGGAAAGAGCTTTGGATCTGAAGTATCCGGACTGTAGTTGGATGCTGGTGGTCGGCCTGGACTTGGAGAGAGGGGCCGTGGGAGGTGGATATTGCTAGGGTTTGGTGGAAAGAGAAGGGTGATGGCGGCTAGGTTTTGGGAGTGGAGTGGCTAACCTAGGTTTGGGGTTTTTGAGATCTCACACTCCTCAAGTTCCTGGGGAACCCGGATTTACTCCCTCACAGAGCTCAACACCTGGATGCAAGTGCGGAAGAGAGAAACACAAAGTTTGCTCACAAAAAAATTGGTTTCATTCATCTGTTTTTTTCAAACTTACATGGGGGTTTAATTTATAGGCCATTACAAGAGAGTAGGGTTTTACATCTTTCCATGTGGGACTAAAGGAGGGATCTTCAAATTAGGATAGCAATCCCTACTCATATGGCCGGCCAATTAATTCCAAAGTTGATTGAAGCTTCAAAAAGGAAAGTGGGTGGCGCCTCCTTGTCTTGCCCTCCAAGAAAATATTTTTTTCCTTCTATGCTTGGCCTTATCTGGAAGTGTTTGGGTGCCTTTAACCTTGCCCTCCAAGAGAAAATTTGTTGCCTTTTATATCTAGCTTTAGTTGGAATGATTAGGGCGCCTCCTAACCTTGCTTTTCAAGAGAAATCTCCTTCCTTCCATGGCTCAACCCTTTTTGGATACCTCCTTTTCTTCTTCTTCCAAGTTATGGCTCCTTCTAACTTTGTTTTGAGTTTTTTCTGGCAGGTAATGGGCGCCTCCTTGAATTCCTCTCCAAGAGAATTTCTTCCCTTTTATAGTTTGGTTCTTTTGGGAAGTCTTGGGCCGCCCCCTTGATTTGTGGACCACTGGTGGATTTCTCTCAATTGGCGCATGAAAGAGGGGAGCTGCTATCTGTGGTGTGGGGACCAAAGCCAGCTGGATGGAGATGTGGCGCCCCCTGGACTCAAGCGTATGGCTGGGAGTGTGGCGCCCACTTGCTTGGCCTTGGGAGAAAATGTAACACCCCAGGTTGAAACCCTAGTCCACTACTAAGTCAACATGACTCAATAAAATAAAATGCAGGTAATAGACTCAAGCTAAAGTTGAGTTGATCCAGTTAACCCTTATTACAAGCCAAAAAAACCCTAATTCTTCGGGCAAGGTTAATCAGAGATCCAGATGGAGCTCTGAAGTCTTCTTCTGAGTCTAGTGCCCGCACCAATTCTCCCAGGGTGGGAGAAACTCGACCCTGTCGAGTATGGATCAAGTTGGCTCTGGTATCTCTCCAAGAGGTCTGGGTCCAACTCTTGTAATTTTTCTCGGGAGATCCAAGAGTCATCAGAATCTGGCCTTCCTAGCCAGCGGACCAGGTATCTTTGGTATCCTCGATTACGAGTAGAGATAACCTGATCATCCAGGATTTTTCAATCTGCTCTTTCCTCACAGGCCAGTTTGTTGGTGGACACACAGGGTTGGGTTCACTCTCAAGAGCAGGATTAGGTTCAAAAGCCTCACTGGGAATCACAGCTGGCTCCTATACTCTACTAGGTCTGTAATGTTGAAAGTGGAGCTAATGCCTAGTTCTGGAGGTAACTCGAGCACATAGGCATTGGATCCTACTCTCTTCACCACTCTAAATGATCCAGCTCCTTTAGCATGTAACTTTCTAATGGTTCCAGGAGGAAACCGTTCAGGCCTTAACCTAATCATTACATAGTCTTCCTCAACAAAAGTTTTGACTCGCCTTTGAGAATCAGCCAACTTCTTATAATTTCATTACTTAAAGTTATTTGGCATGAATTTCTTTATGCAAGTCCTTTACATGCTATGCAAGTGCATCATGAGACTTGTGTGTGGGGCTAATAGTGAAATCAGATCAAGTGGTGTGTGAGGCTTGTATCCATGAACAATTTCAAAGGGGCTCTAGCCTATAGACCTATTGATCGAAACATTGAATGCAATTTCATCCTTGGACAAAATACAATCCCAATTCCTGGTGCTCTCAAAATCTGAGACAATATCCTAAACTCGACTGACGATGCATTCCTAAAGAATGGACTTTATTCAAAGGAACCCTAGGTCTAAACCTAACAAACTACGGCTCTCTAGGTTTGACCTTGGGTCGGAGGATGGCATGCAGAGCATGAAAACTTATCATGGGTGCCTAGTAGGTGCCATAAGGTCTTCCAGAAGTAGGTGGCAAACCTAATAGGTTCTGACACGTGGTTCACTCTAAAGACTCCGACAAAGTATACTTGGATGGTGTAAGAAGCATTGGAAGTCCTAAAGAAAGGGAGGAAATATGAGGTGGAGTCTCGAATTACCTGTTGACTAAAGGTGGTGACCTGAAGGTTTGAATGGTGATCTATGAGTGTCAACTGGTCATCCTTATGAAAGGAAAAGTTTGCTACTCCCAGGAATGGATCAAGAGATGGTTTGGGAAGTAGCCTAGGACATGTGATTGCAACAGTTAAGGTTTGTTCTCTAAGCAAATAATGATCCACTTTCTCAAGAAATGGATTAGAGAATGATTCATGGAAGGGTCTATGGATGATGACCTCAAGACTTGAAATTTGACCTATGGGTGCGGAAAGGTATACTCTATAGAAGGGTAGGTCAGTCATGCGAAGGTAGGCGTCTGGGGTCATAAGGAGGACTTCTACAGGACTGGGTGAATCAATCCGCTCAAGACAAGGATGTTCAACTGAGATTACGGGAGAGACCTTAGTGGCTGGGCATGGGACAAGGTCTAATTGTAAGAGGCTTGATTCAGTCATCCTAAGGAGAAGATCTACCATAGGGTGGGCAAACTTAAACAGTTCAGTGCAAAGATCTTCAATTGGTACTTGGGGAATGACTGTCATTAGAGGGTACGAACTAATAGCTCGGGCTAACACTATGAGTTCTTCCTGGGGGTATTTGACTAAAGGAACCTGGTTCTCACAAATCTCTTGAATTTCTGAACTAGGTCCTACCAGTTGGTTGCTTTCCAAGGTCTCCTCAAGTAAGGAACCAATAGTATCAATGTCACATTCTTCAAGTTCTTCCCCTCATATTCATCAACTAGACTCAAGCCAGCATCATATACTTCCTCGATGCCATCTTCAATGGGTTTCGGGTCAGTGGTAATCGGGTCAACTGATTCTAGGCTTGTCATACCTAACCGTTCTTCCTTATTGGTAGGCTTGGGTTCTCCCTCATTAATGTCATCCTTAGGATTCTTACCACTTAGCTGTGCACAAGCCAGTCCTATGCATGGGCACTAACTAGATTTATGGCCTCTTTCTCCACAAAACAAACATTCTTGAGATATAGGAACCTGGGTCACACTGGGTTTCAAGCTAGTAGAGACCTTACTTGGGCATGGGTGTGGATCAAAATGGTTTGATCTAGAAGACTTGGGTTGTTGAGTGACTGGTCTAGAATATTGTAAGGACCTCTCATAGACACGATCCACACTATAGATATCATGGTTAGGCTTCCTAAGGTTATGCTTGGGATCACGGTATAAGGTCCTCCTAGGTTCCTGGCATGGGTGAGGTTGGGGCCTATTAAATTTTGGATCAGAGGTCCAATTTTGATGTCTACGTTTCTCAAGTACTTGGACTCGATCCCTAAACTGGGGAAAACCCTCATTCATGTCCTGACTCAATTGGTCATACTTTCGGTAAGATTTCTAACCATGGCCTCTAAATCTGGTTGGGTTTGACTAGGTTGGTAGGGTACTCCATTCCGGGTAGACATGATGATCCAAGCAAACACACAAAATGAGACTCAACTGAATCGACTACGGGCTAACTAAACCTAGAGCCCAAACTAGATGCCCAATCAGAGTGGCAAGCTAGCCTGTAGTAACTCAGGACTCAGCCAGGCAGGTGTAAGGGGAGTGTTGGGTCCCTAGATGCCAATCCTAGATACCAATCAGAGATTGGCCAGGTAGGCGGACCAGCACACAAGCCCTTCGGGATGGAATCCCTGAACCACCATTCTAGACACTGAGTACAAAGCACACACAGAGTAACCAGATAAACTGACTCAACACTAGCCTTGACCCGACTTGTTGACGTCCCTAGCCCACTAGGGCAAATTAGGTCTAATTAATTTTAAGATTAAAGGCTTAGGTTCGAATGAGTGGGTGGTGGTTTTGGGCTAAGGAGAGGTTATCAACTCCTCCCCTTATCTTAGATGCTCAAATGCCCTTAAGATGAATTAAGAGATGATCACTCAAAAATAATTGAATTGCAGAAACACAAAAATAGAGTTGCAGTAATTTAATCCTCAAAAATCTCACGGAAACCAATAAATCACAAAAAAATTATGAAAAATTATTCAATTATACTGGTTTCAGAAAAATAAAAATCACCGAATTTGGAGTTACCTGTAGTGAGAAATAATTCCTTCAACAGGGCAATTACGGGCTAAAAATAGAGTACTTCCCCGTTTACAATTCCTGCTACGAAGTTGTAACCAACGGATCCCCTACACGCCCAAGGAACACCCCGTGGAATGGGAAGAAGAGGTTTGCACCTCGCTTCGTTCCTAGGACCAGACGTCCTGGGGAGTCTACTTCGAGCAGACAAAGTAAAAAGAGAGAGACTCAAACAAGCAATCAAAACAGAAACCCTAGACAGGGCTCTGATACCAAAATTGATGCAGAACGAATGCTCTGATACCAAAAATGATGCAGAACAAAGAACAAAGAAGCGTATGCGGAAGTAAAATTAAGATTAATTCTTCTTTTTTTTTTATATATTTCAGAAATTGGCTTCGACTCAAAGTAAAGTTAAACTAAGTTGATGGAAACTAGGTAAGGATTGAAAGTACAATTTAGAAGAAGCTAAGTTATCAGAGTAGTTCAGAAGTAACGGATCGCTGGGGGTTGAGAAACTCCCAGACCTAGGGTTTCGCTCTAAACTTTCAACAGGACAGAAATAAAGAGAAGAGATGGTTTACCAACCAGACAGTGATCTTCACAAATTTGGGTGGAAGAACTCTCTCGGGCAGATTGTTGGATCCTCGGATTCGGCTATCTTCGCAATGGATCCTCCAATACTGGTCTCGTGGCTGGGTCGGCTTCTCCTGGACTCAAGATCTGGGAAGAAGAAAAACAAGTGATGGATTCAGAGACTCGGGGAAGGATTTACCAGTTCGAGGAACTTGAAGGCTGATGTCGCTGAGATCCGGATTCTCTTGAAGCTGACTTCGACTTCCCTCTGGAAAAGAGCTTTGGATCTGAAGTATCCGGACTGTAGTTGGATGCTGGTGGTCGGCCTGGACTTGGAGAGAGGGCCGTGGAGGTGGAATATGCTAGGGTTTGGTGGAAAGAGAAGGGTGATGGCGGCTAGGGTTTGGGAGTGGAGTGGCTAACCTAGGGTTTGGGTTTTGGAGATCTCACCCTCCTCAAGGTTCCTGGGGAACCGAATTTACTCCCTCACAGAGCTCAACACCTGGATGCAAGTGCGGAAGAGAGAAAACACAAAGTTGCTCACAAAAAAAATTGGTTTCATTCATCTGATTTTTCAAACTTACATGGGGGTTTAATTTATAGGCCATTACAAGAGAGTAGGGTTTTACATCTTTCCATGTGGGACTAAAGGAGGGGATCTTCAAATTAGGATACCAATCCCTACTCATATGGCCGGCCAATTAATTCCAAAGTTGATTGAAGCTTCAAAAAGGAAAGTGGGTGGCGCCTCCTTGTCTTGCCCTCCAAGAAAATATTTTTTTCCTTCTATGCTTGGCCATATCTGGAAGTGTTTGGGTGCCTCTTAACCTTGCCCTCCAAGAGAAAATTTGTGCCTTTTATATCTAGCTTTAGTTGGAATGATTAGGGCGCCTCCTAACCTTGCTTTTCAAGAGAAATCTCCTTCCTTCATGGCTCAACCCTTTTTGGATACCTCCTTTTCTTTCTCCCCAAGTTATGGCTCCTTCTAACTTTGTTTTGAGTTTTTCTGGCAGGTAATGGGCGCCTCCTTGAATTCCTCTCAAGAGAATTTCTTCCCTTTTATAGTTTGGTTCTTTTGGGAAGTCTTGGGCCGCCCCCTGATTTGTGGACCCTGGTGGATTTCTCTTCAATTGGCGCATGAAAGAGGGGAGCTGCTATCTGTGGTGTGGGGACCAAAGCCAGCTGGATGGAGATGTGGCGCCCCTGGACTCAGGCGTATGGCTGGGAGTGTGGCGCCCACTTGCTTGGCCTTGGAGAAAATGTAACACCCCAGGTTGAAACCCTAGTCCACTACTAAGTCAACATGACTCAATAAAATAAAATACAGGTAATATAGACTCAAGCTAAAGTTGAGTTGATCCAGTTAACCCTTATTACAAGCCAAAAAAACTCTAATTCTTCGGGCAAGGTTAATCAGAGATCCAGATGGAGCTCTGAAGACTTCTTCTGAGTCTAGTGCCCGCACCACCGTGCGTGCGCGCCGGTGCCCCGCGCCCGGCGCTGCCAGGACCCGCGACCGCCCGCGCCCGTGCGCGCGCCAGGTGCCCCGCGCATGCGCGGCCAGGACCCGCGCCCGTGCGCGCGCGGTGCCCGCGCCCGGCGCGAGCCCGGTGCCCCGCGCCCGTGCGAGCGCCCGGTGCCCCGCGCCCCTGTGCGCGCGCCCGGTGCCCGCGCCCGTGCGCGCGCCGGTGCCCGCGCCAGTGCGCGCGCCGGTGCCCCGCGCCGAAGTGCGCGCGGCCGGTGCCCCGCGCCGCCGCTGCCAGGACGCGCGCCCGCACGCGCCCCGTGCGCGCGCCCGGTGCCCGCGCCGGTGCCCCGCGCCCGGCGCTGCCGGGATGCGGCCGCCGCGCCCGTGTGCGCCCGGTGCCCCGCGCCCGTCGCTGCAGGACCCGCGTCCGCGGCGCGCCCGGCGCTGCCAGGACGCGAGCCCGCCCGCGCCCCGTGCGCGCGCCCGGTGCCCCGCGCCCGTCGCTGCCAGGACCCGTGTCCGTGCGCGCGCCCGGTGCCCCGCGCCCGGCGCTGCCAGGACCCGCGCCCGGTGCCCCGCGCCCGTGCGCGCGCCGGTGCCCCGCGCCGTGCGCGCGCCCGGTGCCCCGCGCCCGTGCGCGCGCCCGGTGCCCCGCGCCCGGCGCTGCCAGGACGCGCGCCCGCACGCGCCCGTGCGCACGCCCGATGCCCCGCGCTCGGCGCTGCCAAGACGCACGCACGCCCGGTGCCCCGAGCCGGCGCTGCGGGACGCGCGGGACGCCCGTGCTCTCGGGACCCGTGTCTCGACGCGCACGGCACGGGCACCCGCCTGGAGCATCT
>CM038046.1:71521421-71523921 GCA_021397845.1 Areca catechu
AAAGAGCGCACCGACCATGGTTCCGCGCGCGCGCGCGGTCACGATTTCGCCCGAGGGATCCTGACAGAGGCGATGGAGCAGGACCGAGAGGTCGACCGGACCATTGCACACCGAACTTGGTTCCGCGCGCACGCGGCAGCGATTTTCGCCCGAGGGATCCGGACGGCGGTGATGGAGCGGGACCGGGAGGTCGACCGGACCAAAGAGCACACCGACCTTGGTTCCGCGCCCGCGCGGCCGCATTTTTCGCCCGAGGGATGCGGATGGCAATGATGGACCGGGAACGGGAGGTCGACCAGACCATCGAAAACCGACCTTGGATAAGCTCGCGCGCGGCCGCGATTTCGCCCGAGGGATCCGGACAAAGGCGATGGAGCGGGACCGGGAGGTCGACTGGACCATCGCACACCGACCTTGGTTCCGCGCGCGCGCAGCTGCTATTTCGCCCGAAGGATCCGGACGGAGGCGATGGAGCGGGACCGGGAGGTCGACCGGACCGGAAGACACCGACCTTGGTTCCGCGCGCGCGCGGCCGCGTTTTCACCCGAAGGATCCGGATGGAGCCGAAGGACCGGAACGTCGACCGGACCGGACGGCACCGACCATGGTTCCGCGCGCGCGCGACCGCGAAGATCCGGCACTCGGAAGGGGCGGGCGTAGAAGGGGCATCCCAAGATGTTCCGAGGCACAAAAGCTAGCTTGCGAACGAAAGGGAGGACCAAGACTCGCGCCCAAATGTCGTTGGACCCGAGTCACGGACGCCCAAGCACGAGAGAGCACCCAGCGCACCACGGACGCGAGTCCAGGATGTCCAGGATGCGCACACCATGCACGGGGCAAAAGGGCGGCCAGGACTCGAAACCACACAGCACAGGATGCGAGTCTAGGAAGGCACGAAACGGGCGCGATCACAGAGCAGCCAGGACGCGAGTCCATGGAGGCCTGGGCGCGCACCACGCGAGCAGAAAATCCAAAACAGATACCCGGGAGAGTACCCAAGGGTCGCGAGCAACGTTGCAGAAGCAGGGGAGGGCCTGGACGCGCGCCTGGACGCGCGCGAACGCGCATCCGGCGCGGCCAAGACCCGCGTCCCGCCCGCAAGGGGCTTGCCAACCTACTACCCGCGCGGGGCATCCGGCCAAAGTCCACCCCGGGGGTTCCTGGGTCGCAAGCAGCATTGCAAATTCGGGGGCATGCCGCGCGTCCTTGCGCGCCCCGCGTGACCCGCGCCCGTGCGCGCGCCCGGTGACCCGCGCCCTGCGCGGCCAGGACCAGCGCCCGTGCGCGCGCCCGGTGCCCCGCACCCGGCGCTGCAAGGAAGCGCGCCCGCCCGCGCCCATGCGCGCACACGGTGCCCCGCGCGCGGCGCTGCCAGGACCCGCACACTGCCAGGACCCGCGCCCGGCGCTGCCCGGTGCCCCGCACCCGTGTGCGCGCCCGGTGCCCAGCGCCCGTGCGCGCGCCCGGTGCCCCGTGCCCGGCGCGCCCGTGCGCGCGCCCGCCCGGTGCCCCGAGCCCGGCGCTGCCGGGATGCGCGCATGCCAGCGCCCGGTGCCCCGAGCCCGGCGCTGCCGGGATGCGCGCATGCCCGCGCCCGTGCGCGCGCCCGGTGCCCCGAGCCCGGCGCCGCCGGGACGCGTAAACGCCCGCGCCCGTGCGCGCGCCCGGTGCCCCGCGCCCGGCGCTGCCGGGACCCGCGCACGCCCGCGCCCGTGCGCGCGCACTGGGACTCGAGCCCGGCAGTGCCAGACCCGCGCACGCCCGCGCCTTTGCGCGCGCCCGTGGACTCGAGCCCGGCCGTGCCGGGACCCGCGCATGCCCGTGCCATGACCTGGGCGCGCGCACTAGGTTAGCCGTGCACTCCCGTACCATGACCCGCGCACGCTCGTGACATGACACGTGCGCGCGCGCGCCCGGTGACCCGTGCACTCCCGTGCCATGACCCGCGCACGCTCGTGCCATGACACGTGCGCGCGCGCGCCCGGTGACCCGGGCACTCCCATGCCATGACCCGTGCATGCCCGCGCGCTGCCCCTTGCGCCCGGCAGCGCCGTGACCCGCGCACGCCCGCGCTCTTGCACACGCCCGGGGCCTTGCGCCCGTCGGTGCCATGACCCGTGCAAGCCCGCGCCCGGCCCCTTGCGCCCGACGGTGCCACGACCCGCGCACGCCCGGGGCCTTGCGCCCGCCGGTGCCTTGACCCGCGCACGCACGCTCCCTTGCGCGCGGCCGTGGCCTTGCGCCCGGCGGTGCAGCGACCCGTGCACGCCCGCGCCCGGTGCCCGCGCCCGGCGGTGCCATGACCCGCTCACGCCCGTGCCAAGACCCGCGCGCCCGCCCAGTTCTATGCACCGGCCCATGCCATGACCAGCGCGTGCCGTGCCAGGACCGGCACGCGCCGTGCCCTCGTGCGAGCTCGGTGCCTCGCACCCACCCGTGCCGTGACCGGCGCACGCCCTTGGCACGACCCGCACGTGCCATGGCCCGTGCCAAGGGTCGC
>CM038046.1:71528921-71538921 GCA_021397845.1 Areca catechu
GTGGATTGTGTCTATGAGAGGTCCTTACAATATTCTAGACCAGTCACTCAACAACCCAAGTCTTCTAGATCAAACCATTTAGATCTACACCCATGCCCAAGTAAGGTCTCTACTAGCTTGAAACCCAGTGTGACCCAGGTTCCTATATCGCAAGAATGTTTGTTTTGTGGAGAAAGAGGCCATAAATCTAGTCAGTGCCCATGCATAGGACTGGCTTGTGCACAGCTAAGTGGTAAGAATCCTAAGGATGACATTAATGAGGGAGAACCCAAGCCTACCAATGAGGAAGAAAGGTTAGGTATGACAAGCCTAGAATCAGTTGACCCGATTACCACTGACCCGAAACCCATTGAAGATGGCATCGAGGAAGTATATGATGCTGGCTTGAGTCTAGTTGATGAATATGAGGGGGAAGAACTTGAAGAATGTGACATCGATACTATTGGTTCCTTACCTGAGGAGACCTTGGAGAGCAACCAAGTGGTAGGACCTAGTTCAGAAATTCAGGAGATTTGTGAGAATCAGGTTTCTTTAGTCAAATACCCCCAGGAAGAACTCATAGTGTTAGCCCGAGCTATCAGTTCATACCCTCTAATGACAGTCATTTCCCAAGTACCAATTGAAGATCTTTGCACTGAACTGTTTAAGTTTGCCCACCCTATGGTAGATCCTCTCCTTAGGATGACTGAATCAAGCCACTTACAATTGGACCTTGTCCCATGCCCAGCCACTAAGGTCTCCCCCGTAATCTCAGTTGAACATCCTTGTCTTGAGCGGATTGATTCACCCAGTCCTGTAGAAGTCCTCCTTATGGCCCCAGACCCCTTCCTTCGCATGATTGACCTACCCTTCTATAGAGTATACCTTTCCGCACCCATAGGTCAAATTTCAAGTCTTGAGGTCATCATCCATAGGCCCTTCCATGAATCATTCTTTAATCCATTTCTTGAGAAAGTGGATCATTGTTTGCTTAGAGAACAAACCTTAACTATTGCAATCACATGTCCTAGGCTACTCCCTGAACCATCTCTTGATCCATTCCTAGGAATAGCAAACTTTTCCTTTCGTAAGGATGACCAGTTGACACTCATAGATCACCATTCAAACCTTCAGGTCACCACCTTTAATCAGCAGGTAATTCAAGACTCCACCTCATATTTCCTCCCTTTCTCTAGGACTTCCAATGCTTCTTACACCATCCAAGTATACTTTGTCGAAGTCTTTAGAGTGAACCACGTGTCAGAACCTATTAGGTTTGCCACCTACTTCTGGAAGACCTTATGGCACCTACTAGGCACCCATGATAAGTTTTCATGCTCTGCATGCCTTCCTCCGACCCAAGGTCAAACCTAGAGAGCCTTAGTTTGTTAGGTTTAGACCTAGGGTTCCTTTGGAATAAAGTCCATTCTTTAGGAATGCATCGTCAGACTAGTTTAGTTTTTCTTGACCCTTTACTAGGCTTTGGCTCAGATTTTGGTTTGATTGAGAGCACCAGGAATTGGGATTTGTATTTTGTCCAGGGCTGAAATTGCATTCAATGTTTCGGTCAATAGGTCTACGGGTAAGAGTCCATTTGAAATTGTACATGGGTACAAACCTCACACACCTCTTGACCTAGTCCCTTTACCTGTCCACACTCGAGTCTCCGAATCTGCTGAGAATTTTGCACAGCATATAAAAGGCTTGCATAAAGAAATTCATGCCAAAATAAATTTAAGTAATGAAACTTATAAGAAGTTGGCTGATACTCAAAGGCGAGTCAAATCTTTTGTTGAGGGAGACTATGTGATGATTAGGTTAAGGCCTGAACAGTTTCCTCCTGGAACCGTTAGAAAGTTACATGCTAGGGGAGCTGGACCATTTAGAGTGGTAAAGAGAGTAGGATCCAATGCCTATGTGCTCGAGTTGCCTCCAGAACTAGGCATTAGCTCTACTTTCAACATTACAGACTTAGTAGAGTACAGGGAGCCAGTTGTGATTCCTAGTGAGCCTTTTGAGCCTAACCCTATCATTGAGAGTGATCCCGACCCTGTGTGTCCACCAACAAACTGGCCTGTGAGGAAAGAGCAGATTGAAAAGATCCTGGATGATCAGGTTATCTCTACTCGTAATCGAGGATACCAAAGGTACCTGGTCCGCTGGCAAGGAAGGCCAGATTCTGATGACTCTTGGATCTCCCGAGAAGAATTACAAGAATTGGACCCAGACCTCTTGGAGAGATACCAGAGCCAACTTGAGCCTTACTCGACAGGGTCGAGTTCCTCCCACCCTGGGAGAATTGGTGCGGGCACCAGACTCAGAAGAAGACTTCAGAGCTCCATTTGGATCTCTGATTGACATTGCCCGAGAAATTAGGGTTTGTAATAAAGGTTGACCTGGTTAACCAGTTTATTTATTTTATTTATTTCTTGAGTCACCATTTAAATTTTGTTGAGTCATGTTGACTCGGTGCAAGTCCCAATGTGGTTTCAATTTGGTCCAAAATGGTGCCACATTTCTCTTCCAATCAACTCAAGGTTCAAGCAAGTGGAGGCCACACTCCAAGCCACATGCCCAGCCACACTCCGAGCACACGCCAGAGTCCAGGAGGCGCCATAGAGGCATCCCAGTGTCATGGTCCCCACATCCAATGAAGAAAAATTATTTTTGCTATTCTCTTGTGTTGAGCAACCTAGGTTTCTCTTCTTCCGCACTATTCTAAGTGTTGAGCTCCGTGAGGGGGTAATCCGGGTTCCATTGGAGCCTTGAGGAGGTGAGAGATCTCCATCTTTATCCAAAACCCTAGGTTAGCCACTTGAAATTCCAAAACCCTAGCCACCTTTCATTATTTTCCATCCACCAAACCCTAGATCCATCCATCTTCCACGGCCTCTCTCTCTCTACAAGTCTAGGCCGTCCACCTTCATCCAGATCCAGTCCGGCTACTTCAGATCCAGAGCAAGTTCCAAGGAAAATCACATCAGCATCCAGGAGAATCCAGTTTTCAGCAATTTCGATCTTCAAGTTCATCAACCTGGTAAATCTTTTCCTTGACTCTCTGATTCCATCAATTGTTTTTCTTCTCTTCCAGATCTTGAGTTCAGGAGAAGCCAACCCGCCAAAGGACCAGTATTGGAGGATCCATTACGAAGATATCCGACTCCGAGGATCCAACAATCTGCTCGGGAGAGTTATTCCACCAAAATCTGTGAAGATCATTATCTGGTTAGAAAAACCTTCCCTTCTCTTTATTTCTGTTTTGTTGAAAGCTCGGAGTGAAACCCTAGGTCTGGGAGTTTCTCAACCCCCAGCGATCCGTTGCTTCTAAACTACTCTGATAATTTAGTTTCCTTAAAATTGTGCTTTCAATTATCATATTAGTATCTTTCAATGTTAGGTTAACTTTTCTTTGATTTGAAGCCAACTTCTACAAACATATAAAAACAAAAAAAAAATTAGTTAATCTTAATCTACTTCCGCATCGCGTCCCTTTATTTGTTCTGCATCATTTTTGGTATCAGAGCCCAGTCTAGGGTTTCTGATTTGCTTGCTTGCTTGCTTTGATTGTTCTCTTTTTATTTTGTCTGCTCGAAGTAGACTCCCCAGGACGTCCGGTCCTAGGAACTAAGCGAGGCGCAAGCCTCCTCCTCCCATTCCACGGGGTGTTCCTAGGGCGTGTAGGGGATCCATTGGGTTATAACTTCGTAGCAGGGATTATAAACGGGGAAGACAATCTAGTTGCAGCCCGTAATTGCCCTGTTATCTGAATTATTTCTCCCTGCATAAAACTCCGAATTGCATGATTTTTGCTTCGTTGAAACCAGTATAATTGAACCTATTTTCCATAATTTTTCTGCGATTTATTGGTTTCGGTAAAAACTCTGAGAATTAAAATACAGCAACTCTGTTTTTTGTGTTCTGCAATTCAATTCTTTTTTGGAGTGATCATCTCATAATTTACTTAAGGGCAATTGAGCATCTAAGATAAGGGGAGGAGTTGATTACCTCTCCTTAGCCCAAAACCACCATCCAATCATTCGAACCTAGACCTAATTTAAAATCAGTTAGACCTAATTTGCCCTAGTGGGCTAGGGATACCAATTGGTCGGGTCTAGGCTAGTGTTGAGTTAGTGTGCCGAGTTATTCTGTGTGTGCTTAGCACTCAGTGTCTAGAACGGTGGTTTAGGGACTACGTCCCGAAGGGCTTGTGTGCTGGTCCGCCTACCTGGCCAATCACTGATTGGTGTCTAGGATTGGCAATCAGGGACCTAACACTCCCCTTACACCTGCCTGGCTGAGTCCTGAGTTACTACAGGCTAGCTTGCCACTCTGATTGGGCATCTAGTTTGGGCTCTAGGTCTAGTTAGCCCGTGGTCGTTCAGTTGAGTCTCATTTTGTGTGTTTGCTTGCATCATGTCTACCCGGAATAGAGTGCCCTGCCAACCTGGTCAAACCCAACCTAATTTAGAGGCCATGGTTAGAGCTCTTACTGAGAGCATGAACAAGTTAAGCCAGGATTTGACTACTACTGTTACCCAGTGTAAAGAACAAGTCCATGAGAATTTTACCCAGCTTAGGGATCAAGTCCAAGTCCTTGAGAAACGTAGACATCAAAATTGGATCCCTGATCCAAAATTTAATAGGCCCCAACCTCATCCATACCAGGAGCCTAAGAGGACCTTATACCGTGATCCCGAGCATAACCTTAGGAAGCCTAACCATGATATCTATAGTGTGGATCGTGTCTATGAGAGGTCCTTACAATATTCTAGACCAGTCACTCAACAACCCAAGTCTTCTAGATCAAACCATTTAGATCTACACCCATGCCCAAGTAAGGTCTCTACTAGCTTGAAACCCAGTGTGACCCAAGTTCCTATATCGCAAGAATGTTTGTTTTGTGGAGAAAGAGGCCATAAATCTAGTCAGTGCCCATGCATAGGACTGGCTTGTGCACAGCTAAGTGGTAAGAATCCTAAGGATGACATTAATGAGGGAGAACCCAAGCCTACCAATGAGGAAGAAAGGTTAGGTATGACAAGCCTAGAATCAGTTGACCCGATTACCACTGACCCGAAACCCATTGAAGATGGCATCGAGGAAGTATATGATGCTGACTTGAGTCTAGTTGATGAATATGAGGGGGAAGAACTTGAAGAATGTGACATCGATACTATTGGTTCCTTACCTGAGGAGACCTTGGAGAGCAACCAAGTGGTAGGACCTAGTTCAGAAATTCAGGAGATTTGTGAGAATCAGGTTTCTTTAGTCAAATACCCCCAGGAAGAACTCATAGTGTTAGCCCGAGCTATCAGTTCATACCCTCTAATGACAGTCATTTCCCAAGTACCAATTGAAGATCTTTGCACTGAACTGTTTAAGTTTGCCCACCCTATGGTAGATCCTCTCCTTAGGATGACTGAATCAAGCCACTTACAATTGGACCTTGTCCCATGCCCAGCCACTAAGGTCTCCCCCGTAATCTCAGTTGAACATCCTTGTCTTGAGCGGATTGATTCACCCAGTCCTGTAGAAGTCCTCCTTATGGCCCCAGACCCCTTCCTTCGCATGATTGACCTACCCTTCTATAGAGTATACCTTTCCGCACCCATAGGTCAAATTTCAAGTCTTGAGGTCATCATCCATAGGCCCTTCCATGAATCATTCTTTAATCCATTTCTTGAGAAAGTGGATCATTGTTTGCTTAGAGAACAAACCTTAACTATTGCAATCACATGTCCTAGGCTACTCCCTGAACCATCTCTTGATCCATTCCTAGGAATAGCAAACTTTTCCTTTCGTAAGGATGACCAGTTGACACTCATAGATCACCATTCAAACCTTCAGGTCACCACCTTTAATCAGCAGGTAATTCAAGACTCCACCTCATATTTCCTCCCTTTCTCTAGGACTTCCAATGCTTCTTACACCATCCAAGTATACTTTGTCGAAGTCTTTAGAGTGAACCACGTGTCAGAACCTATTAGGTTTGCCACCTACTTCTGGAAGACCTTATGGCACCTACTAGGCACCCATGATAAGTTTTCATGCTCTGCATGCCTTCCTCCGACCCAAGGTCAAACCTAGAGAGCCTTAGTTTGTTAGGTTTAGACCTAGGGTTCCTTTGGAATAAAGTCCATTCTTTAGGAATGCATCGTCAGACTAGTTTAGTTTTTCTTGACCCTTTACTAGGCTTTGGCTCAGATTTTGGTTTGATTGAGAGCACCAGGAATTGGGATTTGTATTTTGTCCAGGGCTGAAATTGCATTCAATGTTTCGGTCAATAGGTCTACGGGTAAGAGTCCATTTGAAATTGTACATGGGTACAAACCTCACACACCTCTTGACCTAGTCCCTTTACCTGTCCACACTCGAGTCTCCGAATCTGCTGAGAATTTTGCACAGCATATAAAAGGCTTGCATAAAGAAATTCATGCCAAAATAAATTTAAGTAATGAAACTTATAAGAAGTTGGCTGATACTCAAAGGCGAGTCAAATCTTTTGTTGAGGGAGACTATGTGATGATTAGGTTAAGGCCTGAACAGTTTCCTCCTGGAACCGTTAGAAAGTTACATGCTAGGGGAGCTGGACCATTTAGAGTGGTAAAGAGAGTAGGATCCAATGCCTATGTGCTCGAGTTGCCTCCAGAACTAGGCATTAGCTCTACTTTCAACATTACAGACTTAGTAGAGTACAGGGAGCCAGTTGTGATTCCTAGTGAGCCTTTTGAGCCTAACCCTATCATTGAGAGTGATCCCGACCCTGTGTGTCCACCAACAAACTGGCCTGTGAGGAAAGAGCAGATTGAAAAGATCCTGGATGATCAGGTTATCTCTACTCGTAATCGAGGATACCAAAGGTACCTGGTCCGCTGGCAAGGAAGGCCAGATTCTGATGACTCTTGGATCTCCCGAGAAGAATTACAAGAATTGGACCCAGACCTCTTGGAGAGATACCAGAGCCAACTTGAGCCTTACTCGACAGGGTCGAGTTCCTCCCACCCTGGGAGAATTGGTGCGGGCACCAGACTCAGAAGAAGACTTCAGAGCTCCATTTGGATCTCTGATTGACATTGCCCGAGAAATTAGGGTTTGTAATAAAGGTTGACCTGGTTAACCAGTTTATTTATTTTATTTATTTCTTGAGTCACCATTTAAATTTTGTTGAGTCATGTTGACTCGGTGCAAGTCCCAATGTGGTTTCAATTTGGTCCAAAATGGTGCCACATTTCTCTTCCAATCAACTCAAGGTTCAAGCAAGTGGAGGCCACACTCCAAGCCACATGCCCAGCCACACTCCGAGCACACGCCAGAGTCCAGGAGGCGCCATAGAGGCATCCCAGTGTCATGGTCCCCACATCCAATGAAGAAAAATTATTTTTGCTATTCTCTTGTGTTGAGCAACCTAGGTTTCTCTTCTTCCGCACTATTCTAAGTGTTGAGCTCTGTGAGGGGGTAATCCGGGTTCCATTGGAGCCTTGAGGAGGTGAGAGATCTCCATCTTTATCCAAAACCCTAGGTTAGCCACTTGAAATTCCAAAACCCTAGCCACCTTTCATTATTTTCCATCCACCAAACCCTAGATCCATCCATCTTCCACGGCCTCTCTCTCTCTACAAGTCTAGGCCGTCCACCTTCATCCAGATCCAGTCCGGCTACTTCAGATCCAGAGCAAGTTCCAAGGAAAATCACATCAGCATCCAGGAGAATCCAGTTTTCAGCAATTTCGATCTTCAAGTTCATCAACCTGGTAAATCTTTTCCTTGACTCTCTGATTCCATCAATTGTTTTTCTTCTCTTCCAGATCTTGAGTTCAGGAGAAGCCAACCCGCCAAAGGACCAGTATTGGAGGATCCATTACGAAGATATCCGACTCCGAGGATCCAACAATCTGCTCGGGAGAGTTATTCCACCAAAATCTGTGAAGATCATTATCTGGTTAGAAAAACCTTCCCTTCTCTTTATTTCTGTTTTGTTGAAAGCTCGGAGTGAAACCCTAGGTCTGGGAGTTTCTCAACCCCCAGCGATCCGTTGCTTCTAAACTACTCTGATAATTTAGTTTCCTTAAAATTGTGCTTTCAATTATCATATTAGTATCTTTCAATGTTAGGTTAACTTTTCTTTGATTTGAAGCCAACTTCTACAAACATATAAAAACAAAAAAAAAATTAGTTAATCTTAATCTACTTCCGCATCGCGTCCCTTTATTTGTTCTGCATCATTTTTGGTATCAGAGCCCAGTCTAGGGTTTCTGATTTGCTTGCTTGCTTGCTTTGATTGTTCTCTTTTTATTTTGTCTGCTCGAAGTAGACTCCCCAGGACGTCCGGTCCTAGGAACTAAGCGAGGCGCAAGCCTCCTCCTCCCATTCCACGGGGTGTTCCTAGGGCGTGTAGGGGATCCATTGGGTTATAACTTCGTAGCAGGGATTATAAACGGGGAAGACAATCTAGTTGCAGCCCGTAATTGCCCTGTTATCTGAATTATTTCTCCCTGCATAAAACTCCGAATTGCATGATTTTTGCTTCGTTGAAACCAGTATAATTGAACCTATTTTCCATAATTTTTCTGCGATTTATTGGTTTCGGTAAAAACTCTGAGAATTAAAATACAGCAACTCTGTTTTTTGTGTTCTGCAATTCAATTCTTTTTTGGAGTGATCATCTCATAATTTACTTAAGGGCAATTGAGCATCTAAGATAAGGGGAGGAGTTGATTACCTCTCCTTAGCCCAAAACCACCATCCAATCATTCGAACCTAGACCTAATTTAAAATCAGTTAGACCTAATTTGCCCTAGTGGGCTAGGGATACCAATTGGTCGGGTCTAGGCTAGTGTTGAGTTAGTTTGCCGAGTTATTCTGTGTGTGCTTAGCACTCAGTGTCTAGAACGGTGGTTTAGGGACTACGTCCTGAAGGGCTTGTGTGCTGGTCCGCCTACCTGGCCAATCACTGATTGGTGTCTAGGATTGGCAATCAGGGACCTAACACTCCCCTTACACCTGCCTGGCTGAGTCCTGAGTTACTACAGGCTAGCTTGCCACTCTGATTGGGCATCTAGTTTGGGCTCTAGGTCTAGTTAGCCCGTGGTCGTTCAGTTGAGTCTCATTTTGTGTGTTTGCTTGCATCATGTCTACCCGGAATAGAGTGCCCTGCCAACCTGGTCAAACCCAACCTAATTTAGAGGCCATGGTTAGAGCTCTTACTGAGAGCATGAACAAGTTAAGCCAGGATTTGACTACTACTGTTACCCAGTGTAAAGAACAAGTCCATGAGAATTTTACCCAGCTTAGGGATCAAGTCCAAGTCCTTGAGAAACGTAGACATCAAAATTGGATCCCTGATCCAAAATTTAATAGGCCCCAACCTCATCCATACCAGGAGCCTAAGAGGACCTTATACCGTGATCCCGAGCATAACCTTAGGAAGCCTAACCATGATATCTATAGTGTGGATCGTGTCTATGAGAGGTCCTTACAATATTCTAGACCAGTCACTCAACAACCCAAGTCTTCTAGATCAAACCATTTAGATCTACACCCATGCCCAAGTAAGGTCTCTACTAGCTTGAAACCCAGTGTGACCCAGGTTCCTATATCGCAAGAATGTTTGTTTTGTGGAGAAAGAGGCCATAAATCTAGTCAGTGCCCATGCATAGGACTGGCTTGTGCACAGCTAAGTGGTAAGAATCCTAAGGATGACATTAATGAGGGAGAACCCAAGCCTACCAATGAGGAAGAAAGGTTAGGTATGACAAGCCTAGAATCAGTTGACCCGATTACCACTGACCCGAAACCCATTGAAGATGGCATCGAGGAAGTATATGATGCTGACTTGAGTCTAGTTGATGAATATGAGGGGGAAGAACTTGAAGAATGTGACATCGATACTATTGGTTCCTTACCTGAGGAGACCTTGGAGAGCAACCAAGTGGTAGGACCTAGTTCAGAAATTCAGGAGATTTGTGAGAATCAGGTTTCTTTAGTCAAATACCCCCAGGAAGAACTCATAGTGTTAGCCCGAG
>CM038046.1:71548921-71551421 GCA_021397845.1 Areca catechu
AAATAAAATGCAGTTAATGTAGACTCAAGCTAAATTGAGTTGATCTAGTCAACCCTTATTACAAACCAAAAACCCTAATTCTTCGGCAAGGTTAATCAGAGATCCAGATGGAGCTCTGAATCTTCTTCTGAGTCTGGTGTCCGCACCAAGACCGGGAGTGGTGGTCCGCGCAGAGCCGCGCGGAGCGCATTTTTGGCCCGAGGGATCCGGACGGGCCGGAGCGGGACCGGGGGTCGACCCGGACCATCAAAACTCTGACCTTGGTTCCGCGCTCGCGCGTGCCACGATTTCGCCCGAGGGATCCTGACAGATGCGATGGAGCGGGACCGGGAGGTCGACCGGACCATCGCACACCGAACTTGGTTCCGCGCGCACGCGGGCGCGATTTTCGCCCGAGGGATCCGGACGTGCGCGATGGAGCGGGACCGGGAGGTCGACCGACCAAGAGCGCACCGACCTTGGTTCCCGCGTGCGCGCGTGGTCGCATTTTTCCGCCCGAGGATGCGGATGGCATGATGGACCGGGAACGGGAGGTCGACCAGACCATCGAAAACCGACCTTGGATAAGCTCGCGCGCGGCCGCGATTTCGCCCGAGGGATCCGGACGAAGGCGATGGAGCGGACCGGGAGGTCGACAGGACCATCGCACACCGACCTGGTTCCGCGCGCGCGCAGCCGCTATTTCGCCCGAAGGATCTGGACGGAGGCGATGGAGCGGGACCGGGAGGTCGACCGGACCATCGCACAATGACCTTGGTTCCGTGCGCTCGCGCGCCGCATTTTTCGCCCGAAGGATCCGGACGGGGCAGATGGAGCGGACCGAGAGTCGACCCGGACCAAAGAGCGCACCGACCTTGGTTCCGCGCACGGCGGCCCGCTTTTTTCGCCCGAGGGATCCGACGCGACGATGGAGCGGGACCGGGAGGTCGACCCGGACCAAAGAGCGCACCGACCTTGGTTCCGCGCGCGCAACGGCCGCGATTTCACCCAAGGGATCCGGACGGAGGCGATGGAGTGGGACCGGGAGGTCGACCGGACCATCGCACAACGACCTTGGTTCCGCGCGCGCGCGGCCGCATTTTTTCGACCGGACCATCGCACAACGACCTTGGTTCCGCACGGGCGCGCGGCCGCATTTTTCTCCCGAAAGATCCGGATGGGCAGATGGAGCGGACCGGGAGGTCGACCGAACCAAAGAGCGCACCGACCTTGGTTCCGCGCGTGCGCGGCCCGCGATTTCGCCCGAGGGATCCGGACGGCGACGATGGAGCGGGACCGGGGAGGTCGACCGGACCAAAGAGCGCACCGACCTTGGTTCCGCGCGCACGCGGCCACGATTTCGCCCGAGGGATCCGGACGGCGACGATGGAGCGGGACCGGGAGGTCGACCAGACCAAAGAGCGCACCGACCTTGGATCCGCGCGCGCGCGGATGCGATTTCGCCCGAGGGATCCGGACGGAGGTGATGGAACGGACCCGGGAGGTCGACCGGACCATTGCACACCGACCTTGGTTCCGCGCGCGCGCGGCCGCGTTTCGCCCGAAGGATCCGGACGGGCCGATGGAGCGGGATCAGGAGGTCGATCGGACCATCGCACAATGACCTTGGTTCCGCGCGCAGCGCGCGGCCGCGATTTCGCCCGAAGGATCCGGACGGGGCCGATGGAGCGGGACCGGGAGGTCGACCGGACCAAAGAGGGCACCGACCTTGGTTCCGCGCGCGCGGCCGTGTTTTTCCGCCCGAGGGATCCGGACGGCGACGATGGAGCGAACCGGGAGTTCGCGACCGGACCATCGAAAACCGACCTTGGTTTCGTGCGCGCGGCCGCGATTTCGCCCGAGGGATCCGGACGGAGCCGATGGAGCGGGATCGGGAGGTCGACCGGACCATCGAAAACCGACCTTGGTTCCGCGCGCGCGCGGCCGCGATTTCGCCCGAAGGATCCGGACGGAGCCGATGGAGCGGGACCGGGAGGTCGACCGGAGCATCGCACACCGACCTTGGTTCCGCGCGCAGCGCGCGCGGCCCATTTTCCGCCCGAAGGATCCGGACGGAGCCGATGGAGCGGACCGGGAGGTCGACCGGAGCATCGCAGACCGACCTAGGTTCCGCGCGCGCCGCGGCCGCGTTTTCCGCCCGAAGGATCCGGACGGAGCCGATGGAGCGGGACCGAGAGGTCGACCGGACCGGAGGACACCGACCTTGGTTCCGCGCGCGCGCGGCCGCATTTTCACCCGAAGGATCCGGACGGAGCCGAAGGACCGGAACGTCGACCGGACGGACGGCACCGACCATGGTTTCCGCGCGCGTGCGACCGCGAAGATCCGGCACTCGGAAGGGGCGGGCGTAGAAGGGGCATCCCGAGATGTTCCGAGGCACAAAAGCTAGCTTGCGAAAGAAAGGGAGGACCAAGACTCCGCGCCCAAATGTCGTTGGACCCGAGTCACGATGCCCAAGCACGAGAGAGCACCCAGCACACCACGGACGCGAGTCCAGGAT
>CM038046.1:71806954-71846954 GCA_021397845.1 Areca catechu
GAGGTCGACCGGACCAAAGAGCGCACCGACCATGGTTCCACGCGCGCGCGTCCGCGTTTTGGCCCGAGGGATCCGGACGGGGCCGATGGAGCGGGACCGGGAGGTCGACCGGACCATCAAAAACCGACCTTGGTTCCGCGCGCGCGCGGTCGCGATTTCGCCCGAGGGATCCGGACAGAGGCGATGGAGCGGGGACGGGAGGTCGACGGACCATCGCACATCGAACTTGGTTCTGCGCGCGCACGTCCACGATTTTCGCCCGAGGGATCCGGACGGCGGCAATGGAGCGGGACCGGGAGGTCGACCAGACCAAAGAGCGCACCGACCATGGTTGCGCCCGTGGTGCGCGGCCGCATTTTTCGCCCGAGGGATCCGGATGGCGATGATGGACCGGGAACGGGAGGTCGACCAGACCATCGAAAACGACCTGGATACGCTAGCGCGCGACCGCGATTTCGCCCGAGGGATCCGGACGGAGGCGATGGAGCGGGACCGGGAGAGACGACCGGACCATCGCACACCGACCTTGGTTCCGCGCGCGCGCAGCCGCTATTTCGCCCGAAGGATCCGGACAAAGGCGATGGAGCGGGACCGGGAGGTCGACCGGACCATCGCACAACGACCTTGGTTCCGCGCGGCGCGCGGCGCATTTTTTGCCCGAAGGATACGGACGGGGCCGATGGGCAGGACCGGGAGGTCGACGGACCAAAGAGCGCACCGACATTGGTTCCGCGCACCGCGCGGCGCGTTTTTCGCCCGAGGGATCCGGACGGCGACGATGGAGTGGGATCGGGAGGTCGACCGGACCATCGCACAACGACCTTGGTTCCGCACGCGCGCGGCCGTGATTTCGCCCGAGGGATCCGGACGGATGCGATGGAGCGGGACCGGGAGGTCGACGGACCATCACACAACGACCTTGGTTCCGCGCGCGCGCGGCCGCATTTTTGCGCCGAAGGATCCGGACGGGGCCGATGGAGCGGGACCGGGGAGGTGGACCGGACCAAAGAGCACACCGACCTTGGTTCCGCGCGCCGCGGCCGCGATTTTGCCCGAGGGATCGGATGGCGACGATGGAGCGGGACCGGGAGGTCGACCGGACCATCGCACACCGACCTTGTTCCGCGCGCACGCGGCCGCGATTTCGCCGAGGGATCCGGACGGCGACGATGGAGCGGGACCGGGAGGTCGACCGGACCAAATAGCGCACCGAACTTGGTTCCGCTGCGCAGCCGCGGCCGCGATTTCGCCCGACGGATCCGGACGGAGGTGATGGAGCGGGACCGGGAGGTCGACCGGACCAAAGAGCGCACCGACCTGGTTCCACACGCGCGCGGCCACGTTTTTCGCCCGAGGGATCCGGACGGCGACGATGGAGCGGGACCGGGAGGTCGACAGACCATCGCACACCGACCTTGGTTCCGCGCGGCGCGCGGCCGCAGTTTCGCCCGAAGGATCCGGACATAGACGATGGAGCGGGACCGGGAGGTCGACCGGACCATCGCACAACGACCTTGGTTACGCGCACGCGCGGCCGCGTTTTTTGCTCGAAGGATCCGAACGGGGCCGATGAAGTGGGATCGGGAGGTCGACCGAACCAAAGAGCGCACCGACCTTGGTTCCGCACGCGTGCGGCCACGTTTTTCGCCCGAGGGATCCGGACGGCGACGATGGAGCGGGACCGGGGAGGTCGACCAAACCATCGAAAACCGACATTGGTTCCGCGCGCGCGCGGCCGCGATTTCGCCCGAAGAATCCGGACAGAGGCGATGGAGCGGGACCAGGAGGTCAACCGGACCATCGCACACCGACCTTGGTTCCGCGCGCGCGCGGCCGCGATTTCGCCCGAAGGATCCGGACGGAGGCAATGGAGCGGGACTGGAAGGTCAACCGGACCATCGCACAACGACCTTGGTTCCGCGCGCGCGTGGCCGCATTTTTTGCCCGAGGGATCCGGACGGCAACGATGGTTCGGGACCGGAAGGTCGACCGGACCAAAGAGCGCACCGACCTTGGTTCCGCGCGCGCGCGGCCGCGTTTTTCGCCCGAGGGATCCGGACGGTGATGATGGAGCGGGACGGGAGGTCGACCGGACCATCGAAAACTGACCTTGGTTCCGCGCGCGCGCGGCCGCGATTTCGCCCGAAGGATCCGGACGGAGGCAATGGAGCGGGACTGGGAGGTCGACCGGACCATCGCACAACGACCTTGGTTCCACGCTCGCGCGGCCGCATTTTTTGCCCGAAGGATCCGGACGGGGCCGATGGAGTGGGACCGGGAGGTCGACCGGACCAAAGAGCGCACCGACCTTGGTTCTGCACGTGCGCGGCCGCGTTTTTCGCCCGAGGGATCCGGACCGCGATGATGGAGCGGGACCGGGAGGTCGACCGGACCATCGCACACCGACCTTGGTTCCGCGCGCGCGCGGCCACGATTTTGCCCGAGGGATCCAGACGAAGGCGATGGAGCGGGTGATGCGGGACAGGGATTGGACTGGATCGCTGGTGAGCATGTAAGTCACCAGGGATTAGGATTTGCAAGGAGGAAAGAAGAGGGTGCAGGGTTAAGAAAAAATACTGGGGTTCACATAGATTCCCCAAGAAGAACAAGCACATAGCAAAGGGGCTCACACAGATGCCCTAGAAGAACAAGCACATAGCAAAGGGGCTCACATAGATGCCCTGGGCTCACACAGATGCCCAAAATCAGGGATCACACAGAAACCCTGGGAAGATGGAGAAGGGATCATACAGATACCCTAGGAGCACACAGATCCTTCACACATAACAATAGAAATTTTATTCATCCATCCTCCTATTACAAAAGGCTGAGGGTGGTATTTATAGATTTTCCAACCTCATTTGAATTTGAATACAAGATAAAAAGATAAGAACGAATCAAATTCAAATATAAGATAGGATAAGATAAGCCTATCCATATATCAATCCTAACCAACCAAATCCTAAATCAAATTCAAATATAAGATAGGATAAGATAAGCCTATCCATATATCAATCCTAACCAACCAAATCCTAATTCAAATTTTAAACAAAAGATAAATCCTAAATAAATTTATTCCAAAAATGCTTTTAGATCTGTGCCACTCCAAGAATTATGCTTGCTCCAAGATCCGTGCTTGAGATGTCCCCATCATTCTCCTACGGTGGGGAAAAAACTCGACTCTGTCGAGTTTGGGTCAGGCTCCAGCTTCAGCTTGACTTCAGCTCCGGGAACTCCAAACTTTTAGCTTGACATAACCATGATATTTTTTTTTTTTTTTTTTTTTAATCAACTTTGCTTTGAAAATGGTGTGGCTTTGAAATCTGTGCTTTGAAAATGGGCTGCAGGCAGTTCTTGGAGAGCTTGGCATAGACGAAGCAGAAAACAGGGATGAGGGATGGAAGGAAGGAATGGTGGTGGGTGACCGGCTGGGGGGAGGGTGGTCCGACGTCGATGTTGGGGAAGGATCCGTGGACGAGATTTGAAATAGGGAAGAAAGAGAATAGTGGGCCGGTGATGAAACAGAAAAATCCTAATCCTTTAGCTCTGATACCATTTGATGCGGGACAGGGATTGGACTGGATCGCTGGTGAGCATGTAAGTCACCAGGGATTAGGATTTGCAAGGAGGAAAGAAGAGGGTGCAGGGTTAAGAAAAAATACTGGGGTTCACATAGATTCCCCAAGAAGAACAAGCACATAGCAAAGGGGCTCACACAGATGCCCTAGAAGAACAAGCACATAGCAAAGGGGCTCACATAGATGCCCTGGGCTCACACAGATGCCCAAAATCAGGGATCACACAGAAACCCTGGGAAGATGGAGAAGGGATCATACAGATACCCTAGGAGCACACAGATCCTTCACACATAACAATAGAAATTTTATTCATCCATCCTCCTATTACAAAAGGCTGAGGGTGGTATTTATAGATTTTCCAACCTCATTTGAATTTGAATACAAGATAAAAAGATAAGAACGAATCAAATTCAAATATAAGATAGGATAAGATAAGCCTATCCATATATCAATCCTAACCAACCAAATCCTAAATCAAATTCAAATATAAGATAGGATAAGATAAGCCTATCCATATATCAATCCTAACCAACCAAATCCTAATTCAAATTTTAAACAAAAGATAAATCCTAAATAAATTTATTCCAAAAATACTTTTAGATCTGTGCCACTCCAAGAATTATGCTTGCTCCAAGATCCGTGCTTGAGATGTCCCCATCAGCGGGACCGGGAGGTCGACCGGACCATCGCACAACGACCTTAGTTCCGCGCGCGCGCGGGCCGCATTTTTCGCCCGAAGGATCCGGACAGGGCCGATGGAGCGGGACCGGGAGGTCGACCGGACCAAAGAGCGCACCGACCTTGGTTCCGCGTGCGCGCGGCCGCGATTTCGCCTGAGGGATCCGGACGGCGACGATGGAGCGGGACCGGGAGGTCGACCGGACCATCGCACACCGACCTTGGTTACGCGCGCGCGCGGCCGTGATTTCGCCCGAGGGATCCGGACGGCGACGATGGAGCGGGACCGGGAGGTCGACCGAACCAAAGAGTGCACCGACCTTGGTTCCGCGCGCGCGCGGCCGCGATTTCGCCCGAGGGATCCGGACGGAGGCGATGGAGCGGGACCGGGAGGTCGACCGGACCAAAGAACGCACCGACCTTGGTTCCGCGCGCGCGCCGCCGCGTTTTTCGCCCGAGGGATCCGAACGGCGACGATGGAGCGGGACCGGGAGGTCGACCAGACCATCGCACACCGACCTTGGTTCCGCGCGCGCGCGGCCGCGATTTCGCCCGAAGGATCCGGACGTAGGCGATGGAGCGGGACCGGGAGGTCGACAGGACCATCGCATAACGACCTTGGTTCCGCGCGCGCGCGCCGCATTTTTTGCCCGAAGGATCCGGATCTGGCCGATGAAGCGGGACCGGGAGGTAGACCGGACCAAAGAGCGCACCGACCTTGGTTCCGCACGCGCGCGGCCGCATTTTTCACCCGAGGGATCCGGACGGCGACGATGTAGCGAGACCGGGGAGGTCGACCAAACCATCGAAAACCGACATTGGTTCCGCGCGCGCGCGGCAGCGATTTCGCCCGAAGGATCCGGACAGAGGCGATGGAGCGGGACCGGGAGGTCAACCGGACCATCGCACACTGACCTTGGTTCCGCGCACGCGCGGCCACGATTTCGCCCGAAGGATCCGGACGGAGTCAATGGAGCGGGACCGGGAGGTCGACCGGGCCATCGCACAACGACCTTGGTTTCGCACGCGTGCGGCCATGTTTTTCTCCCGAGGGATCCGGACGGCAACGATAGAGCAGGACCGGGAGGTCTACCGGACCAAAGAGCGCACCGACCTTGGTTCCGCGTGCGCGCGGCCGCATTTTTCGCCCGAGGGATCCGGACGGCGACGATGGAGCGGGACCGGGAGGTCGACCAGACCATCGAAAACCGACCTTGGTTCCGCGCGCGCGCGACCACGATTTCGCCCGAAGGATCCGGACGGAGGCAATGGAGCGGGACCGGGAGGTCGACCGGACCATCGCTCACCAACCTTGGTTCCGCGCGCGCGCGGCCGCGTTTTCGCCCGAAGGATCCGGACGGAGCCGATGGAGCGGGACCGGGAGGTCGACCGGAGCATCGCATACCAACCTAGGTTCCGCACGCGCGCGGCCGCGTTTTCGTCCGAAGGATCCGGACGGAGCCGAAGGAGCGGGACCGGGAGGTCGACCAGACCGGAGGACACCGACCTTGGTTCCGCGCGCGCGCGGCCGCGTTTTCGCCCGAAGGATCTGGACGGAGCCGAAGGACCGGGACGTCGACCGGACTGGACGGCACCGACCATGGTTCCGTGCGCGGCGGCCGCGAAGATCCGGCACTCGGAAGGGGACTCGCGCCCAAATGTCGTTGGACCCGAGTCATGGACGCCCAAGCACGAGAGAGCACCCAGCGCACCCCGGACACGAGTCCAGGATGTCCAGGATGCGCACACCATGCACGGGGCAAAAGGGCGGCCAGGACTCGGAACCACACAGCACAGGACGCGAGTCCCGGAGGGCACGACACGGGCGCGATCACAGAGCAGCCAGGACGCGAGTCCATGGAGGCCTGGGCGCGCGCCGCGCAAGCAGAAAATCCAAAACAGATACCCGGGAGAGTACCCAAGGGTCATGAGCAACGTTGCAAAGCGGGGGAGGGCCTGGATGCGCGCCTGGACGCGTGCGGACGCGCATCCGGGGTGGCCAAGACCCGCGCCCCGCCCGCAAGGGGGCTTGCCAACCTACTACCCGCGTGGGGCATCCGGCCAAGGTCCACCTCGGGGGTTCCTGGGTCGCGAGCAGCATTGCAAATTCGGGGGCATGCCCCGTGTCCTTGCGCGCCCCGCGTGACCCGCGCCGGCGCTGCCAGGACCCGTGCCCGCCCGCGCCCGCCCGCGCCCGTGCGCGCGCCCGGTGCCCCGCTCCCGGCGCTGCCAGGACCCGCGCCCGCCCGCGCACGTGCACGCGCCCTGTGCCCGCGCCCGGCGCTGCCAGGACCCGCGCCCGCCCGCGCCCGTGCGCGCGCTCGGTGCCCCGCGCCCTGCGCGGCCAGGACCCGCGCCCGTGCGCGCACCCGGTGGTGCGGGCACCAGACTCAGAAGAAGACTTCAGAGCTCCATTTGGATCTCTGATTGACATTGCCCAAGAAATTAGGGTTTGTAATAAAGGTTAACCTGGTCAACCAGTTTATTTATTTTATTTATTTCTTGAGTCACCATTTAAATTTTGTTGAGTAATGTTGACTCGGTGCAAGTCCCAATGTGGTTTCAATTTGGTCCAAAATGGTGCCACATTTCTCTTCCAATCAACTCAAGGTTCAAGCAAGTGGAGGCCACACTCCAAGCCACACGCCCAGCCACACTCCGAGCACACGCCAGAGTCCAGGAGGCGCCATAGAGGCATCCCAGTGTCATGGTCCCCACATCCAAAGAAGAAAAAATCAAATTGGAGGCTAAATTAAAGGAGGCGCCCACACCTGCCTAATTTACCTAAGCAAAGAAGGAAGAAAACTTCTCTTGGAGAAGAAATCAAAGAAGGACATCCAACCTACTCCTAATTGAAGTTCAAATCAAAATCAAAGAGCTTAACTTGGAGTGGAAGAAAAGAAGAAATACCATAAGAAGAAGAGGACTCCAAATCCAAATCCAACTCCAAAGGAGGTGCCATAAAAGTTCCAAAACAATTCCTTTATGGCCGTCCCAATTTTTTTGGACTCTTGGTCGGCCAAGGGAGAGGATTTTCTACCTAATCTAGGGGTTGGAAGAGTTTAGTCCCACATGGGAATTTGTACAAGCTAGGAGAAAATTTTAGGTCTATATAATAGACCTCTCTTTGTAACTTTAAAAAATCAATGAAGAAAATTATTTTTTGCTACTCTCTTGTGTTGAGTGACCTAGGTTTCTCTTCTTCCGCACTATTCTAAGTGTTGAGCTCCGTGAGGGGGTAATCCGGGTTCCATTGGAGCCTTGAGGAGGTGAGAGATCTCCATCTTTATCCAAAACCCTAGGTTAGCCACTTGAAATTCCAAAACCCTAGCCACCTTTCATTATTTTCCATCCACCAAACCCTAGATCCATCCATCTCCCACGGCCTCTCTCTCTCTACAAGTCCAGGCCATCCACCTTCATCCAGATCCAGTCCGGCTACTTCAGATCCAGAGCAAGTTCCAAGGAAAATCACATCAGCATCCAGGAGAATCCAGTTTTCAGCAATTTCGATCTTCAAGTTCATCAACCTGGTAAATCTTTTCCTTGACTCTCTGATTCCATCAATTGTTTTTCTTCTCTTCCAGATCTTGAGTTCAGGAGAAGCCAACCCGCCAAAGGACCAGTATTGGAGGATCCATTACGAAGATATCCAACTCCGAGGATCCAACAATCTGCTCGGGAGAGTTCTTCCACCAAAATCTGTGAAGATCATTGTCTGGTTAGATAAACCTTCCCTTCTCTTTATTTCTGTTTTGTTGAAAGCTCGGAGTGAAACCCTAGGTCTGGGAGTTTCTCAACCCCCAGCGATCCGTTGCTTCTAAACTACTCTGATAATTTAGTTTCCTTAAAATTGTGCTTTCACTTATCATATTAGTATCTTTCAATGTTAGGTTAACTTTTCTTTGATTTGAAGCCAACTTCTACAAACCTATAAAAACAATAAAAAAATTAGTTAATCTTAATTTACTTCCGCATCGCATCCCTTTATTTGTTCTGCATCATTTTTGGTATCAGAGCCCAGTCTAAGGTTTCTGATTTGCTTGCTTGCTTGTTTTGATTGTTCTCTTTTTATTTTGTCTGCTCGAAGTAGACTCCCCAGGACGTCCGGTCCTAGGAACTAAGCGAGGCGCAAGCCTCCTCCTCCCATTCCATGGGTGTTCCTAGGGCGTGTAGGGGATCCATTGGGTTATAACTTCGTAGCAGGGATTATAAACGGGGAAGACAATCTAGTTGTAGCCCGTAATTGCCCTGTTATCTGAATTATTTCTCCCTGCATAAAATTCCGAATTGCATGATTTTTGCTTCATTGAAACCAGTATAATTGAACCTATTTTCCATAATTTTTCTCCGATTTATTGGTTTCGATAAAAACTCTGAGAATTAAAATACAGCAACTCTATTTTTTGTGTTCTGCAATTCAATTCTTTTTTGGAGTGATCATCTCATAATTTACTTAAGGGCAATTGAGCATCTAAGATAAGGGGAGGAGTTGATTACCTCTCCTTAGCCCAAAACCACCATCCAATCATTCGAACCTAGACCTAATTTAAAATCAGTTAGACCTAATTTGCCCTAGTGGGCTAGGGACACCAATTGGTCGGGTCTAGGCTAGTGTTGAGTCAGTTTGCTGAGTTATTCTGTGTGTGCTTAGCACTCAGTGTCTAGAACGGTGGTTCAGGGACTACGTCCCGAAGGGCTTGTGTGCTGGTCCGCCTACCTGGCCAATCACTGATTGGTGTCTAGGATTGGCGATCAGGGACCTAACACTCCCCTTACACCTGCCTGGCTGAGTCCTGAGTTACTACAGGCTAGCTTGCCACTCTGATTGGGCATCTAGTTTGGACTCTAGGTCTAGTGATCCAGTAGTCGATTTAGTCTAGTCTTATTTTGTGTGCTTGCTTAAATCATCATGTCTACCAGAAACGGAGTGCCATATCAACCTGGTCAAACCCAACCTGATTTAGAGGCCATGATCAGAACTCTTACTGAAAGTATGGCTAAAATGAATCAGGATATGACAAACACTGTGGCCCAGTTTAGCGCACAAATTCATGAGGATCTTACCCAACTTAGGGACCGAGTCCAAGTACTTGAAGAACCTAGACATCGGAATTGGACTCCTGACCCCGATTTTAATGTGCCTCAACCTCACCCACATCAGGAGCCTAGAAGGCCTTTATATAGAGATCCCGAACCTAATCATAGGAGGCCTGACCCAGAGCCTGAAGATAGAGATGATAGGTTCATCAGGAACATCAAATTAGATGCACCCACTTTTGATGGTAGTCTGAACCCTAAGGTGTATTCTGATTGGGAGGGTGAGATGGATCAATACTTTGAGTGGTATGCTATGTCTGAGGAGAGGAAATACAAGTTTGCCAAGATGAAATTAGTGCGTCAAGCTAGGTTATACTGGGGGAACATTGAGCTAACCACTAGGAGACGGAATGTTGAGCCCATAACCACTTGGCAGGGTATGAAAGAAAAACTGAGAGACAAATACCTACCCATTTCATACCAGCAAAACCTGTTAGACCAATGGCAAAACCTGAAACAAAGAAATCGATCTGTCTCAGACTACATAGCTACTTTTGATGAATACCTAATGAGATGTGATGTGAGTGAAGCCCACGAAGTCACTTTGTCTAGATTTAGGGCTGGACTGAGGGAAGATATCAAGAGAGAACTATTTCTGAGAGAGGTTACTGATCTAGACCAAGCCTACCAGATTGCACTGAACACTGAGAAATTTCAGAGAGGACCTATACCTTCTAGGGTTAGTACCCCAATCCCAAGGAATGGACCTAGCCAAGTTATCCCTAGTAAACCTTTTCAGGATACTTCTACCCTTAGGCCCATGGACAAAGGTAAGGCACCTGACATCCGGAGAACCCCTAGTTCAAATATCACCTGTTTTAAGTGTCAGAAACCAGGTCACATTTCCAGTCAGTGTACTGCCATAGCCTGTTTCAAGTGTCATAAGGTAGGTCATGTTGCTAGCCAGTGCCCACGGAGATCCCTTTACATAGAAGAGGGAGAGAATGATAATTCCGAGCCCAATGAGGAATTTGAAGAAGAAGTTTATGAGGCCGGAATGAATTTGGTTGAGGAGTATGAAGGAGAGGAGGAACCCAATGAATCTGACCAATTAGGAGTTGTAAGATGCATCCTATCCCAGAATCTAGTTCAAGAGGATTGGCGTAGGACTAACATCCTACAGACTTTTCTTAAATTAGGGGATAAGATATGTAAGATCATCATAGATAGTGGAAGCTGTGTAAATGCCATCTCTACTAGCACTGTCAAGATGTTAGGCTTAATCCCAGTTCCCCATCCCAACCCCTATAAGGTTTCTTGGGTAGATTCTACCTCCATACCCATCCAGTCTAGATGTCAAGTCCAAATCCAAATGCAATCTTATCACGAAAAGATTTGGTGCGATGTTTTACCCATGGGGGTGAGCAGTATAATTCTCGGAAGACCTTGGTTGTATGATCATGATGCCACCCTCTTAGGAAAATCCAATACCTGTGTCTTTAGTTTCAATGGGAAGAAGATTACGATCCATTCCGTTCCCCCTAAGGACAAGGTAACTAAAGGAGCCGGTAAGGTTAAGGAGATGAAAACTGGAGTGAACCTAATCAGTGCTAAGGATCTAGAACAAGAAATTCATAGTGGTTCACCCATCTGGATGTTGACTGCTAAGGAACTTAGAACTTCGGAACCCTCAGAGCCTCCTCAAGAAGTTAAACCTGTGTTAAAAGAATTTGAGGATGTCTTTCCCGAGGATTTGCCAGACCACCTTCCACCTCTTAGGGATATCCAGCATGCCATAGATCTAATCCCAGGAGCGACTTTGCCCAACTTGCCCCATTACAGGATGAATCCATCTGAGCATGAAGAACTGCAAAAGCAGGTTAGAGAATTATTGAGGAAGGGGTTTATTAGAGAAAGTCTTAGCCCTTGTGCAGTCCCAGCCTTACTGACCCCAAAGAAAGATGGCACGTGGAGGATGTGTGTTGACAGTCGTGCCATCAATAAAATTACAATCAAATATAGGTTTCCCATCCCTAGACTAGATGACATGCTTGATATGATGGCTGGTGCAATGGTTTTTTCTAAGATTGATCTCAAAAGCGGCTATCATCAGGTTAGGATTAGACCCGGGGATGAATGGAAAACTGCTTTCAAAACTAAGGATGGTCTTTATGAATGGGTTGTTATGCCTTTTGGGTTGTCCAATGCCCCTAGTACTTTCATGAGAATTATGACCCAGGTACTTAGAGCTTTCATAGGAAAATTTGTGGTGGTCTATTTTGATGATATCCTGATCTATAGTAAGACCCCAACAGATCACCTAGACCACCTTAGAGCAGTCTGCCAAGTTTTGAGGAATGAGAGACTCTACGGTAATCTTAAGAAGTGTGAATTCATGACTAGTAGAGTTATCTTTCTTGGTTTTGTAGTAACCCCTGACGGCGTGGCGGCCGATCCTGAGAAGATTAAGTCCATAGTAGACTGGCCAGAGCCAACCAATGTGCATGACGTTAGAAGTTTCCATGGCTTGGCTACCTTCTATAGGCGATTCATCAAGGGGTTTAGTACTTTAGCTGCTCCAATCACTGATTGTATTAGGAAGGGAGAATTTCATTGGACTAAGTCAGCCCATAAAGCCTTCCTAGATCTTAAGGATAAAATGACCCAGGCACCCATTCTGAGATTACCCGATTTTTCTAAAGTATTTGAGGTTGCCTGTGATACTTCAGGTGTAGGAATAGGTGGAGTCCTAAGCCAAGAGAATCATCCCATAGCATTCTTTAGTGAAAAACTTAATGATGCTAAGCTTAGGTATTCTACCTATGATAAGGAATTTTATGCGGTGGTGCAAGCTTTGCGTTACTGGAGACATTATTTGCTACCGCAGGAATTTGTACTATTTTCGGACCATGAGGCTCTTAGATTTCTGAACTCCCAAAAGAAGCTTAACCCTAGGCATGCTAAGTGGGTAGAATATATCCAGTCCTATACTTTTGTCCTGAAACATAAGGCTGAAGTTGAGAATAAGGTAGCTGATGCCCTTAGTCGCCGATCTCTGTTATTAACTTCTGTTAGAACTGAGGTCATAGGGTTTGAGCAAATCAAAGAGGAATATGAGTCTTGTTCGGATTTCACAACTGTGTATCAGGATCTAGTTCAAGGACCATCTAGTAATCACCAGGATTATACCCTTGTAGATGGTTTTTTGTTCTTCAAAAATAGGCTTTGCATCCCTAGAACTTCTCTTAGGGAATTTTTGATTTGGAAAATCCATGCTGGAGGTTTAGCTGGCCATTTTGGAAAAGACAAGACCATTCTAGCTATTGAAGACCACTTTTTCTGGCCTAGCTTAAAAAGGGATGTAGCTAATATTGTAGCTAGATGTCGAACCTGCGCTGTTGCCAAACAGCGAAAACAAAACACTGGCCTTTATACCCCACTCCCTGTCCCAGATCGTCCTTGGCAAGATGTGAGTATGGATTTTGTGTTAGGTTTACCTAAGACCCAGAGGAGACATGATTCTATCTGTGTCGTAGTCGACCGATTCTCTAAAATGGCCCACTTCTTGCCTTGTTCCCAAACTTTTGATGCGTCTAAGGTAGCCACACTTTTCTTCAATGAGATAGTTAGACTCCATGGCCTACCTAAGACAATCGTTTCAGATAGGGATGTCCGGTTCACCAGTTACTTTTGGAAGACCCTTTGGCATAAGTTAGGGACAAAACTTAAGTTTTCAACTGCCTATCATCCCCAAACTGATGGCCAAACTGAAGTAGTGAACCGTAGCCTAGGAAATCTACTGAGATGTCTTGTTGGTGAAAATACCAGAAATTGGGATTTATACCTACCAAGGGCAGAATTTGCGTACAACGACTCGGTCAATAGGTCTACGGGTAAGAGTCCATTTGAAATTGTACATGGGTACAAACCTCACACACCTCTTGACCTAGTCCCTTTACCTGTCCACACTCGAGTCTCCGAATCTGCTGAGAATTTTGCACAGCATATAAAAGACTTGCATAAAGAAATTCATGCCAAAATAAATTTAAGTAATGAAACTTATAAGAAGTTGGCTGATACTCAAAGGCGAGTCAAATCTTTTGTTGAGGGAGACTATGTGATGATTAGGTTAAGGCCTGAACGGTTTCCTCCTGGAACCGTTAGAAAGTTACATGCTAGGGGAGCTGGACCATTTAGAGTGGTAAAGAGAGTAGGATCCAATGCCTATGTGCTCGAGTTGCCTCCAGAACTAGGCATTAGCTCTACTTTCAACATTACAGACTTAGTAGAGTACAGGGAGCCAACTATGATTCCTAGTGAGCCTTTTGAGCCTAACCCTATCATTGAGAGTGATCCCGACCCTGTGTGTCCACCAACAAACTGGCTTGTGAGGAAAGAGCAGATTGAAAAGATCTTGGATGATCAGGTTATCTCTACTCGTAATCGAGGATACCAAAGGTACCTGGTCCGCTGGCAAGGAAGGCCAGATTCTGATGACTCTTGGATCTCCCGAGAAGAATTACAAGAATTGGACCCAGACCTCTTGGAGAGATACCAGAGCCAACTTGAGCCTTACTCGACAGGGTCGAGTTCCTCCCACCCTGGGAGAATTGGTGCGGGCACCAGACTCAGAAGAAGACTTCAGAGCTCCATTTGGATCTCTGATTGACATTGCCCAAGAAATTAGGGTTTGTAATAAAGGTTAACCTGGTCAACCAGTTTATTTATTTTATTTATTTCTTGAGTCACCATTTAAATTTTGTTGAGTCATGTTGACTCGGTGCAAGTCCCAATGTGGTTTCAATTTGGTCCAAAATGGTGCCACATTTCTCTTCCAATCAACTCAAGGTTCAAGCAAGTGGAGGCCACACTCCAAGCCACACGCCCAGCCACACTCCGAGCACACGCCAGAGTCCAGGAGGCGCCATAGAGGCATCCCAGTGTCATGGTCCCCACATCCAAAGAAGAAAAAATCAAATTGGAGGCTAAATTAAAGGAGGCGCCCACACCTGCCTAATTTACCTAAGCAAAGAAGGAAGAAAACTTCTCTTGGAGAAGAAATCAAAGAAGGACATCCAATTGAAGTTCAAATCAAAATCAAAGAGCTTAACTTGGAGTGGAAGAAAAGAAGAAATGCCATAAGAAGAAGAGGACTCCAAATCCAAATCCAACTCCAAAGGAGGTGCCATAAAAGTTCCAAAACAATTCCTTTATGGCCGTCCCAATTTTTTTTGGACTCTTGGTCGGCCAAGGGAGAGGATTTTCTACCTAATCTAGGGGTTGGAAGAGTTTAGTCCCACATGGGAATTTGTACAAGCTAGGAGAAAATTTTAGGTCTATATAATAGACCTCTCTTTGTAACTTTAAAAAATCAATGAAGAAAATTATTTTTTTGCTACTCTCTTGTGTTGAGCAACCTAGGTTTCTCTTCTTCCGCACTATTCTAAGTGTTGAGCTCCGTGAGGGGGTAATCCGGGTTCCATTGGAGCCTTGAGGAGGTGAGAGATCTCCATCTTTATCCAAAACCCTAGGTTAGCCACTTGAAATTCCAAAACCCTAGCCACCTTTCATTATTTTCCATCCACCAAACCCTAGATCCATCCATCTCCCACGGCCTCTCTCTCTCTACAAGTCCAGGCCATCCACCTTCATCCAGATCCAGTCTGGCTACTTCAGATCCATAGCAAGTTCCAAGGAAAATCACATCAGCATCCAGGAGAATCCAGTTTTCAGCAATTTCGATCTTCAAGTTCATCAACCTGGTAAATCTTTTCCTTGACTCTCTGATTCCATCAATTGTTTTTCTTCTCTTCCAGATCTTGAGTTCAGGAGAAGCCAACCCGCCAAAGGACCAGTATTGGAGGATCCATTACGAAGATATCCAACTCCGAGGATCCAACAATCTGCTCGGGAGAGTTCTTCCACCAAAATCTGTGAAGATCATTGTCTGGTTAGATAAACCTTCCCTTCTCTTTATTTCTGTTTTGTTGAAAGCTCGGAGTGAAACCCTAGGTCTGGGAGTTTCTCAACCCCCAGCGATCCGTTGCTTCTAAACTACTCTGATAATTTAGTTTCCTTAAAATTGTGCTTTCAATTATCATATTAGTATCTTTCAATGTTAGGTTAACTTTTCTTTGATTTGAAGCCAACTTCTACAAACCTATAAAAACAACAAAAAAATTAGTTAATCTTAATTTACTTCCGCATCGCATCCCTTTATTTGTTCTGCATCAGCGGGGATTTCCAATTTGACGAGGGGGGGTGGGTGCTTCGGGACGGGGGCGTGGGGAGGGACCACCAAGAAGGACGGGGCCGACGGAGCGGGATTGTGAGGTCGACCGGACCAAAGAGCGCACCGACCTTGGTTCCGCGTGCGCGCGGCTGCGATTTTCGCCCGAGGGATCCGGACGGGGCCGATGGAGCGGGGCCGGGAGGTCGACCGGACCAAAGAGCGCACCGACCTTGGTTCCGCGCGCGCGCAGCCGCATTTTTCGCCCGAGTGATCCGGACGGGGCCGATGGAGCGGGACCGGGAGGTCGACCGGACCAAAGAGCGCACCAACCTTGGTTCCGCGTGCGCGCGGCCGCGTTTTTCGCCCGAGGGATCCAGACGGGGCCGTTGGAGCGGGACCGGGAGGTCGACCGGACCATCGAAAACCGACCTTGGTTCCGTGCGTGCGCGGCCGCGATTTCACCCGAGGGATCCGGACAGAGGCGATGGAGCGGGACCGGGAGGTCGACCAGACCATCGCACAACGACCTTGGTTCTGCGCGCGCGCGGCCGCGTTTTTCGCCCGAGGGATCCGGACGGCGATGATGGAGCGGGACCGGGAGGTCCACCGGACCATCGAAAATCGACCTTGGTTCCGCGCGCGCGCGGCCGCGATTTTGCCCGAAGGATCCGGACGGAGGCGATGGAGCGGGACCGGGAGGTCGACCGGACCATCGCACAACGACCTTGGTTCCGCGCGCGCGCGGCCGCGATTTCGCCCGAAGGATTCGGACGGGGCCGATGGAGCGGGACCCGGAGGTCGACCGGACCAAAGAGCGCACCAACCTTGGTTCCACGCGCGCGCGGCCGCGTTTTTCGCCCGAGGGATCCGGACGGCGACGATGGAGCGGGACCGGGAGGTCGACCGGACCATCGAAAACCGACCTTGGTTCCGCGCGCGCACGGCCGTGATTTTGCCCGAAGGATCCGGACGGAGGCGATGGAGCGGGACCGGGAGGTCGACCGGACCATCGCACACCGACATTGGTTCCGCGTGCGCGCGGCCGCGTTTTCGCCCGAAGGATCCAGACGGAGCCGATGGACCGTGATGTCGACCAGACCGGGAGGTCGACCGGAGCATCGCACACCGACCTAGGTTCCGCGCGGCCGCGTTTTCGCCCTAAGGATCCGGACGGAGCTGAAGGAGCGGGACCGGGAGGTCGACCGGACGGCACCGACCATGGTTCCGCGCGCGCGCGGCCTCGAAGATCCGGCACTCGGAAGGGGCGAAGAAGGGGCATCCCAAGGTGTTCCGAGGCACAAAGCTAGCTTGCGAACGCAAGGGAGGACCAAGACTCGCGCCCAAATATCGCTAGACCCGAGTCACGGACGGCCCAGCACGAGAGAGCACCCAGCGCACCCCGGACGCGAGTCCAAGATGTCCAGGATGCGCGCACCATGCGCGGGGCAAAAGGGCGGCCAGGACTTGAAACCACACAGCACAGGATGCGAGTCCCGGAGGGCACGACACGGGTGCGATCACAGAGCAGCCAGGACGCGAGTCCAAGTAGGCCTGGGCGCGCGCCGCGCGAGCAGAAAACCCAAAACAAATACCCGGGGGAGTACCCAAGGGTCGCGAGCAACATTGCAGAAGCGGGGGAGGGCCGGGACGCGCGGCTGGACGCGCACGGATGCGCATCCAGGGCGGCCATGACCCGCGGCCCACCTGCAAGGGGGCTTGCCAACCTACTACCCGCGCGGGGCATCCAGCCAAGGTCCACCCTGGGGGTTCCTGGGTCACGAGCAGCATCGCAAATTCGGGGGCATGCCCCGCGTCCGCGCGCGCCCTGCGTGACCCGCGCCCGGCGCTGCCAGGACCCGAGCACGCCCGCGCCCATGCGCGCGCCTGGTGCCCCGCGTCCGGTGCTGCCAGGACCCGCGCCCGCCCGTGCGCGCGCCCGGTGCCACGCGCCCGGCGCTGCCAGGACCCGCTCCCGCCCGCGCCCGTGCGCGCGCCCGGTGCCCCGCGCCCTGCGCTGCCAGGACCCGCGCCCGCCCGCCCCCATGCGTGAAACCGGTGCCCCGCGCCCTGCGCTGCCTGGACCCGCGCCCGCCCGCGCCCGTGCGTGCGCTCAGTGCCCCGCGCCCGTGCACGCGCCCGGTGCCCCGCGCCCTGCGCTGCTAGGACCCGTGCCCGTGCGCGCGCCCGGTGCCCCGCGCCCGGCGCTGCTTGGACCCGCGCCCGCCCGCGCCCATGCGCGCGCCGGTGCGCCGCGCCATGCGCTGCCAGGACCCGCGCCCACCCGCGCCCGTGCGCGCGCCCGGTGCCCCGCGCCCTGCGCTGCCTGGACCAGCGCCGAGTGCGCGCCCAGTGCCTCGCGCCCTGCACTGCCGGACCCGCACCAGCCCGCGCCCGAGCGCGCGCCCGGTGCCCGCGCCCGTGCGCGCGCCGGTACTCCGCGCCCGCGCTGCCAGGACCTGCGCCCACCCGTGCCCGGCGCTGCAAGGACACGCGCACGCCCGCGCCCATGCGCGCGCCGGGAGACTCGAGCCCGGTGCTGCCAGGACCCGCGCACGCCCGCGCCCATGCACGCGCCCTGGGACTCGAGCCCGGCGGTGCCAGGACCCGCGCACGCCCGTGCCCTTGTGCGCGCCGGTGGACTCGAGCCGGCGGTGCCAGGACCCGTGCACGCCCGTGCCATGACCCGGGCGCGCGCGTGCCGGGTTTCCCGTGCACTCCCGTGCCATGACCCGCGCATGCCCGTGCCATGACCCGCGCATGCCCGTGCCATGACACGTGCACGCGCACGTCCGGTGACCCGTGCACTCTCGTGCCATGACCCGCGCACGCCCGTGCCATGACCCGGGCGCGCTCGCACCCGGTGACCCGTGCACTCCCGTGCCATGACCAGGGAATGCGCATGCCCGGTGACCCTTGCACTCCCGTGCCGTGAACCACGCATGCCCGTGCCATGACCCGGGCATGCACGCCCGGTGACCCGTGCACTCCGGTGCCATGACCCGTGCGTGCACGCGCCCGCTGACCCGTGCACTTTCGTGCCATGACCGTGCATGCCCGCGCGCTGCCCTTTGCACCCGGCAGCGCCGTGACCCGCGCACGCCCGTGCTCTTGCGCACGCCCGGGGCCTTGCGCCCGCCCGGTGCCATGACCGGTGCACACCCGCGCCCGGCCCCTTGCACCCGGTGGTGCCACGACCCGCGCACGCCCGGGGCCTTGCGCCCGCCGGTGCAATGACCCGCGCATGCCCGCTCCCTTGCGCGCGGCCGTGGCCTTGCGCCTGATGGTGCCGCGACCCGTGCACACCCGCGCCCGGTGCCCGTGCCCGGCGGTGCAGTGACCCGCTCACACCCATGCCCGGCGGTGCGTGACCCGCTCACGCCCGCACCCGGCGGTGTCGTGACCCGCTCACGCCCACGCCCGGTGCCCGCGCCCGGCGGTGCCGTGACCCGCTCACGCCCGCGCCCGGTGCCCTCTTCCGGCGGTGCCGTGACCCGCTCACGCCCGTGCCAAGACCCGCACGCGCGCCCGGTGCTATGCACCGGCCCGTGCCATGGCCAGCGCGCGCCATGCCAGGACCGGCACGCGTCGTTCCCTCGTGCGAGCTCAGTGCCTCGCACCCGCCCGTGCCGTGACCGGTGCACGCCCTTGGCACGACCCGTGCGTGCCTTGCGCCCGCCCGTGCCATGGCCCGCGCCAGGCTCCTCACGCCCGGCAGCGCTGTGACCCGTGCAAGCCCGTGCCACAACCCGCGCGCGCACCGGGTGACACGCGCCAGGCGGCCCCGTGACCCGCACCCGGCGCTGCCAGGACCCGAGCACGCCCGCGCCCATGCGCACGCCGGTGCCCGTGCACGGCGCTACCAGGACCCGCGCCCGCCCGCGCCCCTGCGCGCGCCCGGTGCCCGTGCCCAGTGCTACCAGGACCCGCGCCGGTGCTCAGCGCCGGCGCTACCAGGACCCGCGCCTGCCCGTGCCCGTGCGCATGCCCGGAGCCCCGCGCCCGTGAGCGGGCCGGGTGACACGTGCCAGGCGGCCCCGTGGCCCGCGCCCGGTGCTGCCAGGACCCGCGCCACCCGCGCTCGTGCGCGCACCCGCTGCCCCGCGCCCTGCGCTGCCAGGACCCTCGCCCGTGCGCGCGCCCGGTGCCCCGCGCCGGTGCTACCAGGACCCGCGCCCGCCCACGCCCGTGCGCGCGCCCGGTGCCCCGCGCCCTGCGTGCCAGTGATGCGGCACGCATATGATTAATATTTTGAATATGGGGTTTGTAGAGCAATGAAACCTAATTATACTTAGCATTGTACTCATCTTAATAAGATTTAAGGATTATATGAAAAGGGACTATTACATGATTAGACACAACTCTAAAACTAAGAAGAAAGAAGATCTAGACAAAAGGGGCTAATGATTGAGGACTTACCTTGATGAGTTTTCCAACCTTCCTATGATTCAAAACATGAAACTACTGATGCTCTAGACTGGAGAACTTGGATAACATTGATCAGAATCCTGGACTTGGGCTTCAGCTTGTTGGTTCATTGTCAAGGGGAACCCTGTTCACAACTCAAGGACTTCGAAGGACCTTGCAATGAAGATCAAAGTTAAGGTTGAAGGATGCAAACATAAAGAAGGGATGGGAGAACTTGTGAACAAAGAAAAGATAATTGAGAAGATCTGGCCGACTCCAATGCCTTTTCCTTGAGCTTGGATGATGAATTGTTAGGGAAGAGAGTGGCTTTGGGCGTGGAAGAAGAAGATAAGAAAAATTTCACACATAAAACTCAAGACAACTTCACTTCAAACTTCATTCATTTCCAAAATCAATCTCTTTTACAATGGGCGTCCAAGGCTTTTAATAGCCTCACAAAGCTAGCTTTTGAAATTTAAAAACTCCCAAAATCGAGGAGGATTACAAGGGGGGTTGGAGGATTTGGTGGAGAGTTTGGAGGGATGTGGGGGGGGTTGGAGGATTTGGTGGAGGACTTGGAGGGATGTGGCCAACCTCCTTGAATTTGAATCTCCCTTGTTGGCGCCCAAAGGGTGATGAGGTGGCTGGTGAAGTGGCACCTGATGACGTGGCATGGTGAGGTGGTCTTCTACTTGGATAAGAATGACATGTGGCACCCAGTGGTCCTAGTTGATGGTCCTTTTCTCTTGCTTGGTTGATGTGTCTTCTCTTCTTCATGTGGTCAAATTCTGGGGTCTAGAATTTGAGTCTTGTTGCTGGCTTTCATGGCTTTAAGACTTGATTAGACTTAACTCAACTGAATTAGACTTAACTCAACTGAACTGACTTGACTGACCTAGACTTTAAAACTTGAAATGGACTTACAGGAAATGAAATTTTAAAAGTAATTACAGGACTCAATAAACACTCTTGATTTGAAACTCAAAATTAATTATAGGACTCTTGAAAAGGAAATGACTCTTGAAAATAAAATATTTTTGAACTAAAGGATACAAGGTAACCTAATTATCATCAATCCAAATTGGGATAAGGCTAACCTTGTTGGATTGAAGTTTCTTTCGGCTTCTGGTGTCCACACCAATTCTCCTGGGATGGGCAGAACTCGACCCAGTCGAGTATGGTTCAGTTTTGCCCTGGTAATGCTCGAACAAGTCTGGGTTAAGTCTTTGCAGGTCCTCTCGAGTAATCCAAGAGTTGTCGGACTCAGGTCGACCTTGCCATTAAACCAGGTATCACTGATAGTCCTTATTCCTGGTAGTAATGATCTTGTCATCCAGGATTCTCTCAATCCTCTCTCTCTGCTCAGGTAAGGTTGGTGGTGGACACTCAGAAATATGTTCACTCTCAATGAAAGTTTCTGGCTCAAAAGGCTCACTAGGTATTAGTAGTGGTTCTTTGTATTCTACTAGGTCTGAAACATTGAAGGTTGTACTAATACCCATATCAGGTGGAATTTCCAAAACATATGCATTAGGCCCTATTTTCTTTAAGATCTTAAAAGGTCCCGCTCCGCGGGCATGCAGCTTCTTTATGGTTCCAGGGGGAAACCGTTCAGGGTTGAGCCTAATCATCGCATAATCCCCTTCATAGAATTCTTTAGCCCTCTTATTTGAGTCAGCTAAGTGTTTGTAAGTTTCATTGCTCAGGTTGATCTTATTACTGATTTCTTTATGTAGATTTGTGACATGCTGTGCAAAAGACTCAGCAAACTCAGAGACTCGTGTGTGAATAGGTAGTGGGATTAGATCTAAAGGCTTCCTAGGCTTGCAACCATGGACTATCTCAAAGGGACTTTTGCCCGTAGATCGATTGACCGAACTGTTGTAAGCGAACTCAGCACGTGGCAATAACAAATCCCAGTTCCCTAGACTTTCTCTCACTAGGCATCTCAGCAAGTTCCCTAGACTTCTATTTACAACCTCGGTTTGTCCATCAGTCTGGGGATGGTAGGCAGTGGAGAATTTCAGTCTGGTTCCTAATAGGTACCAAAGGGTTTCCAGAAGTAACTTGTGAAGCGGACATCCCTATCAGAAACAATGGTTTTTGGTAACACGTGGAGTCTGACTACTTGATCAAGAAAGAGTTTGGCTATCCTAGAGGCATCGGAAGTTTGGGAGCAAAGTATGAAATGGGCCATTTTGAAAACCGGTCGACCACCACAAAGATTGAATCATGTTTTCGAATGGTCTTGGGTAATCCTAGAACAAAGTCCATGCTTAGATCCTGCCATGGACACTCAGGTACAGGTAATGGATTGTATAGCCCGGTATTCTTCTTTTGTTGCTTTGCAACAGCACATGTCCTACATCGGGCTACAAGGTTTGCTACTTGTTTCTTAAGACCTGGCCAGTAAAATTGTTCCTCAATAGCCAAGATAGTCTTATTTCGTCCGAAGTGGCCAGCCAAACCTCCCGCATGTATCTCCCAAACTAAAAAATCTCTTAAGGAGGTTCTTGGGATGCAAAGCCTATTCTCTCTAAAAAGATAACCATCTAGAAGGGTATAGTCACTATGATCACTAGATGGTCCTTGATGGAAAACCTGATAAATTTCACCAAAATCTGGACAGGTTTCGTACTGCTCCTTAAGTCTTTCAAAACCTATGACTTCAGTACTGACTGAAGTTAAAAGTAACGTTCTATGACTTAGGGCATCAGCTACCTTATTATCGGTTCCTGATTGATGCTTTAGGACAAATGTATAGGATTAGATGTACTCTACCCATTTGGCATGCCTAGGGTTTAGTTTCTTTTGGGAACTCAAAAACCTAAGGGCTTCATGGTCTGAAAATAAAACAAATTCTTGCGGTAGGAGATAATGCCTCCAATACCTTAATGTTTGCACTACCGCATAAAGCTCCCGATCATATGTGGAGTATTTTTTCCTGGCTTCATTCAATTTCTCACTAAAGAATGCTACGGGATGGCTCTCTTGACTCAGAACTCCACCAAGACCTACTCCCGAAGCATCGCATGCTACTTCAAAGACCTTAGAAAAATCGGGTAGTCTTAAGACTGGTGCTTGGGTCATCTTATCTTTGATGTGAAGGAAGGCCTTATCAGCTGACTTCGTCCATTCAAAGTGGCCCTTCCTAATACAATCCGTGATAGGAGCAACTATGGTGCTAAACCCTCTAATAAATCTTCGATAAAACGTAGCGAGGCCATGAAAACTTCTTACTTCATGAATATTATTGGGTGTTGGCCACTCTACAATTGCCTTAACCTTCTCAGGGTCAGCGGATACTCCTTCAGGGGTCACAACAAATCCTAGGAAGATAACTCTAGTAGTCATGAAAGCACATTTCTTGAGATTGGCATAGAGGTTATCTTTCCTAAGTGCTAAACATACCTGCCTCAGATTTTGTTGATGATCTTCTCTAGTCCTACTATAGACAAGTATGTCGTCAAAGTAAACGACAACAAATTTTCCAATAAAGGCTCGTAGGACTTGGTTCATGATTCGCATAAAAGTGCTAGGGGCGTTTGATAACCCAAAAGGCATGACTACCCATTCAAATAACCCGTCCTTAGTTTTAAAGGCAGTCTTCTATTCATCCCCTGGTCTGATCCTAACTTGGTGATAGCCGCTCTTCAGGTCAATCTTAGAAAATATGGTTGCACCGGCCATCATATCTAACATATCATCCAAGCGGGGGATGGGAAACCTATACTTCACTGTGATTTTATTTATTGCACGACAATCAACACACATTCTCCATGTGCCATCTTTCTTAGGGGTAACTAAGGTTTGGACTACGCATGGACTCAAACTCTCCCTAATGAATCCTTTCTTTAGGAGTTCTCCTACTTGACGTTGTAATTCTTGGTGCTCGGTAGGGTTCATTCTATAATGGGGAAGGTTCGGTAGGGTTGCTCCAGGGACTAAGTCTATCGCATGTTGTATATCCCTAAGAGGTGGGAGTTGGTCGGGCAAGTCATCGGGGAACACGTCTTTGAACTCCTCTAGCACTTCATTGACTTCTTGAGGTTGTTCTTTTGAAAGAGGTTCTTGATGATCCTTAATGGTCAAAATCCAAACAGGTGACCCATTGTTAATTTCTTTCTACAGTTCTCTAGCAGTGATCACGTTTATCCCCTTTTTCTTATCACTCAATTGGCTTGATCCTCTCTTAATGGGGTTCTTAGGTGGAGAAGAATGGATTACAATCTTCTTTCCATTATGAGTAAACGAGCATGAATTAGAACGACCATAGAGTGTTACGTCAAGATCGTACAACCATGGTCGGCCTAAAATTATGCTACTTACTCCCATTGGAAGTACATCACACCATACTTTCTCCAAGTAAGATTGGAACTGAATGGTTACTAGGCACCTAGACTTAATGGAAATCATGGTTGAGTCTATCCAGGATACCTTATAGGGATTAGGATGGGGTACGGTGGGCAATCCTAGGTTTTTAACTGTGTTGGTAGATATGGCATTGACACAGCGACCGCTATCTAAAATGACTTTGCATACTTTCTCACCTATCTTAATGAATGTCTGTAGAATGCTAGTCCTACGCCAATCTTCTTGGGTTTTAGCTTGGGTGAGAATACACCTAACCACTCCTAACAGATCTTGATCTACCAGGACTTTCTCATCCTCATACTCTTCAGCCAAGTTCTCATCTGCCTGGTATACTTCCTCCTCAAATTCACCTTGGGATTCTATGGCTTCCTCTTCTACTTCCCCTATGTGTAGGGCTCTATTAGGACAGTTGCTAGAATAGTGACCCACTTTGTTACACTTAAAACATGCGTTTGGAGTTCTTTGGGTCTCAGGTGTTTTCCCCTTGTCATCTCTACGGGTCACAGGCATATTAGGATTGGGTCGGTTGAATCTAGGCTGATTGGATCCTGACTGCTGATAAGGTGCACTAGTCCTAGGGGCTTCGGGCCTACGATAGACTGGACCTCTATGGAATCTCTTAGCATCCCTAGCTATTTGATAGGCTAATTCTAGGTCATGTACCTCTCGCATGAACAATTCTCTTTGAATTTCTTCTCTCAGTCCGGCTCTAAATCTAGACAAGGTCACCAACTCAGATTCATCAACATTGCACCTCATAACGAATTCGTCAAACTTCGCTATGTACTCTGCGACACTCCTATTTCCTTGAGTAAGTCTTTGCCATTGATCTAGGAGTCTTTGGTGGTAGGACATAGGAAGGTATTTCTCCCTATGCCTAAGTTTCATAGCTCGCCAGGTCACTATGGGCACATCACCTCTCTATCTAGTGAGTCTCTCAACGTTTCCCCAATATAACCTAGCTTGGCGCACAAGTTTAAGCTTTGCAAACTTACACTTGCGCTCTTCACTCATCTCAAACCAGTCAAAATACTGGTCCATCTCACCTTCCCAATCAATGTAGATCTTTGGATCTAAAATTCCATCAAAGGTGGGAGCTTCTAGCCTAATTTTCTTCATGGTTCGGTCATCTTGATCAAAGTGAATTGGGGTGGGTCTCCTGACATTGGGTTCATAGTTAGGCTCATGATGGAATCTCCTTGGGTTGGGCTCGATGGTTTGACCAGGGTGGGGTCCTCTAGGAATTGGATCATAAAACTGATCTTGGGGAGCTCTCCTAGGGTTTGTTTCATAGAGAGGGTTTTGATATGGAATCCTTCTAGGGTTCAATGGGGTCTCGAGTTCAGGTGCAAGACTTGGCTCAGGCTCAGTCTTGGCTTCATTATTGCTTTCAGGGGTTCTAGCCTCTAACTAATCCAACCTAGTAGTGATGTGGGGTAACTACTCATTCATGTCTTGGTTGGTTTGTGCCACATTCTGATTTGTTTGGGCCAATTGCTCAGTTAAACTCTTAGTCAGTTGGGCCACTTGATCATTTAGGCCTTTGATCAAATTCCCTAAGTTTTGGTCCATGGCTACACTTGACTGGGCTTGGATTGGTGAATACGGTGTCCCTGCTCTAGTTGTCATGCATGCAAATGGACTCAAGTTCGAGCTAAGGTTTCCTAGACCTAGAGCACAAATTAGAAGTCTAATTAAGTGAACCAACTAGCTAGTAGTACTTATGGGACTTAGCCAGGTAGGTGGAGGGGAGTGTAGGTCCCTGATTGCCAACCTTAGACACCAATCTGAGATTGGCCAGGTAGGCGGACCAAATCACAAGCCCTGATGCACCAATCCTAGACACCAAGCCAGTAAGCACACACCAATTAGCTGACACAATTAACTTGACCCTAACCTGAACCCAACTTGTTGGTGTCCCTAACCCACTAGGGCAATTAACGTTCTACTCAATTTTAATTAACGGGCTGGGATCGATATGTTGGTTGGTGATTTTTGGGCTAGGGACAGGTGATGAAACCCTGACCCTATGTCAAATTGATGCCCTTAATTTAATTTCTCATGAGATGAATGAAATGCAAAGGTGCTGCAGAAGTGTGTTGCAATTTGAAAGTGGTGTGGAAAACGTGATGAAAAAAATGTCCAAAAATTTTGAAAAATTCACAGAGGATTCCTAACTTATATGCTTCAATGTGATGAAAGGAATTTTAAAACTAAAATCTATACTAATCTAAGCAGATCCTACAAATGAAGATAAATAAAAAGGATAGAACAGAACCCTAATGACAGTGTCGAACTGCAGAAATTTTCATTTTTTTTTATAATTTTTTTCTGATGATGAAATTTAATTTGGTGATAATTGACTTAAAAAGGAACAAGAAAAAAAATATTTCAATAAAAAATTAGCGACTTGCCTTTGGAGCTGCAGACGGATTACAGTAAACAGATGCAAATTTTCAGAAAACAAAACCTAATCAAACAAGTGCAATGGCTTACCCAAAACTTCAATCTAAAAACTCACGTCCAGCCAGGGGCTCATTATTCCCATGGGTCATGACAGTGTACTGGAGTACACCCGCTCAGGAGGCGTGAATTTTAGATCTTGCTTGGATTTAAAGAAAACTATTCTACCCTAATTCAACCATGCTCTGATACCAATTTGATGCGGCACGCATATGATTAATGTTTTGAATATGGGGTTTGTAGAGCAATGAAACCTAATTGTACTTAGCATTGTACTCATCTTAATAAGATTTAAGGATTATCTGAAAAGGGACTATTACATGATTAGACACAACTCTAAAACTAAGAAGGAAGAAGATCTAGACAATAGGGGCTAATGATTGAGGACTTACCTTGATGAGTTTTCCAACCTTCCTATGATTCAAAACTTGAAACTACTGATGCTCTAGACTGGAGAACTTGGATAACAGTGATCAGAACCCTGGACTTGGGCTTCAGCTTGTTGGTTCATTGTCAAGGGGAACCCTGTTCACAACTCAAGGACTTCGAAGGACCCTGCAATGAAGATCAAATTTAAGGTTGAAGGATGCAAACATAAAGAAGGGATGGGAGAACTTGTGAACAAAGAAAAGATAATTGAGAAGATCTGGCCGACTCCAATGCCTTTGCCTTGAGCTTGGATGATGAATTGCTAGGGAAGAGAGTAGCTTTGGGCGTGGAAGAAGAAGATAGGAAAAATTTCACACATAAAACTCAAGACAACTTCACTTCAAACTTCATTCATTTCCAAAATCAATCTCTTTTACAATGGGCGTCCAAGGCTTTTAATAGCCTCACAAAGCTAGCTTTTGAAATTTAAAAACTCTCCAAATCGAGGAGGATTACAAGGGGGGTTGGAGGATTTGGTGGAGAGTTTGGAGGGATGTGGGGGGGGTTGGAGGATTTGGTGGAGGACTTGGAGGGATGTGGCCAACCTCCTTGAATTTGAATCTCCCTTGTTGGCGCCCAAAGGGTGATGAGGTGGCTGGTGAAGTGGCACCTGATGACGTGACATGGTGAGGTGGTCTTCTACTTGGATAAGAATGACATGTGGCGCCCAGTGGTCCTAGTTGATGGTCCTTTTCTCTTGCTTGGTTGATGTGTCTTCTCTTCTTCATGTGGTCAAATTCTGGGGTCTAGAATTTGAGTCTTGTTGCTGGCTTTCATGGCTTTAAGACTTGATTAGACTTAACTCAACTGAATTAGACTTAACTCAACTGAACTGACTTGATTGACCTAGACTTTAAAACTTGAAATGGACTTACAGGAAATGAAATTTTAAAAGTAATTACAGGACTCAATAAACACTCTTGATTTGAAACTCAAAATTAATTACAGGACTCTTGAAAAGGAAATGACTCTTGAAAATAAAATAATTTGAACTAAAGGATACAAGGTAACCTAATTATCTTCGATCCAAATTGGGATAAGGCTAACCTTGTTGGAGTGAAGTTTCTTTCGACTTCTGGTGTCCACACCAGCCAGGACCCGCACCCGCCGGTGCCCGTACGAGTGCCCGGTGCCCCGCGCCCTGCACTGCCAGGACCCGCGCCCGCCCGCGCCCGTGCACGCACACGGTGCCCCATGCCCGGTGCTGCCAGGACCCGCGCCCGCCCGTGCCCGGCGCTGCCAGGACCCGCGCCCGCCCGTGCCCGGCGCTGCCAGGACCCGCGCCCGCCCGCACCCGTGAGCGCGTCCGGTGCCCCGCGCCCGGTGCTGCCAGGACCCGTGCCCGCTCGTGCCCGGTGCTGCCAGGACCCGCGCACGCCCGTGCCCGTGCACGCGCCCGGTGCTCCGTGCCCTGTGCTGCCAAGACCCGCGCCCGCCCGCACCCGTGCGCGCGCCCGGTGCCCTGCACCCGGCGCTGCGAGGACCCGTGCCCGCCCGCGCCCGGCGCTGCCAGGACCCTCGCACGCCCGCTCCCGTGCACGCGCCCGGTGCCCCGCGCCCTGCGCTGCCAGGACCCGTGCCCGGCGCTGCCAAGACCCGCATCATGCGCGCACCCGTGGACTCGAGCCCGGTGCTGCCAGGACCCGCGTACGCCCGTGCCCATGCACGCGCCCTGGGACTTGAGCCCGGCGGTGCCAGGACCCACGCACGCCCGCGCCCTTGCGCGCACCCGGGGACTCGAGCCCGGCGGTGCCAGGACCCGTGCACGCCCGTGCCATGACCCGGGCGCTCGCGCGCCGGGTTACCCGTGCACTCCCGTGCCATGACCGGCGCATGCCCGTGCCATGAGACGTGCGCGCGCGCGTCCGGTGACCCGTGCACTCTCGTGCCATGACCCACGCACGCCCGTGCCATGACCCGGGCGTGCACGTGCCCGGTGACCCGTGCACTCCCGTGCCATGACCGGGGCGCGCGCATGCCCGGTGACCCTTGCACTTCTGTGCCGTGAACCGCGCATGCCCGTGCCATGACCCGGGCGCGCACGCCCGGTGACCCGTGCACTCCGGTGCCATGACCCGTGCGCGCGCGCGCCCGGTGACCCGTGCACTTTCGTGCCATGACCGTGCTCGCCCGCGCGCTGCCCCTTGCGCCCGGCAGCGCGTGACCCACGCACGCCCGTGCCATGACCCGCGCATGCCCGCGCGCTGCACCTTGCGCCCGGCAGCGCCGTGACCCGCGCACGCCCGCGCTCTTGCGCACGCCCGGGGCCTTGCGCCTGCCGGTGCCATGACCCGTGCATGCCCCCGCCCGGCCCCTTGCGCCCGGCGGTGCCACGACCCGGGCACGCCCGGGGCCTTGCGCCCGCCAGTGCCATGACCCGCGCACGCCCGCTCCCTTGCGCGCGACCGTGGCCTTGCGCTAGGCGGTGCCGCGACCCGTGCACGCCCGCGCCCGGTGCCCGAGCCCGTTGGTGCCGTGACCCGCTCATGCCCGTGCCAAGACCCGCACGCGCGCCAGGTGCTATGCACCGGCCCGTGCCATGACCAGCGCGCGCCGTGCCAGGACCGGCACGCGTCATGCCCTCGTGCGAGCTCGGTGCCTCTCACCCGCCCGTGCCGTGACCGGTGCACGCCCTTGGCACGACCCGCGAGTGCCTTGCGCCCGCCCGTGCCATGGCCCGCGCCCGGCTCCTCGCGCCCGGCAGCGCCGTGACCCGTGCAAGCACATGCCACGACCCGCGCGCGCGGGGGACACGCGCCAGGCGGCCCCGTGACCCGCGCGCGCCCGTGCCATGAACCGCACGCGCGCGCCCGGCGGCGCCGTGACCCGCGCACACCCGTGCCGTGACCCACGCATGCCAGTGCCGTGGCCCGCGCGCGCACCGGTGACCCGAGCCCGGCAGCACCGTGACCCGTGCAAGCCCGCACCGCGACCCGCGCGCGCACCCGGCAACCCGCGCCCAGCTGCTCTGTGACCCGCACACACCCGTGCCATGGCCCGTGCATGCCAGTGCCGTGACCCGCGCACGTTTCCTTGCGCCCGACGGTGCCGTGACCCGTGCACGCCCGCGCCGCGACACGCGCCCGTTGACTTGCGCACAGCAGCTCCGTGACCCGCGCACGCCCGCGCCGTGACCCGCGCTTGTGCGGGCCGGTGACCCGCGCACGCTCGTGCCATGACCAGCGCGTGCCCGAGCACGCAGTGACCTTGTGCGCGCCGGCGGTGGCATGACCCGCGCACGCCCGTGCCACGACTCGCGTGCGCACGCTCCCGTTGCCCTGCGCATGGCAGCGTCATGACCCGTGCACGCCCGTGCCATGACCCGCGCGCGCTCAAGCCCGTGCCCTTGTGCGTGCCCGGTGCCTCGCGCCCGGTGGTGCCATGACCCGCGCGCATGCGCCCGTCGCCCTGCGCATGGCAACACCGTGACCCGCGTGCTTCCATGCCATGGCCCGCGCACGAGCGCCCGGTGACCCGCGAACGCCGTGCCACGACGCGCGCGTGCTAGTGCCACGTCCCGCACGCGCCCGAGCCCGCCGCGCCCTTGTGCGTGTCCGAGGCCTCGCGCCCGGCGGGACATGGCCCGCGCGCGCCCGGTTACTTGCGCCCGGCTGTGCCATGGCCCGGGCATGCCCCTGCGGTGACCTGCACCCGGCGGTGCCGCGACCCGCGCGCCCGCGTGCGTCCCGCGGCCTACCGTCCGCGCCCCCACCTCGGCGTGCCCCGCATCCGGCCGTGCGATGCCGGGGCCCATCGTGGGATTCGGGTCTTGGTGCGGGCACCAGAATCAGAAAGAGACTCCAACCAATTCATGCCCATTCCGAATCTTTATGGTTGGACTAAAGAGTCCGGTAACCTTTCTTTATTTTGAGTCCAAAAGAATCATGTAAGTCGAGTCCATGTTGGGTCCTGTAATCTTTCTTTTGAGTCCAAAATAATCATGTAAGTCGAGTCCATGTCGGGTCTAGTCTTAGTCCAATCCAAATGGGTCAACTAGCATCAAGCCTAAAGAAGACTCACAATGTATACCCCAAATCAAGACCAAAGCCAACTCAATTGGGGACCACATGCCACATCACTTGCGCCACCTCAACTTGGGACCACATGCCACGTCAAGAGGGGACCATATGCCACCTCACATGCCACCTCACCACAAGAGGGTGCCATCCCAAGTTCAAATTCAAGGAAGTTGGCCAAGGAGGATTTCAAGCAAGAAAATCAGCCCTCTCCCCATATATTACTCCACTTGTTTAGGGATTTGAAATTTCAAAATTTGTAAGGCTTTATTTAAAGCCTTGGTGCCCCTTGTAAAGGAGGGATGAGTGAATACAAATTTCCAGCACTTTTCTATGTGTTTCTATGTGCCTATGTGGATCTTTGTGCCTAAGTGAACCTCTTCCTCTCCTCCACCATTTCTTCTCCCTAATCCTTCTCTTTTACTCTTTATCTTCCATGCAATCCTCTTCCTTCAAAGCGAATTAAGGACATCCTCTCAAGAAGAAGATCAACACCAACACAAGCTTCCACCATGGCGCCAAGGATCATTTCCAACAAACTCTCCTTTTGAGTTCCATCAATCTTCTCACTTTTAATTAAGTTTCTAATCATCTTGGTTTCTTTGTTGCAGGGTTCTCTAGGCTCCAGATCCAAGAGGAAGGATTACTTGCTACAAACCAGAAAGTTAGAAGGCCCATCTTATGTGGTATGATCTTTCATTTGAGAACCTTAAGAGTGAATCCCTTGTGCTTGAGATTTCAATGCTTGAACTCCTAGTATTTTAAGATCGGGATCATTAAATAGGGCTAGCTTGACTTGTGTGCGAATTCTAATCTTGTCCTATTTCTTTAAGATTTTGATAGTCCACCTAGCTGGGTTTAAGTATAAGCATTTATGGTTTCTTATTTAGATCTCCTTGATCTTATATGTTGAATCACTCATATGCAAGTAGGAATTGCTAGTTAAATTTTGGTTAATCTCCTTTAGAGTTACATGTTTGCATCCTCATCATGCATATCACACCAATCTTGGTATCAGAGCATGGTAGAATAAGTTCCTGATTGCATAGCATTAAGTCCTTGAAGTACTTGGATCGGGGGCGTTACCAGGCCGTCCGGTCTTAGGAGAAAGTAGGGTTTAAACACCCTCTCTTCCCATTCCACGGGGATCTCCTAAGGCATGTCGGGGTGCCATTGTGATTGACCCGTGAAAAAGAAAGCCAAAGGACTTTTTAGATTTCATTTGTGAATTTTGTATTGGTCACGTTCTGTTTTTCTGCTTGCTGTATTTTCTGTAGGCTGACTGTAATCCGCCTGCAACTCGAAAGGCAAGTATCACATTCCTCGTTGGAATATTTTTTTTCCTATTCTATTTTAAGTTTTTATCACCGTTTTAAATTTCAATCTAAGAAAAAAATCACAAAAAAAATGAAAATTCCTGCTGTCCATCAGTGTTATTAAGGTTTCTGTTCTGTTCCTTTTCATTATCTTCATTTCAAAATCTGCCTAGAATAGTACAGATTTTATTTTGAAATTTCGTTTCATCTGGTAAGTCATCTATAAGTTAGGAGTTTTGTGTGATTTTTTTAAATTTTTTTGACATTTATTTCTGTACTTATCAACACCACATTTAAACTGCAACACACTACTTCTGCACCTGAAATTTGAAATTTGCATGCATCTCGTGGCAAATCAAATTAAGGGCATGAAATTGACATAGGGTCAGGATTTCATCACCTGTCCCTAGCACAAAAATCACCAAATTGCATATCGACCTAATCCCTAACTAAAATTGATTAGACATTAATTGCCCTAGTGGGTTAGGAACATCAATTTGGTCGAGTCCGAGTTATTGTCAACTCATTGTGTCAACTAGTCTTGTGTGTGCCCTATTACTTGGTGTCTAGAATTGGGACTAAGGGCTTGGGTGCTGATCCGTCTATCGGGCCAATTCCACCGGGCCTAGGTAGGCCAGAGACAGGATCTCACACTCCCCTTGTTCTAAAACCTGGCCAAGTATAGAGTTACTACAATCTAGCTTGCCACTTTGATTAGGCAACTAGCTTGGAACTCTTGGTCCAGTTCAATTCAATTGGAAAAGCTTGTGCAACCCATTTCTTCATCTATTATTGGAAGCTGGTGTCAAGGATAGAGGTTAAGTGGCTCAAGCCTAAGCGGTTCTTGTGGTTTTTAATTAGGACCTAGTGAAAGCTGGGGGAACCTCCCACAGACCCACCTCCTGACTGGCCAGTGGAAGAGAGTAGCTGTTGATTTGATTGTATCTAGTCAACTCAGTTTATTTGGACTAACCGGTTTAGAAAACTCATAGTTCGGGTCTGAGTCTAATTGTTTGCATGACAACTAGGTCAGGCACACCTTACCACCCTTCACAAGCCCAACCTAGTTCATCCATGGATACTAGTATGGAAAGCCTTATGAGATCTATGATCGAGAAGATGGACCGTTTGGATGCTAAATTTGGTCAGTTCGAGGAAAGAGTAGGAGCCCTAGAAGAAGCTAGGTTGACCCCAACTGAACCACCTTCACCTAGATTACCTTCAGTTCATCCTAGAGCCCAACGACAGGAACACACACCTGACCCAATTCAAAGAAGACCGCATCAGGATTATGTTGATCATACTCCAGAGCCACCTCCTAGAAGACCTCACTATGATACTTTTGATCAGGATGATCGGGCCCTAAGGAACATCCGTCTAGATGCACCAACCTTTGAGGGAAGCCTAGATCCTAAGGTGTACATAGACTGGGAGGCAGACATGGACCAGTATTTTGACTGGTATGATATGTCTGAAGAGAGAAGATTTAAGTTTGCCAGAATCAGACTAGTTCGTCAGGCTCGATTATATTGGGGAAACGTGGAACGCATATCAAGGCAAAGGGGAGATTTACCTATAGCAACATGGAGAGATATGAAGAGGAAACTTAGAGAGAAATATCTGCCTATGTCTTATCAGCAAAGGTTATTAGATCAGTGGCAACGATTGACACAGGGTAACAAGACCGTTTCTGAATATGTTGCTAAGTTTGATGAGTTTGTGATGCGATGCAACGTAGTCGAGTCTGAAGCAGCCACTTTATCAAGGTTTAGATCAGGGTTGAATGATGATATAAAAGGGGAACTGTTTTTAAGGGAAGTCCATGATTTAGATCAGGCATACCAAGTTGCCACGGACTATGAGAGGTTTCAAAGGAGAGCTACATTTAGAAGACCTGAATCTAGTAGGTTTAACCCTCCTATCAGCAGGCCTAGCTCAGTTCCTAGTACCACCAATAGAATAAGGTCCAGCCCGAATCCAACCCTTAGACCCAATCCGACCACCCCCTTAATTCCTAGAGAAGACAAAGGAAAGAGCCCTGAAGTTCGAGGTGAGAGGGAGCGAGTCTGCTATAAGTGTCGTAAACCAGGTCATTTCATGAGCCAATGTCCCTCTAGAGCTTTACATATAGGGGAGGCAGAAGAAGGTGAATCAGAACCCCTGGAGAATGATGAAGAGGAGGTTTATGAAGCAGGGGATTGTTTGGCTGATGAATATGAAGGAGATGAAGAGAACATAGACTCATCAGATTTTCTAGGAGTTGTGAGACGTATCATGACACAGACCAAGGAGCAAGAAGACTGGCGTAGAACTAGCATCCTACACACATTTGTTAGGATAGGAGAAAAGGTCTGTAAAATCATCATCGATAGTGGAAGCTGTGTCAACGCCATTTCCACTAACGCAGCCAAAAGTCTAGGATTACCCATTGTACCACATCCCAATCCATATAAGGTATCCTGGATCGATTCCACTTCTATACCAATCAAGTCAAGATGTCAGGTTCAAGTCCAGCTTCAATCCTATCAGGGAAAGATCTGGTGTGATGTGCTTCCTATGGGGGTAAGTAGCATCATCTTAGGCAGGCCATGGCTGTTTGATCATGATGTGACCATCTTTGGTCGATCAAACTCCTGTGCTTTCAATTTCAATGGCAAGAAAATTGTCATTCATCCAACCCAGCCTAAGGATAATGTCAAGAGAGGAGCTAGCAGCTTGAAAGATAAGAAGACTGGATTAAATTTAATAGGTGCAAAAGAATTAGAGCAAGATATCATGGAGGGATCACCTATTTGGGTAGTAGCTGCTAAGGAAATTAAGGACCACAGCCCTGTAGAACACCCTCAAGAGGTGGTCCAATTATTGAAAGAATTTGAGGATGTGTTTCCAGAAGATCTCCCCGATAACCTTCCACCTTTAAGAGACATACAACACGCAATAGATTTAGTCCCTGGAGCGACTTTACCTAATTTGCCTCACTATAGGATGAACCCAATTGAACACCAGGAATTGCAAAGGCAAGTGGGTGAACTTCTTAGGAAGGGGTTTATTAAGGAAAGCTTAAGTCCATGTGCAGTCCCTGCTCTACTGACCCCTAAGAAAGATGGCACCTGGAGGATGTGTATAGATAGCCGTGCCATTAATAAGATCACTGTAAAGTATAGATTCCCAATCCCAAGACTAGACGACATGTTAGATATGATAGCCGGATCGACAATTTTTTCCAAGATAGACCTAAAGAGTGGCTATCACCAGTTAGGGTTAGGCCTGGAGACGAATGGAAGACCGCTTTTAAGACTAAAGATGGATTATATGAGTGGTTAGTCATGCCGTTCGGTCTGTCCAATGCACCCAGCACTTTTATGAGAATAATGAATCAGGTGTTAAAGGTTTTTATCGGAAGATTTGTAGTGGTCTATTTTGATGATATACTTATATATAGCAAAACAAAGGCAGACCACTTAACCCACCTGAAACAAGTTTGTCAAGTCCTGAGAAAAGATAGTCTCTATGCCAATATCAAGAAGTGTGATTTCCTGACAAATAGAGTTATCTTTCTAGGATTCGTAGTCACATCTGAAGGGGTGTCTGCTGATCCTGAGAAAATTAAATCCATAGTAGAGTGGCCTACGCCTAAGACTATCCACGACGTCCGTAGTTTCCATGGGTTATCCACCTTCTATAGAAGGTTTATCAAAGGATTCAGTATGATAGTGGCACCAATAACTGATTGTATTAGGAAGGGAAATTCGAGTGGACTAAAGCAGCAGGTAAGGCCTTCCTAACAATTAAGGAGAAAATGACACAAGCACCTGTCTTAAGGTTACCCGATTTTACCAAGGTGTTTGAGGTTGCTTGTGATGCTTCTGGGGTCGGAATTGGAGGTGTCTTGAGTCAAGAGAATCACCCAGTAGCATACTTCAGTGAAAAGTTAAATGAGGCGAGACTAAGGTATTCCACGTATGATAAGGAACTGTATGCTATAGTTCAAGCTCTACGATATTGGAGGCATTATCTTCTACCCCACGAGTTTGTCCTGTTCTCTGATCACGAAGCTCTTAGGTTCCTTAGTTCTCAAAAGAAACTAAACCCTAGGCACGGGAAATGGGTAGAATTCATACAAGCTTACACATTCGTTTTAAAACATCGTGCCGGTACTGAAAATAGGGTTGCTGATGCGTTAAGCCGCCGTTCTATGTTGTTAACCTCTGTGAGCACTGAAGTAGTAGGGTTCGATAGATTGAAAGATGAATATCCCACATGTCTTGATTTTGGTCACATCTATCAATCCCTGCAACAAAGATCATCTAGTGAACCTAGTGATTATACACTGTTAGATGGATACCTTTTCAAAGGAAATCAGTTGTGTATTCCCAAGACCTCTGTTAGGGAATTTCTGATCTGGGAAGTCCATGCTGGAGGTTTAGCAGGACATTTTGGCAGGAACAAAACCATCCTAGCAATGGAAGAACAATTTTTTTGGCCTGGTCTTAAAAAGAGCGTTGCCCAGATCGTAGCTCAGTGTCGGACTTGTGCTGTTGCAAAACAGCAAAGACAGAACACCGGTCTGTACACGCCCTTACCTATCCCTGATGGTCCAAGGCAAGATATCAGTATGGATTTTGTGGTAGGTCTACCTAAAACTTCTAGGAAACATGACTCTGTTTTCGTGGTTGTCGATCGTTTCTCCAAAATGGCGCACTTCATCCCGTGTTCTCAAACTTTAGACGCTTCGAAAGTGGCCAAGCTTTTCTTAGATCAGGTGGTTAAGCTTCATGGTTTACCCAAGACCATTGTGTCAGATAGAGATGTCAAGTTCACTAGCTACTTCTGGAAAACCCTCTAGCACATGTTAGGTACTAAGCTGAAATTCTCTACGGCCTATCATCCTCAAACCGATGGCCAAACTGAAGTAGTAAAGCGAAGCTTAGGAAATCTCTTAAGATGTTTAGTCGGCGACAACCTAGGAAACTGGGACTTACTACTTCCTCGTGCTGAATTTGCCTACAATAGTTCGATCAATAGGTCTATTGGGAAAAGTCCATTCGAAGTGGTCCATGGATACAAACCTAGGAAACCTTTAAACCTAATTCCATTACCAGTACATACACGAATATCTGAGTCTGCTGAGTCATATGCACAGCATATTAAGGATTTGCACAAGGAGATTAATCAGAAGATTCAAACAAGCAATGAACTCTATAGGCATATGGCTAACTCACATAAACGGTTAAAGGAATTTAATGAAGGAGACTCTGTAATGATTAGGCTTAAACCAGAAAGGTTTCCTCCGGGAACTATGAAGAAACTCCATGCTCGGGGAGCCGGACCCTTCAAAATAATAAAGAAAATTGGACCTAATGCTTATGTAGTAGACTTACCACCTAGTTATGGCATTAGTTCTACATTTAATGTTTCCGATCTAAAAGAATACAAGGAACCTGCATTAATACCTGATGAACCTTTTGGTCCTAACACTTCTCTTGAGAGTGAAATGCCAATTGAGTGTCCACCACCAAATATTCCTGAGCGAAAGGAAAGAATTGAAAGGATCTTGGATGACCAGATCATCACTACTAGAAATAAGGGCTACCAACGCTATCTGGTTCGATGGCAAGGACGTCCTGAATCTGAAGATTCCTGGATCACCAAAGAGGACCTACAACAAATCGACCCGGATATATTAGAAACTTATCACTCGACAGGGTCGAGTTCCTCCCACCAGGGGAGAATTGGTGCGGGCACCAGAATCAGAAAGAGACTCCAACCAATTCATGCCCATTCCGAATCTTTATGGTTGGACTGGAGAGTCCGGTAACCTTTCTTTATTTTGAGTCCAAAAGAATCATGTAAGTCGAGTCCATGTTGGGTCCTGTAATCTTTCTTTTGAGTCCAAAATAATCATGTAAGTCGAGTCCATGTCGGGTCTAGTCTTAGTCCAATCCAAATGGGTCAACTAGCATCAAGCCTAAAGAAGACTCACAATGTATACCCCAAATCAAGACCAAAGCCAACTCAATTGGGGACCACATGCCACATCACTTGCGCCACCTCAACTTGGGACCACATGCCACGTCAAGAGGGGACCATATGCCACCTCACATGCCACCTCACCACAAGAGGGTGCCATCCCAAGTTCAAATTCAAGGAAGTTGGCCAAGGAGGATTTCAAGCAAGAAAATCAGCCTTCTCTCCTTATATTACTCCACTTGTTTAGGGATTTGAAATTTCAAAATTTGTAAGGCTTTATTTAAAGCCTTGGATGCCCCTTGTAAAGGAGGGATGAGTGAATACAAATTTCCAGCACTTTTCTATGTGTTTCTATGTGCCTATGTGGATCTTTGTGCCTAAGTGAACCTCTTCCTCTCCTCCACCATTTCTTCTCCCTAATCCTTCTCTTTACTCTTCATCTTCCAAGCAATCCTCTTCCTTCAAAGCGAATTAAGGACATCCTCTCAAGAAGAAGATCAACACCAACACAAGCTTCCACCATGGCGCCAAGGATCATTTCCAACAAACTCTCCTTTTGAGTTCCATCAATCTTCTCACTTTTAATTAAGTTTCTAATCATCTTGGTTTCTTTGTTGCAGGGTTCTCTAGGCTCCAGATCCAAGAGGAAGGATTACTTGCTACAAACCAGAAAGTTAGAAGGCCCATCTTATGTGGTATGATCTTTCATTTGAGAACCTTAAGAGTGAATCCCTTGTGCTTGAGATTTCAATGCTTGAACTCCTAGTATTTTAAGATCGGGATCATTAAATAGGGCTAGCTTGACTTGTGTGCGAATTCTAATCTTGTCCTATTTCTTTAAGATTTTGATAGTCCACCTAGCTGGGTTTAAGTATAAGCATTTATGGTTTCTTATTTAGATCTCCTTGATCTTATATGTTGAATCACTCATATGCAAGTAGGAATTGCTAGTTAAATTTTGGTTAACCTCTTTTAGAGTTACATGTTTGCATCCTCATCATGCATATCACACCAGGTCTCCGTCGCCATGGCACGGTCGCGGTAGCGTGGGCGCTCACTGGGCCCTCGCGGAGGATCCAGAGTCGCGCCCGCGCTCTCGGGACCCGTGTCTCGGCGCGCACGGCACGGGCACCCGCCCGGAGCATCTTGGTTTCATCCAATGCGGTGAACCCGGCACTCCGGGAGGGGCATCCGACCAAAGGCGGGGAGTGGCCGGGGAGAGCGCGCCGTCTCCGGTCCCAGCAAGCTGGGCACCTGTGGCCCGACGGCTCCGACATGACGCCCGGTGCCTTTCCGCAACCGTCGCTTGGGCATGCATCTGACCCCCGCAGCTGGAGCCGCCGGTAGGCAATCCGCCGCCGCCGCACCGGCACCCGCGCTCAAGCCGGGACCTGCACGGCAGTGCCCGGGAGGACGGTGGCGCCGCCGCACCGGCACGCGTGGGGATGGGGCCATCGAGGTCGATGCCGCCATGCCCGCCCGGGCGGATGCCCGAGCGGT
>CM038046.1:71849454-71866954 GCA_021397845.1 Areca catechu
GGAGCCCGTCGCGGCCCGGGGGGAGCGGAGCGTCACTGTTCGGTGTGACGCCCAGGCAGGCGTTCCCTCGACCGGGTGGCCTCGGGCGCAACTTGCGTTCAAAGACTCGATGGTTCGCGGGATTCTGCAATTCACACCAGTTATCGCATTTTGCTACGTTCTTCATCGATGCGAGAGCCGAGATATCCGTTGCCGAGAGTCATACCGTGCAAGGCTGGCATCGACAGTGGCGACGCGCTCCTCCCTCCCAGACCCGGTGAGGGACGGGCCGGCGGAGGTGGCGCCCCGCTCCCGCTCTCCTGTTCCTTGGCGCCCTCCGGGGCGCCGGGGTTCTGTTCCGCCCGCTACCCCCGCGGCGCGGGGAGGCGGGGCGATCGGCGACGCGACGGTTCGGCCGGGGCCTTCCCGTCGCGGTCGCGGTTCGTTCACGCATTCGCGGGTCTTTCCTCATCTGGGTCTCGGCAATGATCCTTCCGCAGGTTCACCTATGGAAACCTAGTTACGACTTCTCCTTCCTCTTAATGATAAGGTTCTGTGGACTTCTCACGATGTCGCGGGCGGCGGACCGCTCGCGTCGCCGCGATCCGAACACTTCACCGGACCATTCAATCAGTAGGAGCGACGGGCGGTGTGTACAAAGGGCAGGGACGTAGTCAGCGCGAGCTGATGACTCGCGCTTACTAGGAATTCCTCGTTGAAGACCAACAATTGCAATGATCTATCCCCATCACGATGAAATTTTTGAAGATTACCCGGGTCTGTCGGCCAAGGCTATAGACTCGTTGAATACATCAGTGTAGCGCGCGTGCGGCACAGAACATCTAAGGGCATCACAGACCTGTTATTGCCTCAAACTTCCGTGGCCTAAATGACCATAGTCCCTCTAAGAAGCTGGCCGCGGAGGGATGCCTCCGCGTAGCTAGTTAGCAGGCTGAGGTCTCGTTCGTTAACGGAATTAACCAGACAAATCGCTCTACCAACTAAGAACGGCCATGCACCACCACCCAAAGAATCAAGAAAGAGCTCTCAGTCTATCAATCCTTGCTATGTCTGGACCTGGTAAGTTTCCCCGTGTTGAGTCAAATTAAGCCGCAGGCTCCACTCCTGGTGGTGCCCTTCCGTCAATTCCTTTAAGTTTCAGCCTTGCGACCATACTCCCCCCGGAACCCAAAAACTTTGATTTCTCATAAGGTGCCGGCGGAGTCTTGAAAGCAACATCCGCCGATCCCTGGTCGGCATCATTTATGGTTGAGACTAGGACGGTATCTGATCATCTTTGAGCCCCCAACTTTTGTTCTTGATTAATGAAAACATCCTTGGCAAATGCTTTTGCAGTGGTTCGTCTTTCATAAATCCAAGAATTTCACCTCTGACTATGAAATACGAATGCCCCCGACTGTCCCTCTTAATCATTACTCCGATCCCGAAGGCCAACACAATAGGACCGAAATCCTGCGATGTTATCCCATGCTAATGTATCCAGAGCGTGGGCTTGCTTTGAGCACTCTAATTTCTTCAAAGTAACGACGCCGGAGGCACGACCCGTCCAGTTAAGGACAGGAGCGCATCACCGGCAGAAGGGACGGGAAGGCCGGTGCACACCGTGGGGCGGACCGGCCGGCCCAGCCCAAGGTCCAACTACGAGCTTTTTAACTGCAACAACTAAAATATACGCTATTGGAGCTGGAATTACCGCGGCTGCTGGCACCAAACTTGCCCTCCAATGGATCCTCGCTAAGGGATTTAGATTGTGCTCATTCCAATTACCAGACTCGAGGAGCCCGGTATTGTTATTTATTGTCACTACCTCCCCGTGTCAGGATTGGGTAATTTGCGCGCCTGCTGCCTTCCTTGGATGTGGTAGCCGTTTCTCAGGCTCCCTCTCCGGAATCGAATCCTAATTCTCCGTCACCCGTCACCACCATGGTAGGCCCCTATCCTACCATCGAAAGTTGATAGGGCAGAAAATTGAATGATGCATCGCCGGCACGTGGGTCATGTGATCCGTCGAGTTATCATGAATCATCGGAGCGCCGGGCAGAGCCCGTGTCGACCTTTTATCTAATAAATGCATCCCTTCCAGAAGTCGGGGTTTGTTGCACGTATTAGCTCTAGAATTACTATGGTTATCCGAGTAGCACGTACCATCAAACAAACTATAACTGATTTAATGAGCCATTCGCAGTTTCACAGTCCGAATTAGTTCATACTTGCACATGCATGGCTTAATCTTTGAGACAAGCATATGACTACTGGCAGGATCAACCAGGTAGCACGTCCTCAGGCGATGCCGGATCCCCGTCGTCGCCGTCCCGCCGACCTGAGGAGGGGGGATGCCGGGATGGGCCGCGGACGTCGTCGCATCGGGGCGGGCAACGATTCGAGATGGGACGCGGGGCACGGGGTCCCCGGCACGATGAATCCACCGCATCCGCGAGAGCGTACGAAACCAGGAGTGGGCCGAAGGAATGGGAGAACACGGAGGGACTCTCCAAACGGAGGGCAATCGAGGACCGCACGAGGAACGGCACCCGTTGCTGCGGAGGCGGGGTAGCCACAAGGGTCGCGTGGCGAACGGACGAGTCCCGCAAGGGGGGTAGACCGCACGGGCAACTGATGGGTCACAACGAGGGGCAACAAAGGGTCCTCCGAGCACGAGTGAAGGGATGCACCCATCGACGGTTGGCCATGACGAGGCAGGGAGCCCGTCGCTGGATGCGCATCCAAGACCGCTCACACACCGACACGTTCGCCGCCGCGGCGCGCACCGCGCCACTCCCCCGCACACGGAGCCTTGCGACCCGAGAGTGCACGAAGCAGGGGTCATCGATGGGACACGTCGATGGCGAAAAACCGCCGAGCACGAGATACCACGAACCCACGAGGGACAACGGATGCACGGGGCACCGAGCCGCACCAGAGGGTGCGGGGATTTCCAATTTGACGAGGGGGGGTGGGTGTTTCGGGATGGGGGCATGGGGAGGGACCACCAAGAAGGATGGGGCCGACGGAGTGGGACCGCGAGGTCGACCGGACCAAAGAGCGCACCGACCTTGGTTCCGCATGCGCGCGGCCGCGATTTTCGCCCGAGGGATCCGGACGGGGCCGATGGAGCGGGACGGGACCGGGAGGTCGACCGGACAAAAGAGCGCACCGACTTTGGTTCCGCGCACGCGCGGCCACGTTTTTCGCCCGAGTGATCCGGACGGGGCCGATGGAGCGGGACCAGGAGGTTGACCGGACCAAAGAGCGCACCGACCTTGGTTCCGCGCGCGCGCGGCCGCGTTTTTCGCCCGAGGGATCCGGACAGGGCCGATGTAGCGTGACCGGGAGGTCGACCGGACCATCGAATGGAGCGGGACCGGGAGGTCGACCGACCATCGAAAACCGACCTTGGTTCCGCGCGCGCGCGGCAGCGATTTCGCCCGAGGGAACCGGACGGAGGCGATGGAGCGGGACCGGGAGGTCGACCGGACCATCGCACACCGACCTTGGTTCCGCGCGTGCGCGGCCGTGTTTTTCGCCCGAGGGATCCGGACGGCGACGATGGAGCAAGACCGGGAGGTCGACCGGACCATCGAAAACCAACCTTGGTTCAGCGCGCGCGCCGCCGCGATTTCGCCCGAAGGATCCGGACGGAGGCGATGGAGCGGGACCGAGAGGTCGACCGGATCATCTCACACCGACCTTGGTTTCGAGCGTGCGTGGCCGCGATTTCACCCGAAGGATCCGGACGGAGGCGATGGAGCGGGACCGGGAAGTCGAACGGACCATCGCACAACGACCTTGGTTCCGCGCACGCGCAGCCGCATTTTTCGCCCGAAGGATCCGAACAGGGCCGATGGAGCTGGACCGGGAGGTCGACCGGACCAAAGAGCGCACCGACCTTGGTTCTGCATTTGTGCGGCCGCATTTTTCGCCCGAGGGATCCGGACGGCGACGATGGAGCGGGACCGGGAGGTCGACCGGACCATCGAAAACCGACCTTGGTTCCGCGCACGCGCGGCCGCGATTTCGCCCGAAGGATCCGGACGGAGGCGATGGACCAGGACCGGGAGGTCGACCGGACCATCGCACACCGACCTTGGTCCCGCGCGCGCGCGGCCGCGTTTTTCACCCGAGGGATCCGGACGGCGATGATGGAGCGGGACCGGGAGGTCGACCGGACCAAAGAGCGCACCGACCTTGGTTCCGCGCGCGCGTGGCCGCATTTTTCGCCCGAGGGATTCGGACGACGATGATGGAGCGAGACCGGGAGATCGACCGGACCATCAAAAACCGACCTTGGTTCCGCACGCGCACGACCGCGATTTCGCCCGAAGGATCCGGACGGAGGCGATGGAGCGGGACCGGGAGGTCGACCGGACCATCGCAAACCGACCTTGGTTCCGCGCGCGCGCGGCCGCGATTTCGCCCGAAGGATCCGGACGGAGGCGATGGAGCGGGACCGGGAGGTCGACCGGACCATCGCACAACGACCTTGGTTCCGCGCGCGCGCGGCCGCGTTTTTCGCCCGAAGGATCCGGACGGGGCAGATGGAGCGGGACCGGGAGGTCGACCGGACCAAAGAGCGCACCGACCTTGGTTCCGCGCGCGCGCAGCCGCATTTTTCGCCCAAAGGATCCGGACAGGGCCGATGGAGCGGGACCGGGAGGTCGACCGGACCAAAGAGCGCACCGACCTTGGTTCTGCGCGTGTGCGGCCGCGTTTTTCTCCCGAGGGATCCGGACGGTGATGATGGAGCGGGACCGGGAGGTCGACCGGACCATCGAAAATTGACCTTGGTTCCGCGCGCGTGCGGCCACGATTTCGCCCGAAGGATCCGGGCGGAGGCGATGGAGCGGGACCGGGAGGTCGACCGGACCATCGCACACCGACCTTGGTTCCGCGCGCGCGCGGCCGCGTTTTCGCCCGAAGGATCCGAACGGAGCCGATGGACCGGGACGTCACCGGACCGGGAGGTCGACCGGAGAATCGCACACCGACCTAGGTTCTGCGCACGCGCGGCCTTGTTTTCGCCCGAAGGATCCGGACGGAGCTGAAGGAGCGGGACCGGGAGGTCGACCGGACCAGAGGACACCGACCTTGGTTCCGCGCGCGCGCAGCCGCATTTTCGCCCGAAGGATCCGGACGGAGCCGAAGGACCGGGACATCGACCGGACCGGACGGCACCGACCATGCTTCCGCGCGCGCGCGCGGCAGCGATGATCCGGCACTCGGAAGGGGCGAAGAAGGGGCATCCCGAGGTGTTCCGAGGAACAAAGATAGCTTGCGAATGCAAGGGAGGACCAAGACTCTCGCCCAAATATCGCTGGACCCGAGTCACGGACGGCCTAGCACGAGAGAGCACCCAGCGCACCCCGGACGTGAGTCCAGGATGTCCAGGATGCGTGCTCCATGCACGGGGCAAAAGGGCGGCCAGGACTCGGAACCACACAGCATAGGACACGAGTCCCGGAGGGCACGACAGGGGCGCGATCACAGAGCAGCCAGGACGCGAGTCCAAGGAGGCCTGGGAGCGCGCCGCGCGAGCAGAAAAACCAAAACAGATACCCGGGGGAGTACCCAAGCGTCGCGAGCAACATTGCAGAAGCGGGGGAGGGCCGGGACGCGTGCGGACGCGCATCCGGGGTGGCCATGACCCGCGCCCCGCCCGCAAGGGGGCTTGCCAACCTACTACCCGTGCGGGGCATCCGGCCAAGGTCCACCCCGGGGGTTCCTGCGTCGCGAGCAGCAATGCAAATTCGGGGGCATGCCCCGCGTCCGCGCGCACCCCGCGTGACCCGGGCCCGGCGCTGCCAGGACCCGAGCACGTCCGCGCCCACGCGCGCGCCCGGTGCCTCGCGCCCAGCGCTGCCAGGACCCGCGCCCGCCGGCGCCCGGTGCCCCGCGCCTGGCACTGCCAGGACACGCACGCGCCCGTGCGCGCGCCCGGTGCCCCACGCCCGTGCGCGCGCCCAGTGCCCCGCGCCCGTGCGCGCGCCTGGTGCCCCACGCCCTGCACTGCCAGGACCCGCGCCCGCCCGTGCCCGTGCGCGCACCCGGTTCCCCGTGCCCTGCGCTGCCAGGACCCGCGCCCGTGCGCGCGCCCGGTGCCCCGCGCCCGGCGCTGCCAGGTCCCGTGCCCGGTGCCCCGCGCCCTGCATTGCCAGGACCCGCACCCCTGGCGCGCCCGGTGCCCCGTGCCCTGCGCCCGCCTGGACCCGCGCCCGTGCGCGCGCCCGGTGCCTCGCGCCCGGCACTGCCACGACCAGCGCCCATGCGCGCGCCCGGTGCCCCACGCCCGGTGCTGCCAAGACCAGCGCCCGCCCGCACCCGGCGCTGCTAGGACCCGCGCACGCCCGCGCCCATGCACGTGCCTGGGGACTCGAGCCCGGCGCTGGCAGGACCCGCGCACGCTCGCGCCCATGCGCGCACCCTTGGACTCGAGCCCGGCGGTGCCAGGACCCGGGCACGCCCGCGCCCTTGCGCGCGCCCGTGGACTCATGCCCAGCGGTGCCAGGACCCGCGCACGCCCGTGCCATGACCCGGGCGCGCGCAAGCCGGGTTACCCGTGCACTCCCATGCCATGACCCGCGCATTCCCGTGCCATGACACGTGCGCGCGCGCGTCCGGTGACCCGTGCACTCTCGTGCCATGACCCGCGCACGCCCGTGCCATGACCCGGGCACGCTCGCGACCGGTGACCCGTGCACTCCCGTGCCATGACCGGGGCGCGCGCATGCCCGATGACCCTTGCACTCCCGTGCTGTGAACCGTGCATGCCCGTACCATGACCCGGGCGCGCACGCCCGGTGACCCGTGCACTCCGGTGCCATGACCGGTGCGCGCGCGCGCCCGGTGACCTGTGCACTTTTGTGCCATGACCGTGCATGCCCGCGCGCTGCCCCTTGCGCCCGGCAGCGCCGTGACCCGCGCACGCCCGCGCTCTTGCGCACGCCCGGGGCCTTGCGCCCGCCGGTGCCATGACCCGTGCACGCCCGCGCCGGCCCCTTGCGCCCGACGGTGCCACGACCCGCGCACGCCTGGGGCCTTGCACCCACCGGTGCCATGACCCGCGCACGCCCGCTCCCTTGCGCGCGGCCGTGGCCATGCTCCAGGCGGTGCCGCGACCGTGCACGCCTGTGCCTGGTAACCGCGCCCGGCGGTGCCGTGACCCGCTCACGCCCATGCCAAGACCCGCGCGCGCGCCCGGTACTATGCACCGGCCGTGCCATGACCAGCACACGCCGTGCCAGGACCGGCACGCGCCGTGCCCTCGTGCGAGCTTGGTGCCTTGCACCCGCCCGTGCCACGACCGGTGCACGCCCTTGGCACGACCCGCGTGTGCCTTGCGCCCGCCAATGCCATGGCCCGCGCCGGGCTCCTTGCGCCGGCAGCGCCGTGACCCGTGCAAGCCCGTGCCACGACCCGCGCACGTGCCGGGTGACACGTGCCAGGCGGTCGCGTGACCCACGCCCGGCACTGCCAGGACCCGAGCACGCCCGCGCCCATGCGCACGCCCAGTGCCCCGCGCACGGCGCTGCCAGGACCCGCACCCATGCACGCGCCTGGGGACTCGAGCCCGGTGCTGCCAGGACCCGCGCATGCCCGTGCCCATGCGCCCGCCATGGGACTCGAGCCCGGCGGTGCCACGACCCGGATGCATTAGAAACTTATCAAGCCAACCCTCACTCGATAGGGTCGAGTTCCTCCCACCCCAGGAGAATTGGTGTGGGCACCAGAATCAGGAAGAGACTCCAACCAATTCAAGTCAAATCCGAGTCCTTATGGTTGGATGAGTAAAAGAAAGTCCTGTAATTTTTTTCTTTCTTTAATTTTGAGTCCAAATAATTATGTAATTCGAGTCCATTTCAATTTTATGTTGGGACTAGTCCAGCCTGATTAATCATGTATTTGAGAGTTGGGTCCAAATGAGTCAAGTTCAATCCATGAAGAATCAAACCAAACCTCCATGAAGAATCAAACCAAACCACATTTGAAGACTAAAGAAGACTCAAGACTTATACTCCAAAGCAAGACCAAAGCCACCTCAAGTGGGGACCACATGCCACATGACACATGCCACCTCATCATCCAAGGTTGCTGCCACATCACACATACCACCTCACCATCCAAGGTTGCTGCCACATCACACATGCCACCTCACCATCCAAGGTTGCCGCCCAAAAGAAGAAAAGGGGAATTTGAATTTGAATTGGCTATAACCTCCTCCACAACTTCCTCCACTACTCATGGGATGCCCCATATTTTTCTCCACAAATTTTTTTCCATGATATTTGGTGTAGTTTGAATTCAAAATGGCTTAATAGTCTATAAAAGACTCTTAGTCTTCTTGTAAAGAGAGGATGGAAAAGAAAAAATAAAAATTTTCTTCTATGTGAGTTCTATGTGCCTAAGTGGTAGTTCTAAATTCCTCTCCCTATCCCACGCCAACCCTACATTCTCCTCCTCCATCTCCAACGCCTAAGACACTCTCCTTCTTCTCCAATCTCAAGCTAGCTCTTCAATATTCAAGGTTGATCAAGAAGACCATCACAAGGAGGCCGGCCTAATCCATTTCAAGTGATCTACCATGGCGCCAAGATTATTCTTCAACAATGCTTCCTCGACTCTTCTTTAGTTTCTCTATTTCATGACTAACGTATTTTACCAAGTTCCTAATCTCGAGGTTTCTTTGTTGTAGGGTTCTCCGAGATTCCGAACTCAAGAGGAAGGAATTACTTGCCATAATCCAGAAAATAAGAAGGGCCCTCAATTTGTAGTATGGTCTTGTCATTTGGGAGGTCTCTTCATGAGTGATCTTGATCTACTTGAAAGATTAATGCTAGGTATGTTCTAGTATCGATTATGTCTGAAATATTAAATTTGCCTAGCTTAACTTGTGTGGTTCAAATCTTATTCCTATTTCTTTGTTATTTTGATAGTCTTATTAATTAGGTTTACGTTTGATCGTTCGAGTTCTCTTCATTAGACCTCCTTTGATACTATATGCTGAACTAATCATATGCAAATAAGAAATTGCTAAGTTAATCTTTGCTAATTTCCTTTAGGGTTGCATAGTTGCATCCTCATCTTGCATGTCCCCACCATGCTTGGTATCAGAGCATGGTAGAACAAGTTCCTGATTGCATAGCATTAAGTCCTTGAAGTACTTGGATCGGGGGCGTTACCAGGCCGTCCGGTCTTAGGAGAAAGTAGGGTTTAAACACCCTCTCTTCCCATTCCACAGGGATCTCCTAAGGCATGTCGGGGTGCCATTGTGATTGACCCGTGAAAAAGAAAGCCAAAGGACTTCTTAGATTTCATTTGTGAATTTTGCATTGGGCACGTTCTGTTTTTCTGCTTGCTGTATTTTCTGTAGGCTGAATGTAATCCGCCTGCAACTCCAAAGGCAAGTATCACATTCCTTGTTGGAATATTTTTTTTCCTATTCCATTTTAAGTTTCTTATCATTGTTTAAAATCTCAATTGAGAAAAAATTTATAAAAAAAATGGAAATTCCTGCAGTCCATCAGTGTTATTAGGGTTTCTGTTCTGTTCTGTTCCTTTTCATTATCTTCATTTCAGAATCTACCTAGAATAGTATAGATTTTATTTTGAATTTTTGTTTCATCGGGTATGTCATCTAGAAGTTAGGAGTTTTCTGTGATTTTTTTAGATTTTTCTGACATTTTTTTCTGCACTTATCAACACCACTTTTAAACTGCAACACACTACTTCTGCACCTGAAATTTGAAATTTGCATGCATCTCATGACAAATCAAATTAAGGGCATGAAATTGACATAGGGTCAGGATTTCATCACCTGTCCCTAGCCCAAAAATCACCAAATTGCATATCGATCCAATCCCTAACTAAAATTGATTAGACATTAATTGCCTTAGTGTGTTAGGGACATCAATTTGGTCGAGCCCAGGTTATTGTCAACTCATTGTGTCAACTAGTCTTGTGTGTGCCCTATTACTTGGTGTCTAGAATTGAGACTAAGGGCTTGGGTGCTGATCCGTCTATCAGGCAAATTCCACCGGGCCTAGGTAGGCCAGAGACAGGATCTCACACTCCCCTTGTTCTAAAACCTGGCCAAGTATAGAGTTACTACAATCTAGCTTGCCACCTTGATTAGGCAACTAGCTTGGAACTCTAGGTCCAGTTTAATTCAATTGGGAAAGCTTGTGCAACCCATTTCTTCATCTATTATTGAAAGCTGGTGTCAAGGATAGAGGTTAAGTGGCTCAAGCCTAAGCGGTTCTTGTGGTTTTTAATTAGGACCTAGTGAAAGCTGGGGGAACCTCCCACAGACCCACCTCCTGACTGGCCAGTGGAAGAGAGTAGCTGTTGATTTGATTGTATCTAGTCAACTCAGTTTATTTGGACTAACCGGTTTAGAAAACTCGTAGTTCGGGTCTGAGTCTAATTGTTTGCATGACAACTAGGTTAGGCACACCTTACCACCCTTCACAAGCCCAACCTAGTTCATCCATGGATACTAGTATGGAAAGCCTTATGAGATCTATGATCGAGAAGATGGACCATTTGGATGCTAGGTTTGACCAGTTCGAGGAAAGGATAGGAACCCTAGAGGAATCTAGGTTGACCCCAACTGAACCACCTTCACCCAGATTACCTTCAGTTCGCCCTAGAGCCCAACGACAGGAACATACACCTGATCCAATTCATAGAAGGCCACATCAGGATTATACTGATCACACTCCGGAGCCAAATCCTAGAAGACCTCGCCATGATACTTTTGATCAGGATGATCAGGCCTTAAGGAATATACGTCTAGATGCACCAACCTTTGAGGGAAGCCTAGATCCTAAGGTGTACATAGATTGGGAGGCTGACATGGACCAATATTTTGACTGGTATGATATGTCTGAAGAGAGAAGATTCAAGTTTACCAAAATCAGACTAGTCTGTCAGGCTAGGTTGTATTGGGGAAATGTCGAACGCATAGCTAGGCAGAGGGGAGACTTACCTATAGTGACCTGGAGAGACATGAAGAGAAAGCTTAGAGAGAAATATTTGCCTATGTCTTATCAGCAAAGGTTGTTAGATCAGTGGCAACGATTGACACAAGGAAATAAGATCATTTCTGAGTACGTTGCTAAATTTGATGAGTTTGTAATGCGATGCAACGTAGTCGAGTCTGAGGCAGCCACATTGTCGAGGTTTAGATCAGGATTGAATGAAGATATAAAAGGGGAACTATTTTTGAGAGAAGTCCATGATTTAGATCAGGCATACCAAGTTGCCATGGACTATGAGAGGTTTCAAAGGAGAGCTACATTTAGGCGACCTGAGCCCATTAGGTTTAATCCTCCTGTTAGTCGACCTAGTTCAGTCCCTGGTACAACCAATAGACCAAGATCCAGCTCGAATCCAACCCCTAGGACCAACCCTGCCATTCCCCAATTCCTAGAGAAGACAAAGGAAAGAGCCCTGAAGTTCGAGGTGAGAGGGAGCGAGTTTGCTATAAGTGTCGTAAACTAGGTCATTTCGTGAGCCAATGTCCCTCTAGAGCTTTACATATAGGGGAGGCAGAAGAAGGTGAATCAGAACCCCTGGAGAATGATGAAGAGGAGGTTTATGAAGTAGGGGATTGCTTGGTTGATGAGTATGAAGGAGATGAAGAAAATGTAGACTCATCAGATGTGTTAGGAGTTATGAGATGTATCATGACACAGACCAAGGAGCAGGAAGACTGGCGTAGGACTAGCATCCTACACACATTTGTCAAAATAGGAGAAAAGGTCTGTAAGATCGTGATCGATAGTGGAAGCTGTGTCAATGCCATTTCCACTAGTGCAGCCAAGAGTCTAGGATTACCCACTGAACCACATCCCAATCCATATAAGGTATCCTGGATCGATTCCACTTCTATCCCAATCAAGCAGAGATGTCAGGTCCGAATCCAACTTCAGTCCTATCAGGAACGAATCTGGTGTGATGTACTCCCTATGGGAGTAAGTAGCATCATCCTAGGTAGGCCATGGCTGTTTGACCATGATGTGACAATTTTTGGTCGATCAAATTCCTGTGCTTTCAATTTCAATGGCAAGAAAATTGTCATTCATTCAACCCAGCCTAAGGACAACACCAAAAGAGGAGTTAGCAGCCTGAAAGAAAAAAGGACTGGATTAAATTTGATAGGTGCAAGAGAATTAGTAAAAGACATTAATGAGGGAGCACCTATTTGGATGGTAGCTGCTAAGGAAACTATGGACCACACCCCTGTAGAACACCCTCAAGAGGTGGTCCAATTATTGAAAGACTTTGAAGACGTGTTTCTCGAGGATCTTCCCGACAATCTTCCACCTTTAAGGGACATACAACATGCCTTAGATTTAGTTCCTGGCGTGACTTTACCTAATTTGCCTCATTATAGGATGAATCCAACTGAACATCAAGAGTTACAAAGGCAAGTTAGTGAACTTCTCAGAAAGGGGTTTGTTAGAGAAAGTTTAAGCCCTTGTGCAGTCCCTGCCTTGTTAACCCCTAAAAAAGATGGTACCTGGAGGATGTGTGTAGACAGCCGTGTCATCAACAAGATTACTGTCAAATATAGGTTTCCAATCCCAAGACTGGACGATATGTTAGACATGATAGCCGGATCAACAATTTTCTCCAAGATAGACTTAAAGAGTTGCTATCACCAGGTTAGGGTTAGGCCTGGAGATGAATGGAAGACCGCTTTTAAGACTAAAGATGGATTATATGAGTGGTTAGTCATGCCGTTCGGTCTGTCCAATGCACCATCCACCTTTATGAGAATTATGAATCAGGTGTTAAAAACTTTCATCGGGAAATTTGTGGTGGTCTACTTTGATGACATTCTTATCTATAGCAAGACTAAGGCAGACCATTTAACCCACCTAAGACAAGTTTGCCAAGTCCTTAGAAAGGATAGCCTCTATGTCAATATCAAGAAGTGTGATTTCTTAACACATAGAGTTATCATTCTAGGATTCGTAGTAACATCTGAAGGAGTGTCCGCTGACCCTGCAAAAATTAAGTCAATAGTAGAGTGGCCTGTACCCAAGAGTATCCATGATGTTCGTAGTTTTCACGATTTAGCCACCTTCTATAGGAGATTCATTAGAGGGTTCAGTACGATAGTGGCTCCAATCACTGATTGTATTAGGAAGGGAACTTTTGAATGGACTAAAGCAGCAGACAAAGCCTTCCTAACAATTAAGAAAAAATGACACACGCACCCGTCTTGAGGTTACCCGATTTTACCAAAGTGTTCGAGGTTGCTTGTGATGCTTCTGGGGTAGGAATTGGAGGTGTCTTGAGTCAAGAGAATCACCCAGTAGCATATTTCAGTGAGAAGTTAAATGAAGCGAGACTAAGATATTCCACCTATGATAGGGAGCTGTATGCGGTAGTTCAGGCATTACGTTATTGGAGGCATTATCTTCTATCACAAGAGTTTGTCCTATTTTCTGACCATGAAGCTCTTAGGTTCCTTAGTTCTCAGAAGAAATTGAACCCTAGGCACGGGAAATGGGTAGAGTTCATACAAGCTTATACGTTCGTACTGAAACATCGTGCCGGAACTGAAAATAGGGTTGCTGATGCATTGAGTCGTCGTTCAATGTTGTTGAATTCTGTGAGCACTGAGGTAGTAGGGCTTGAAAGATTAAAAGAGGAATATCCTACATGCCCTGATTTTGGTGACATCTATCGATCCCTTCAACAAGGACCATCTAGTGAGCATAGTGATTATACCATTTTAGATTGATACCTTTTCAGAAGAAATCAGTTGTGTATTCCCAAGACCTCTGTTAGGGAATTTCTGATCTGGGAAGTTCATGCTGGGGGCTTAGCAGGACATTTTGGTAGGAATAAGACCATCTTAGCAATAGAAGACCAATTCTTTTGGCCTGGTCTCAAAAGAAATGTGGCCCAGATTGTAGCTCAGTGCCGTATCTGTGCTGTTGCAAAACAGCAAAGACAGAACACCGGTCTGTACACACCCTTACCTGTCCTTGATTGTCCATGGCAGGATATCAGCATGGATTTTGTAGTAGGCCTCCCTAAGACGTCTAGGAAGTATGATTCTGTCTTTGTGGTTGTCGATCGTTTCTCCAAGATGGCTCACTTCATTCCTTGTTCTCAAACTTTAGATGCTTCGAAGGTGGCCAAGCTTTTTCTCGATCAGGTCTTTAGGCTTCATGGTTTACCCAAAACCATTATGTCCGATAGAGATGTCAAATTTACTAGCTATTTCTGGAAAACCCTCTGGCACATGCTCGGTACCAAGCTGAAATTCTCTACTGCCTATCATCCTCAAACCAATGGCCAGACTGAGGTAGTAAACCGAAGCTTAGGAAATCTGTTGAGATGCTTAGTTGGTGACAACCTAGGAAACTGGGACCTATTACTTCCTCGTGCTGAATTTGCCTATAACAGCTCAGTTAATAGGTCTATTGGGAAAAGTCCATTCGAAGTGGTCCATGGATACAGACCTAGGAAGCCTTTAGACCTAGCTCCTTTACCCACACATGCACGGGTGTCCGAGTCTGCCGAGTCATATGCACAGCATATTAGGGAATTGCATAAGGAGATTAGCCAAAAGATTCAAACGAGCAATGAACTTTATCAGCATATGACTAATTCACATAAACGATTAAAAGAATTTAATGAAGGGGACTCCGTCATGATCAAACTTAAACCTGAAAGGTTTCCGCCGGGAACTATGAAGAAACTCCATGCCCGGGGAGCCGGACCTTTCAAAATAATAAAGAAAATTGGACCAAATGCTTATGTATTAGAATTACCACCAAGTTATGGCATTAGTTCAACATTTAATGTTTCAAACTTAAAAGAATACAAAGAACCTGCATTGATACCTAGTGAGCTTTTTGGTCCTAATGTTTCTTTTGAGAGTGAAACACCAAATGAGTGTCCACCACCAAGTGTTCCTGAGAGAAAGGAGAGAATTGAAAGGATCTTGGATGACTAGATCATTACTACTAGAAATAAAGGCTACTAACGTTATCTGGTTAGATGGCAAGGATGTCCTGAATCTGAAGACTCCTGGATTTCCCGAGAGGACCTACAACAAATCGACCCGGATGCATTAGAAACTTATCAAGCCAACCCTCACTCGATAGGGTCGAGTTCCTCCCACCCCGGGAGAATTAGTGTGGGCACCAGAATCAGGAAGAGACTCCAACCAATTCAAGTCAAATCCGAGTCCTTATGGTTGGATGAGTAAAAGAAAGTCCTGTAATTTTTTTCTTTCTTTAATTTTGAGTCCAAATAATTATGTAATTCGAGTCCATTTCAATTTTATGTTGGGACTAGTCCAGCCTGATTAATCTTGTATTTGAGAGTTGGGTCCAAATGAGTCAAGTCCAATCCATGAAGAATCAAACCAAACCTCCATGAAGAATCAAACCAAACCACATTTGAAGACTAAAGAAGACTCAAGACTTATACTCCAAAGCAAGACCAAAGCCACCTCAAGTGGGGACCACATGCCACATGACACATGCCACCTCATCATCCAAGGTTGCTACCACATCACACATACCACCTCACCATCCAAGGTTGCTGCCACATCACACATGCCACCTCACCATCCAAGGTTGCCACCCAAAAGAAGAAAGGGGGAATTTGAATTTGAATTGGCTACAACCTCCTCCACAACTTCCTCCACTACTCATGGGATGCCCCATATTTTTCTCCACAAATTTTTCTCCATGATATTTGGTGTAGTTTGAATTCAAAATGGCTTAATAGTCTATAAAAGACTCTTAGTCTTCTTGTAAAGAGAGGATGGAAAAGAAAAAATAAAAATTTTCTTCTATGTGTGTTCTATGTGCCTAAGTGGTAGTTCTAAATTCCTCTCCCTATCCCACGCCAACCCTACATTCTCCTCCTCCATCTCCAACGCCTAAGACACTCTCCTTCTTCTCCAATCTCAAGCTAGCTCTTCAATATTCAAGGTTGATCAAGAAGACCATCACAAGGAGGCCGGCCTAATCCATTTCAAGTGATCTACCATGGCGCCAAGATTATTCTTCAACAATGCTTCCTCGACTCTTCTTTAGTTTCTCTATTTCATGACTAACGTATTTTACCAAGTTCCTAATCTCGAGGTTTCTTTGTTGTAGGGTTCTCCGGGATTCCGAACTCAAGAGGAAGGAATTACTTGCCATAATCCAGAAAACAAGAAGGGCCCTCAATTTGTAGTATGGTCTTGTCATTTGGGAGGTCTCTTCATGAGTGATCTTGATCTACTTGAAAGATTAATGCTAGGTATGTTCTAGTATCGATTAGGTCTGAAATATTAAATTTGCCTAGCTTAACTTGTGTGGTTCAAATCTTATTCCTATTTCTTTGTTATTTTGATAGTCTTATTAATTAGGTTTACGTTTGATCGTTCGAGTTCTCTTCATTAGACCTCCTTTGATACTATATGCTGAACTAATCATATGCAAATAAGAAATTGCTAAGTTAATCTTTGCTAATCTCCTTTAGGGTTGCATAGTTGCATCCTCATCTTGCATGTCCCCACCACCTAGGGTTTGTTTCGTAGAGAGGGTTTTGATATGGAATCCTTCTAGGGTTCAATGGGGTCTCGAGTTCAGGTGCAAGACTTGGCTCAGGCTCAGTCTTGGCTTCATGATTGCTTTCAGGGGTTCTAGCCTCTAACTGATCCAACCTAGTAGTGATGTGGGCTAACTGCTCATTCATGTCTTGGTTGGTTTGTGCCACATTTTGATTTGTTTGGGCCAATTGCTCAGTTAAACTCTTAGTCAGTTGGGCCACTTGATCATTTAGGCCTTTGATCAAATTCCCTAGGTTTTGGTCCATGGCTACACTTGACTAGGCTTGGATTGGTGAATACGGTGTCCCTGCTCTAGTTGTCATGCATGCAAATGGACTCAAGTTTGAGCTAAGGTTTCCTAGACCTAGAGCACAAATTAGAAGTCTAATTAAGTGAACCAACTAGCTAGTAGTACTTATGGGACTTAGCCAGGTAGGTGGAGGGGAATGTTGGTCCCTGATTGCCAACCTTAGACACCAATCTGAGATTGGCCAGGTAGGCGGACCAAATCACAAGCCCTGATGCACCAATCCTAGACACCAAGCCAGTAAGCACACACCAATTAGCTGACACAATTAACTTGACCCTAACCTGAACCCAACTTGTTGGTGTCCCTAACCCACTAGGGCAATTAACGTTCTACTCAATTTTAATTAACGGGCTGGGATCGATATGCTGGTTGGTGATTTTTGGGCTAGGGACAGGTGATGAAACCCTGACCCTATGTCAAATTGATGCCCTTAATTTGATTTCTCATGAGATGAATGAAATGCAAAGGTGCTGCAGAAGTGTGTTGCAATTTGAAAGTGGTGTGGAAAACGTGATGAAAAAAATGTCCAAAGATTCTGAAAAATTCACAGAGGATTCCTAACTTATATGTTTCAATGTAGATGAAAGGAATTTTAAAACTAAAATCTATACTAATCTAAGCAG
>CM038046.1:71874454-71879454 GCA_021397845.1 Areca catechu
TCTTCTTCTGAGTCTGGTGCCCGCACCAATTCTCCCAGGGTGGGAGGAACTCGACCCTGTCGAGTATGGATCAAGTTGGCTCTGGTATCTCTCCAAGAGGTCTGGGTCCAATTCTTGTAATTCTTCTCGGGAGATCTAAGAGTCATCAGAATCTGGCCTTCCTTGCCATCGGACCAGGTATCTTTGGTATCCTCGATTACGAGTAGAGATAACCTGATCATCCAGGATCTTTTCAATCTGCTCTTTCCTCGCAGGCCAGTTTGTTGGTGGACACACAGGGTTGGGTTCACTCTCAAGAGCAGGATTAGGTTCAAAAGCCTCACTGGGAATCACACCTAGCTCTCTATACTCTACTAGGTCTGTAATGTTGAAAGTGGAGCTAATGCCTAGTTCTGGAGGCAACTCGAGCACATAGGCATTGGATCCTACTCTCTTCACCACTCTAAATGGTCCAGCTCCTTTAGCATGTAACTTTCTAACGGTTCCAGGAGAAAACCGTTCAGGCCTTAACCTAATCATTACATAGTCTTCCTCAACAAAAGTTTTGACTCGCCTTTGAGAATCAGCCAACTTCTTATAAGTTTCATTACTTAAAGTTATTTTGGCATGAATTTCTTTATGCAAGTCCTTTACATGCTATGCAAGTGCATCAAGAGACTTGTGTGTGTGGGCTAATAGTGAAATCAGATCAAGTGGTGTGTGAGTCTTGTATCCATGAACAATTTCAAAGGGGCTCTAGCCTATAGACCTATTGATCGAAACATTGAATGCAATTTCAGCCCTGGACAAAATACAAATCCCAATTCCTGGTGCTCTCAAAATCTAAGACAATGTCATCTGAGACAATGTCCTAAACTCGACTGACGATGCATTCCTAAAGAATGGACTTTATTCAAAGGAACCCTAGGTCTAAACCTAACAAACTATGGCTCTCTAGGTTTGACCTTGGGTCGGAGGATGGCATGCAGAGCATGAAAACTTATCATGGGTGCCTAGTAGGTGCCATAAGGTCTTCCAGAAGTAGGTGGCAAACCTAATAGGTTCTGACACGTGGTTCACTCTAAAGACTCCGATAAAGTATACTTGGATGGTGTAAGAAGCATTGGAAGTCCTAAAAAAAGGGAGGAAATATGAGGTGGAGTCTCGAATTACCTGTTGACTAAAGGTGGTGACCTGAAGGTTTGAATGGTGATCTATGAGTGTCAACTGGTCATCCTTATGAAAGGAAAAGTTTGCTACTCCCAGGAATGGATCAAGAGATGGTTTGGGAAGTAGCCTAGGACATGTGATTGCAACAGTTAAGGTTTGTTCTCTAAGCAAATAATGATCCACTTTCTCAAGAAATGGATTAGAGAATGATTCATGGAAGGGTCCATGGATGATGACCTCAAGACTTGAAATTTGACCTATGGGTGCGGAAAGGTATACTCCATAGAAGGGTAGGTCAGTCATGCGAAGGTAGGCATCTGGGGTCATAAGGAGGACTTCTACAGGACTGGGTGAATCAATCCGCTCAAGACAAGGATGTTCAACTGAGATTATGGGAGAGACCTTAGTGGCTTGGCATGGGACAAGGTCCAATTGTAAGAGGCTTGATTCAGTCATCCTAAGGAGAGGATCTACCATAGGGTGGGAAAACTTAACAGTTCAGTACAAAGATCTTCAATTGGTACTTGGGGAATGACTGTCATTAGAGGGTACGAACTAATAGCTCGGGCTAACACTATGAGTTCTTCTTGGGGGTATTTGACTAAAGGAACCTGGTTCTCACAAATCTCTTGAATTTCTGAACTAGGTCCTACCAGTTGGTTGCTTTCCAAGGTCTCCTCAGGTAAGGAACCAATAGTATCAATGTCACATTCTTCAAGTTCTTCCCCCTCATATTCATCAACTAGACTCAAGCCAGCATCATATACTTCTTCGATGCCATCTTCAATGGGTTTCGGGTCAGTGGTAATCGGGTCAACTGATTCTAGGCTTGTCATACCTAACCGTTCTTCCTCATTGGAAGGCTTGGGTTCTCCCTCATTAATGTCATCCTTAGGATTCTTACCACTTAGCTGTGCACAAGCCAGTCCTATGCATGGGCACTGACTAGATTTATGGCCTCTTTCTCCACAAAACAAATATTCTTGAGATATAGGAACCTGGGTCACACTGGGTTTCAAGCGAGTAGAGACCTTACTTGGGCATGGGTGTGGATCTAAATGGTTTGATCTAGAAGACTTGGGTTGTTGAGTGACTGGTCTAGAATATTGTAAGGACCTCTCATAGACACGATCCACACTATAGATATCATGGTTAGGCTTCCTAATGTTATGCTCGGGATCATGGTATAAGGTCCTCCTAGGTTCCTGGCATGGGTGAGGTTGGGGCCTATTAAATTTTGGATCAGGGGTCCAATTTTGATGTCTACGTTTCTCAAGTACTTGGCTCGATCCCTAAACTGGGAAAAACTCTCATTCATGTCCTGACTCAATTTGGTCATACTTTCGGTAAGATTTCTAACCATGGCCTCTAAATCTGGTTGGGTTTGACTAGGTTGGTAGGGTACTCCATTCCGGGTAGACATGATGATGCAAGCAAGCACATAGAATGTGACTAGACTAAAGCGACTACTGGCTCACTAGACCTAGAGTCCAAACTAGATGCCCAATCAGAGTGGCAAGCTAGCCTGTAGTAACTCGGGACTCAGCCAGGTAGGTGTAAGGGGAGTGTTAGGTCCCTAAATGCCAATCCTAGACACCAATCAGAGATTGGCCAGGTAGGCGGACCAGCACACAAGCCCTTCGAGATAGAATACTTGAACCACCGTTCTAGACACTGAGTACAAAGCACACACAGAGTAACTAGACAAACTGACTCAACACTAGCCTTGACCCGACTTGTTGATGTCCCTAGCCCACTAGGGCAAATTAGGTCTAATTAATTTTAAGATTAAAGGCTTAGGTTCGAATGAGTAGGTGGTGGTTTTGGGCTAAGGAGAGGTTATCAACTCCTCCCCTTATCTTAGATGCTCAAATGCCCTTAAGATGAATTAAGTGATGAACACTCAAAATAATTGAATTGCAGAAACACAAAAATAGAGTTATAGTAATTTAATTTTCTGAAATCTCATAGAAACCAATAAATCATAGAAAAATTATGCAAAATAGCTTCAATTATACTGGTTTCGGCAAAACAAAAATCACTAAATTTGGAGTTACCTTCAGTGAGAAATAATTCCTGCAATAGGGAAATTACAGAATGAAATAGAGTACTTCCCCGTTTACAATTCCTGCTATGAAGTTATAACCCAACGGATCCCCTACACGCCCTAGGAACACCCCGTGGAATGGGAAGAGGAGGTTTGCACCTCGTTTCGTTCCTAGGACCGAACATCCTGGGGAGTCTACTTCGAGCAGACAAAGTAAAAAGAGAGAGACTCAAACAACCAATCAAAACAGAAACCCTAGACAGGGCTCTGATACCAAAAATGATGTAGAACGAAAGCTTTGATACCAAAATTGATGCAGAATGGAAGCTCTGATACCAAATTGATGTAGAACGGAAGCTCTGATACCAAAAATGATGCAGAACAAAGAACAAAGAAGCGTATGCGGAAGTAAATTTAGGATTAATTTCTTTTTTTTTTATATATTTCAGAAATTGGCTTTGACTCAAAGAAAAGCTAAACTAAGTTGAAGGAAACTAGGTAAGGATTGAAAGCACAATTTAGAAGATACTAAATTATCAGAGTAGTTCAGAACTAACGGATCGCTGGGGGTTGAGAAACTCCCAGACCTAGGGTTTTGCTCTGAACTTTCAACAGAACAGAAATAGAGAGGAGAGATGGTTTACCAACCAGACAGTGATCTTCTCAGAATTTGGGGTGGAAGAACTCTCTCGAGCAGATTGTTGGATCCTCGAATTCGCTATCTTCGCAATAGATGCTCCAATACTGGTCTTATGGTTTGGTCGGCTTCTCCTGGACTCAAGATCTGGGAAGAAGAAAAACAAGTGAGGGATTCAGAGACTCAGGGAAGGATTTACCAGTTCGAAGAACTTGAAGGTTGATGTCGCTGAGATTCGAATTCCCTTGAAGGCTGATTCAACTCCCACTGGAAAGAGCTTTGGATCTGAAGTACCCGGACTGTAGCTGGATGCTGGTGGTCGGCCTGGACTTGGGGAGAGAGGCCGTGGGAGTGGAATATGCTAGGGCTTAGTGGAAAGAAAAGGGTGATGGGCGGCTAGGTTTTGGGAGTGGAGTGGCTAACCTAGGTTTTGGGTTTTGGAGATCTCACACCTCCTCAAGGTTCCTGGGGAACCCGGATTACTCCCTCATGGAGCTCAACACCTGGATGCAAGTGCGGAAGAGAGAAAACATAGAGTTTGCTCACTAAAAAATTGGTTTCATTCATCTTATTTATTTCAAACTTACATGGGGTTTAATTTATAGGACATTACAAGAGAGTAGGGTTTTACATCTTTCCATGTGGGACTAAAGAGGGGATCTTCAAATTAGGATTGTAGGATCAATCCCTACTCATATGGCCAGCCAAATAATTCCAAAGATGATTGAGGCTTCAAAAAGGAAAGTGGGTGGCGCCTCCTTGTCTTGACCTCCAAGAAATTATTTTTTTCCTTCTATGCTTGGCCTTATCTGGAAGTGTTTGGGCGCCTCTTAACCTTGCCCTCCAAGAGAAAATTTGTTTCCTTTTATATCTGGCTTTAGTTGGAATAACTAGGACGCCTCCTAACCTTGCTCTTCAAGAGAAATCTCCTTCCTTCCATGGCTCAACCCTTTTTGGATACCTCCTTTTCTTTCTCCCCAAGTTATGGCTCTTTCTAACTTTGTTTTGTGTATTTTTGGCAGGTAATGGGTGCCTCCTTGAAGTTCTCTCCAAGAGAATTTCTTCCCTTTCATAGTTTGGTTTCTTTTGGGAATGTCTTGGGCCGCCCCCTTGATTTGTGGACCCCTAGTGGATTTCTCCTCATTTGCGCATGAGAGAAGTGATCTG
>CM038046.1:71884454-71939454 GCA_021397845.1 Areca catechu
GCCAGCTAATTTCAAAAGCTTGCTGTATTGCATGGTGCAGGTGAACGGGAAAGACATACGGGCTATGTTGGATACAGGTGCAACCAACAATTTCCTAGCCAAAAGGGAGGCAGCAAGGCTTGGCATAAAGGTGCTAGATAGTTCCAGCACCATCAAAGCAGTAAATTCGGGAGCTATGCCGGTGTTCGGGACCACGGAAGCCATGTTGAAGATGGGCACATGGAAAGGCAAATGCCGGATGATGGTCGTTCCTCTAGATGACTTCGATCTGATTTTGGGAATGGAGTTCTTCCTCAGCGCGAAGGTGATGATGATCCCACATCTGAAAGGGATTGTCATAGGGGATGAGATGAACCCCTGTTTGATGAGAATTGACAACAACATGTGTAAAGGCAGCAGCAGCAAGGTTGCTGCAATTTCTGCAAAACAGCTGGACCGGGGGCTGAAACGAGGTGAGGAAACTAACCTTGCTGCCATGGTGCAGATCAAGGAGGATGTCATGGTGCCGGTTCCCGACGAGGTGGCTACAGTCCTGGAGGAATATGCTGATTTGATGCTAGCAGAATTGCCCAAAGAGCTGCCACCATGATGGGCCATTGACCATAAGATAGAGCTGGAACCGGGTGCAAGACCCCCAGCTCGTGCGCCATATTGCATGGGCCCTTCGGAACTTGCAGAATTGAGAAGGCAGCTTGACGAGTTGCTGCAAGCCGGCCTAATCCAGCCATCCAAGGTGCCATATGGAGCTCCGGTGCTGTTCCAAAGGAAGCAGGATGGCTCCCTATGGATGTGCGTCGACTACCGGGCTCTCAACAAGGTTACTGTCAAGAACAAGTACCCGGTGCCGAATGTGGAGGATCTATTTGACCGATTGTCGGGAGCTGCCTATTTTACAAAGTTGGACTTGCGATCGGGGTATTGGCAAGTCCGTGTAGCGGAGGGTGACGAGGCCAAGACAACATGCGTGACGAGGTACGGTTCCTTTGAATTTCTGGTCATGCCGTTCGGCCTAACCAACGCACCCGCTACATTTTGTAATTTGATGAATGAAGTCCTTTATGAGTACCTGGATAGGTTTGTTGTTGTGTATCTAGATGACATTGTGATCTATAGTGAGAGTCTAGTAGATCATATCATGCATCTAAGGTTAGTCTTTGAAAGACTTAGAAAGTACAAGTTGTACATTAAGAGGGAAAAGTGTGAGTTTTGTCGCCAAGAGATCATGTTCTTGGGACATTATGTGAGTAAGGGGCAGATCCGGATGGATGAGAGGAAGATTCGTGCTATCATGGACTGGCCAATTCCCTCGGGAGTCCCGGAATTGAGGTATTTTCTAGGACTTGCTAACTATTACCGCAGGTTCGTGGAAGGCTATTCGAAGAAGGCTGCTGCTCTTACCGATCTTTTGAAGAAAGATTGCAGGTGGGAATGGTCCGTGGCCTGCGATCAAGCCTTCCACAAGTTGAAGATGGCTATTTCGACCGACCCTGTGCTGAAACTAGCAGATTTCAGCAAGCCCTTTGAAGTGCACACCGACGCGTCCGACCGGGCTCTTGGCGGAGTCCTTGTGTAGGACGGTCATCCCATCGCATACGAAAGCAGAAAATTGAAGGAGGCGGAGCAACGATACTCCGCTCATGAGAAAGAAATGACGGCCATGTTGCATTGCCTTGATACATGGCGTCATTACCTGCTGGGAACCAGATTTACTGTGGTGACGGACAATGTTGCCAACACCTACTTCACGACGCAACGGAAGTTGACGCCGAAGCAAGGAAGGTGGCAGGAATTTCTGGCAGAATTTGATTTTCTGTGGGTGCATAAGCCGGGCAAGGAGAACCAAGTGGCAGATGCACTAAGCCGGAAGGATGTGGAGGGGTTTGTGGCTGCATTGACTGCAGTCCAAACTTCATTTCTGGACCGGGTGCAGCAGCAAGTTGGTTCTGATGCGGAGTATGTCCAGCTGAAACAACAAATCGAAGAGGGCTTGATCAGGAAATATTGGGTCGAGAATGGCCTAGTCTATGCAAGAGGTGGCCGTCTCTATGTCCCTAAGGGAGGGGGGCTGAAATTGGAGCTGCTAAGGGAGACACACGACCCTCAATGGGCTGGTCATCCGGGTGTCAAACGGATGCTAGCTTTGTTAGAGCGAAGCTACTATTGGCCGAAGATGAGGGAAGACGTGGAGGCCTACGTCAAGTCGTGCTTGGTTTGTCAATTGGACAAAACCGAGAGGAGAGTCCCTGCGGGGTTGCTGCAGCCCCTTCCAATTCCGGAGAAGCCATGGATTTCGATCTCCATGGATTTCATCACCGGGTTCCCAAACATTGGAGGTTTGAGATCGGTCCTTGTGGTGGTGGACAGATTCTCAAAATACAGCATATTCATTGCTGCCCCTGCAGCATGCCCAGCGGAGAAGGCTGCAGATTTGTTTTTCCAACATGTGGTGAAGACGTTCGGGGTACCCAGAGACATCATCAGCGACCGTGATGCAAGATTCACGGGTAAATTCTGGACTTTCCTTTTCAAATTGCTGGGTTCAGAATTGAAGTTCTCCACAGCGAATCACCCACAAACCGATGGCCAAACGGAGCGGATTAATGGGCTGCTGGAGGAATTTCTGTGCCACTATGTGACAGCAAGCCAACGGAACTGGCTCGAGCTGCTACCCGTGGCTCAATTCTGCTACAACTTGCACAAATCGTCGGCGACGGGACTTAGCCCTGCAGAATTGTGTATGGGTTTCCAGCCCATGACTCCTTTGGAGGTGTTGCAGCAGAAGGATCAAGGTTTGTGCCCCGCAGCCTATCGGTTTGCGAGGGACAAAACGGAGCTGATTGAGGGAGCTACAATCAGCTTGGCAAAAGCAGCGAGGAGGATGAAGAAGTATGCCAACCGGGGTCGTCGTCCTTTGGAATTCAGCATTGGGGACAAGGTACTTCTCAAACTAACTCCTCAAATTTGGAAAAAGATCACTGACCACAGGTATCACAAGGGATTGGTGCAGCGGTATGATGGTCCCTTTGTGGTGACCAAAAGGGTCGGCAATGTGGCCTATAGGTTGGCCTTGCCCGATCGTTTGAAGATACATCCCACCTTCCATGTCTCCTTCCTCAAGCGGTTCTATGAAGACACGGAGTCTAATCGGCCACAACAGAAGCGGGCATCTCTGGTGGTAAGGAATTCGCTAAGGAAGTGCAGTAGATTTTGGCTCATCGGACGGTTGGAGAGAGCCGGACCAATCGCCGGACTGACTTCCTTGTGCATTGGAAGGGTGAGGATGAAGCGGATGCGACATGGGAGCGTGGGACAGTCCTATGGCAGTTTGAAGATATTATTCAAGAATATCTAGCGGGCGACACGACGAGGGCATCGTCCATTTCAGTTGCGGGGGAATTGTTAGGCCCTCGCTGCTCGGTATAGCTGAAGGCTGAGCGGGGGTTGGCTTGGCAGGGTGATGCCAGGCCAAGAGCACACAGGAGGTGTGCAAGACGGTGCTAGGCTGGGTGAGGTCCTTAGGGCGTGCACAAGCATGGCCTCGCATACACGGGCATGAAGGCAGCCAGGTGTGGCACAAGGCACACGGTGCGTGCAAGGCTGCGCGCACACAAGGGCACGCGAGCGCAAGCAAGGCAGCGGGCGCACGGAGGCGCACAGGCAAAATTGGGCCAGGACTCGAGTCTAGGCGGCCTGGGACGTGAGCAGGCGCGTGCACAGGAAAAATCGGGCCAGGACTCGGGTCTGGGCGGCCTGGGACGCGAGCAGGCGCGCGCACAGGCGAAATCGGGCCAGGACTCGCATCCGGATGGCCTAGGACGCGCGCAGACACGGGCATAGGCGCACATTGGCTAGGACGTGCACGGACGCGGGTCAGGATGCGAGCGGACGCGGGCACGGGCGAGCGCAGGACAGGATGCGCGCGGGCACGGCCAGGACGCGGGTCAGGACGCGCGCGGGCGAGCGCATGCCAGGACGCGCGCGAGCATGGCCAGGATGCGGGTCAGGACGCGCGCGGACGCGGGCACCGGCGTGCCCGGGGGCGCGCAGGCCAGGACTCGGGTCTGGATGGCCTGGGACGCGCGCAGACACGGGTACAGGCGCACATTGGCCAGGACGCGCGCGGATGCAGGTCTCGCCGCGCGGGGACGCGGGACCGGACGCGGGCGCGGGCATAGGCGTGCATGGACCAAGGCTGCAGTTGGCTGGGAGGTTACCAATGGTTGCTGGGCAGTTTCCAGCAACTTCCCACCATGGGCAAGTGGCAAATGGGCAGAAACCACCAGCCAAGGTGGCTGGGTGGTTGGCAGCAGTTGCTGGGAGAGTGCTGCAGTTCCAACCAACAACAGATAGGCATTTTCAGCCTGCAGCAAGGCAGCAGAGAGGAAGGAAGCCATTGCTGTTCCAGCAAGAGAGATTTGGGGAAAATCTGAGTGTCTTGTTGGGAATTCTGCTAGGGGGCAGAATAGAGAGTGCTGTAATCCAGTTTTTGAGTGAATACTGGTTGGGGATCTTCCCCGTAAACTTGTGTGTACAAGGGGCCTTGAGGGTTTGGGACTATTCTAGACAAGCCGCAGGCTTTAAGGGCTGCTGTACACTGCAGCAAGCTCCAGCGAAGGTGCAAGCACCCGGGAGAAGGCTGACTAAGGATGGGGTCCTTAGTGCCGCAAGTCGAAAAATCTGTGCCAAGGATATCCGGCGTGACAGTAGGCCCCAATCCTACCATCGAAAGTTGATAGGGCAGAAATTTGAATGATGCATCGCTGGCACGTGGGCCGTGCGATCCGTCGAGTTATCATGAATCATCGAAGCGCCGGGCAGAGCCCGTGTCGACCTTTTATCTAATAAATGAATCCCTTCCAGAAGTCGAGGTTTGTTGCACGTATTAGCTCTAGAATTACTACGGTTATCCGAGTAGCACGTACCATCAAACAAACTATAACTGATTTAATGAGCCATTCGCAGTTTCACAGTCCAAATTAATTCATACTTATACATGCATGGCTTAATCTTTGAGACAAGCATATGACTACTGGCAGGATCAACCAGGTAGCACGTCCTCGGGCGACGCCGGATCCCCGCCGCCGCCGTCCCGCCGACCTGAGGAGGGGGGATGCTAGGACGGGCCACGGACGTCGTCGCATCGGGGCGGGCAACGATTCGAGATGGGACGCGGGGCACGGGGGCCCCGACATGATGAATCCACCGCATCCGCGAGAGCGCACGAAGCCAGGAGCGGGCCGAAGGAATGGGAGAACACGGAGGGACTCTCCAAACAGAGGGTGCTCGAGGACCGCACGAGGAACGGCACCCGCCGCTGTGGAGGCAGGGTAGCCGCAAGGGTCACGTGGCGAACGGACGAGTCCCGCAAGGGGGGTAGACCGCACGGGCAATTGACGGGTCGCAACGAGGGGCAACAAAGGGTCCTCCGAGCACGAGTGAAGGGATGCACCCACCGACGGTTGGCCACGACGAGGCAGGGAGCCCGTTGCTGGATGCGCATCCAAGACCGCTCACACGCCGACACGGTCGCCACCGCGGCGCGCACCGCGCCACTCCCCCGCACGCGGAGCCTTGCGACCCGAGAGCGCACGAAGGAGGGGTCGTCGATGGGACACGCCGACGGCGGAAAATCGCCGAGCACGAGATACCACGAACCCACGAGGGACAACGGACGCACGGGGCACCGAGCCGCACCGGAGGGTGCGGGGATTTCCAATTTGACGAGGGGAGGTGGGTGTTACGGGATGGGGGCGTGGGGAGGGACCACCAAGAAGGACGGGGCAGATGGAGCGGGACCGCGAGGTCGACCGGAACAAAGAGAGCACAGACCTTGGTTCCGCGCGCGCGCGGCCACGATTTTCGCCCGAGGGATCCAGACGGGGCCGATGGAGCGGGACCGGGAGGTCGACCGGACCAAAGAGCGCACCGACCTTGGTTCCGCGCGCGCGCGGCCGCGATTTTTGCCCAAGGGATCCGGACGGGGCCGATGGAGGGGGACCGGGAGGTCGACCGGACCAAAGAGTGCACCGACCTTGGTTCCGCGGGCGTGCGGCGGTGTTTTTCGCCCGAGTGATCCGGACGGGGTCGATGGAGCGGGACCGGGAGGTCGACTGGATCAAAGAGAGCACCGACCTTGGTTCCGGGCGCGCGCGGCCGTGTTTTTCGCCCGAGGGATCCGGACAGGGCCGATGGAGCGGGACCGGGAGGTCGACTGGACCATCGAAAACCGACGTTGGTTCCGCGCGCGCGCAGCCGCGATTTCGCCCGAGGGATCCGGACGGAGGCGATGGAGCGGGACCGGGAGGTTGACCGGACCATCGCACACCGACCTTGGTTCCGCGCGCGTGCGGCCGCATTTTTCGCCTGAGGGATCCGGACGGCGACGATGGAGCGGGACCAGGAGGTCGACCGGACCATCGAAAACCGACCTTGGTTCCGCGCGCGCGCGGCCGCGATTTCGCCCGAAGGATCCAGACGGAGGCGATGGAGCGGGACCGGGAGGTCGACCGGACCATCGCACACCGACCTTGGTTCCGCGCGCGCGCGGCCGCGATTTCGCCCGAAGGATCCGGAGGGAGGCGATGGAGCGGGAACGGGAGGTCGACCGGACCATCGCACAACGAATTTGGTTCCGCACGCGCACGGCCACGTTTTTCGCCCGAAGGATCCGGACGGGGCCGATGGAGCGGGACCGGGAGGTCGACAGAACCAAAGACCGCAACGACCTTGGTTCCGCGCGCGCGCGGCCGCGTTTTTCACCCGAGGGATCCAGACGGCGACGATGGAGCGGTACCGGGAGGTCGACTGGACCATCGAAAACCGACCTTGGTTCCGCGCGCGCGCGTCCGCGATTTCGCCCGAAGGATCCTGACGGAGGAGATGGAGCGGGACCGGGAGGTCGACCGGACCAAAGAGCGCACCCACCTTGGTTCCGCGCGCGCGCGGCCGCATTTTTCGCCCGAGGGATCCGTACGGCGACGATGGAGCGGGGCCAGGAGGTCGACCGGACCAAAGAGCGCACCGACCTTGGTTCCGCGCGCGCGCGGCCGTGTTTTTTGCCCGAGGGATCCGGACGGCGACGATGGAGCGGGACCGGGAGGTCGACCAGACCATCGAAAACCGACCTTTGTTCCGCGCGCGCGCGGCCGCGATTTCGCCCGAAGGATCCGGACGGAGGCGATGGAGCGGGAACGGGAGGTCGACCGGACCATCGCAAACCGACCTTGGTTCCGCGCGCGCGCGGCCACGATTTCGCCCGAAGGATCCGGATGGAGGCGTTGGAGCGGGACCGGGAGGTCGACCGGACCATCGCACACCGACCTTGGTTCCGCGCGCGCGCGGCCGCGATTTCGCCCGAAGGATCCGGAGGGAGGCGATGGAGCGGGAACGGGAGGTCGACCGGACCATCGCACAACGAATTTGGTTCCGCACGCGCGCGGCCATGTTTTTCGCCCGAAGGATCCGGACGGGGCCGATGGAGCGGGACCGGGAGGTCGACAGAACCAAAGACCGCAACGACCTTGGTTCCGCGCGCGCGCGGCCGCGTTTTTCACCCGAGGGATCCAGACGGCGACGATGGAGCGGGACCGGGAGGTCGACTGGACCATCGAAAACCGACCTTGGTTCCGTGCGCGCGCGTCCGCGATTTCGCCCGAAGGATCCTGACGAAGGAGATGGAGCGGGACCGGGAGGTCGACCGGACCAAAGAGCGCACCGACCTTGGTTCCGCGCGCGCGCGGCGGCGTTTTTCGTCCGAGGGATCCGGACGGCGACGATGGAGCAGGACCGGGAGGTCGACCGGACCATCGAAAATCGACCTTGGTTCCGCGCGCGCGCAGCCGCGATTTCGCCCGAAGGATCCGGACGGAGGCGATGGAGCGGGACCGGGAGGTCGACCGAACCATCGCACACCGACCTTGGTTCCGCGCGCGCGCGGCCGCGTTTTTGCCCGAAGGATCAGGATGGAGCCGATGGACAGGGACGTCGACCGGACCGGGAGGTCGACCGGAGCATCGCACACCGACCTAGGTTCCGCGCGCGCGCGGCCGCGTTTTCGCCCGAAGGATCCGGACGGAGCCGAAGGAGCGGGACCGGGAGGTCGACCGGATGGCCCCGACCATGGTTCCGCGCGCGCGCGGCCGCGAAGATCCGGCACTCGGAAGGGGCATCCCGAGGTGTTCCAAGGCACAAAGCTAGCTTGCAAAGGCAAGGGAGGACCAAGACTCGTGCCCAAATATCGCTGGACCCGAGTCACGGATGGCCCAGCACGAGAGAGCACCCAGCGCACCCCGGACGCGAGTCCAGGATGCGCGCACCATGCGCGGGGCAAAAGGGCGGCCAGGACTCGTAACCACACAGCACAAGACACGAGTCCCGGAGGGCACGACACGGGCGCGATCACAGAGCAGCCAGGACGCGAGTTCAAGGAGGCCTGGGCGCGCGTCGCGCGAGCAGAAAACCCAAAACAGATACCCGGGGGAGTACCCAAGGGTCGCGAGCAACATTGCAGAAGCGGGGGAGGGCCGGGACGCGCACCTGGACGCACGCGGACGTGCATCCGGGGCGGCCATGACCCGCGCCCCGCCCGCAAGGGGGCTTGCCAACCTACTACCCGCGCGTGGCATCCGGCCAAGGTCCACCCCGAGGGTTCCTGGGTCGCGAGCAGCATTGCAAATTCGGGGGCATGCCCCGCGTCCGCGCGCTGCGCGCGCCCGGTGCCCCGCGCCCGGCACTGCCAAGACCCGCGCCCGCCCGCGCCTGTGCGCGCGCCCGGTGCCGCGCGCTCGGCGCTGCCAGGACCCGAGCACGCCCGCGCCCGTGCGCGCGCCCGGTGCCCCGCACCCGGCGCTGCCAGGACCCGCGCCCGCCCGTGCCCGCGTCCAGTGCCCCGCGCCCTGCGCTGCCAGGACCCGCACCCGCCCGCCCAAGTGCGCGCGCCCGGTGCCCCGCGCCCTGCGCTGCCAGGACCCGCGCCCGCCCGTGCCCGTGCGCGCGCCCGGTGCCCCGCGCCCTGCGCTGCCAGGACCCGCGCCCGCCCCGCCCGTGCGCACGCCCGGTGCCCCGCGCCCTGCGCTGCCAGGACCCACGCCCGTGCGCGCGCCCGGTGCCCCGCGCCCGCCTGTGTTCGTGCGCGCGCCCGGTGTCCCGCGCCCTCCGCTGCCAGGACCAGCGCCCGCCCGTGCCCGTGCGCGCGCACGGTGCCCCGCGCCCTGCGCTGCCTGGACTCGCGCCAGCCCGCGCCCGTGCGCGCTTCCAGTGCCCCACGCCCGGCCCTGCCAGGACCCGCGCCCGTGCGCGCGCCCGGTGCCCCGCGCCCGCCCGCACCCGGCGCTGCCAGGACCCGCGCACGCCCGCGCCCATGCGCGCGCCCGGGGACTCGAGCACGGCGCTGCCAGGACCCGCGCACGCCCGTGCCCATGCGCACGCCCTGGGACTCGAGCCCGGCGGTGCCAGGACCCGTGCACACCCGCGCCCTTGCGCGCGCCCGTGGACTCGATTCCGGTGGTGCCAGGACCAGCGCACGCCCGTGCCATGATCCGCGCACGCCCGTGCCATGACACATGCACCCGTGCGTCCAGTGACCCGTGCACTCTCGTGCCATGACCCGCGCATGCCTGTGCCATGACCCGGGCGCGCGCGCGCCCGGTGACCCGTGCACTCCCGTGCCATGACAGGGGCGCGCGCATGCCCGGTGAAACTTGCACTCCCATGCCGTGAACCGTGCATGCCCGTGCCATGACCCGGGCGCGCACGCCCGGTGACCCGTGCACTCCGGTGCCATGACCCGTGCGCGCGCGCGCCCGGTGAACCGTGCACTTTCGAGCCATGACCATGCACGCCCGCACGCTGCCCCATGTGCCCGGCAGCGCCGTGACCCACGCACGCCCATGCCATGACCCGCGCACGCCCGCGCGCTGCCCCTTGCTCCCGGCAGCGCCGTGACCCGCGCACGACCGCGCTCTTGCGCACGCCCGGGGCCTTGCGCCTGCCGGTGCCATGACCCGTGCACGCCCACGCCCGGCCCCTTGCGCCCGGCGGTGCCACGACCCATGCACGCCCGGGACCTTGCGCCCGCCGTTGCCATGACCCGCGCATGCCCGCTCCCTTGCGCGCGGCCGTGGCCTTGCGCCAGGCGGTGCCGCGACCCGTGCACGCCCGCGCCCGGTGCCCGTGCCCGGCGGTGCCGTGACCCGCTCACGCCCGCGCCCGGCAGTGCCGTGACCCGCTCACGCCTGCGCCCGGTGCCCGCGCCCGGCGGTGCCGTGACCCGCTCACGACCGTGCCAAGACCCGCGCGCGCGCCCGGTGCTATGCACCGGCCCGTGCCATGACCAGCGCGCGCCGTGCCAGGACCGGAACGCGCCGTGCCAGGACCGGAACGCGCCGTGCCCTCATGCGAGCTCGGTGCCTCGCACCCGCCCGTGCCGTGACCGATGCATGCCCTTGGCACGACCCGCGCGTGCCTTGCGCCCGCCCGTGCCATGGCCCGCGCCCGGCTCCTCGCACCTGGCAGCGCAGTGACCCATGCAAGCCCGTGCCACGACCCGCGCGCGCGCCGGGTGACACGCGCCAGGTGGCCCCGTGACCCGCGCCCGGCGCTGCCAGGACCCGAGCACTCCCACGCCAATGCGCACGCCCGGTGCCCCGCGCACGGCGCTGCCAGGACCAGCGCCCGCCCGCGCCCCTGCGCGCCCCCGGTGCCCTGCGCCCGGCGCTGCCAGGACCCGGGCACGCCCGCGCCCTTGCGCACGCCTGGGGACTCGAGCCCGGCGCTGCGAGGACCCGCGCACGCCCATGCCCATGCGCGCGCCCTGGGACTCGAGCCCGGCGATGCCAGGACCCGGGCACGCCCGCGCCCTTGCGCACGCCCGTGGACTCGAGCCCGGCGGTGCCAGGACCCGCGCATGCCCGTGCAATGACCCGGGCGCGCACGCGCCGGGTTACCGTGCACTCCCGTGCCATGACCCGCGCATGCCCGTGCCATGACACGTGCGCGCGCGCGTCCGGTGACCCGTGCACTCTCGTGCCATGACCCGCGCACGCCCGTGCCATGACCCGGGCGCGCTCACGACCGGTGACCCGTGCACTCCCGTGCCATGACCGGGGCGCGCGCATGCCCGGTGACACTTGCACTCCCGTGCCATGAACCGCGCATGCCCGTGCCTTGACCCGGGCGCGCACTCCCGGTGACCCGTGCACTCCGGTGCCATTACCAGTGCGTGCGCGCGCCTGGTGACCCGTGCACTTTCGTGCCATGACCGTGCACTTCCGCGCGCTGCCCCTTACGCCCGGTAGCGCCGTGACCAGCGCACGGCCGCGCGCTGCCCCTTGCGCCCGGCAGCGCCGTAACCCGCGCACGCCTGCGCTCTTGCGCACGCCCGGGTCCTTTCGCCCGCCGGTGCCATGACCCGTGCATGCCCGCGCCAGGACCATTGCGCCCGGCGGTGCCACGACCCGCGCACGCCCGGAGCCTTGCGCCCGCCGGTGCCATGACCCGCGCACGCACGCTCCCTTGCACGCGGCCGTGGCCTTGCGCCAGGCGGTGCCACGACCCGTGCACGCCCGCGCCCGGTGCCCGCGCCCGGCGGTGCCGTGACCCGCTCACGCCCGCGCCCGGCAGAGCCGTGACCCGCTCACGCCCACGCCCGGTGCCCGCGCCCGGCGGTGCCGTGACCCGGTCACGACCGTGCCAAGACCTGCGCGCGCGCCCAGTGCTTTGCACCGGCCCGTGCCATGACCAGCGCGCGCCGTGCCAGGACCGGAACGCGCCGTGCCCTCGTGCGAGCTCGGTGCCTCGCACCCGCCCATGCAGTGACCGACACACGCCCTTGGCATGACCCGCGCGTGCCTTGCGCCCACCCGTGCCATGGCCCGCGCCCGGCTCCTCGCGACCAGCAACGCCGTGACCCGTGCAAGCCCGTGCCACGACCCGCGCGCGCACCGGGTGACAAGCGCCAGGCGGCCGCGTGACCCGCGCCCGGCGCTGCCAGGACCCGAGCACGCCCGCGCCAATGCGCACGCCCGGTGCCTCGCGCACGGCACTGCCAGGGCCCGCGCCCGGAGACCCGTGCGCGCGCCGGGTGACACGCGCCTGGCGGCCCCGTGACCCGCGCCCGGCGCAGCCAGGACCCGAGCACGCCCGCACCCATGCACGCGCCCGGTGCCCCGCACCCAGTGCTGCCCGGACCCGCGCCCGCCCGCGCCCCTGTGCGCCCCCGGTGCCCCGCGCCCGGTGCTGCCAAGACTCGCGCCCGCCCGCACCCGTGCGCGTGCCCGGTGCCCAACGCCCGGCGCTGCCAGGACCCGCGCCCGCCCGTGCGCGCGCCCGGTGCCCCGTGCCCGACGCTGCCATGACCCGCGCCCGCCCACGCCCGTGCGCTCGCCCGGTGCCCCGCGCCCGCCCGTGCCCGTGCGCGCGCCCGGTGCCCCGTGCCCTGCGCTGCCAGGACCCGCGCCCGTGCACGCGCCCGGTGCCCCGCGCCCGGCACTGCCAGGACCCGCGCCCGCCCGTGCCCGGCACTGCCAGGACCCGCACCCATGCGCGCGCCCGGGGACTCGAGCCCGGCGTTGCCAGGACCCGCACACGCTCGCGCCCATGCGCGCGCCCGCGCCCATGCGCGCGCCCGCGCCCATGCGCGCGCCCTGGGACTCGAGCCCGGCGGTGCCAGGACCGGTGCACGCCCGCGCCCTTGCGCGCGCCCGGGGACTCGAGCCCGGCGGTGCCAGGACCCGCGCACGCCCGTACCATGACACGGGCGCGCGCACGCCGGGTTACCCATGCACTCCCGTGCCAAGACCCGCGCTCGCCCGTGCCATGACACGTGCGCGCGCGCGTCCGGTGACCCGTGCACTCTCGTGCCATGACCCACGCACGCACGTGCAATGACCCGGGCGCGTGCACGCCCGGTGACCCGTGCACTCCCGTGCCATGACCGGGGAGAGCGCATGCCCGATGTGGTGGGGACACCTGAGGCACCAGAATAAGACAGAGGCTTTTTCAACCCTCTGTAAATTGATCAATAATTTATGAGTCCATCTGTAACAAGGGCTTAGCTCATCTGAGTCCATTTTAGTTGTTATTTGAGTATTTTTAGTTGTTATTTCAGTTCTGTACTAGTCAGCTCATGTTGAGCTAGTTCAGTCCAATGCTAGTTAGCTCATGTTGAGCTAATTTTATTTTTTTGAGTCCTGTCCAAGCATACTGAAGACTCAAGACTATATCATACAAGTGAAGACCAAGTCCAACTAGATTGAAGACATGGAAGTATAGCACAAGTCCAACCCAGCTTGAAGATTTGAAGACCCCAGGAGGAAAACTCAGAAAACCCTGATTTCTTGCAGATGCCCTCCAGATGCCCAGATTCCCTTCCAAATGCCAAAGTATATTCATAGATAAGGTCATCCATGATTCCAGAGGTCCATCTGCATCCTAGCCCAAAGAAATCAAGCCCAGGTGCCAAGCCCAAGCCCCTAAGAAGCAAGATACCAGGGAATATTCCTGCTACCTGGCTACCAGGCCACCCCAGCTTCCAGAGGCCCAAACCCATGCACCCGAGCCCCTTTGGGCTGGCCTTTTGCTGCTCCTAGAAGCCCAACACGCCCCCCTAGGCATCCTTGGAGTCTTGACCAAGTCAAGAAAATTTTTAGGGATTTTTCTACCTAATATTTCCTTATTTTCTAGCTAGGGTTTGAGAGAGAAAAGGATTCTTATGTAAAGACTTATGTACCCTTACTTGGAGCCCAAGGTTAAGGGTCTATTTAAGGGACCCTAGCCTCTTGTATGAGGGGAATTTTTGATGAATGAAAAACTTGAGTTCTTCTATTGAGTGGTGTGATACCCTGCTGTGTGCATAAAGGGGTTTGTGAGAGTTCTTCTTCCCGGTGTTTGCAATCATCTTCCTGCTGCCAACAAACCCTCCAGATCCCTGGACGCCCACTCCAAAAGAAGCCTTTCCTTGCTGTTTTTACTTTGTTTTCTTGTTCCTTTGTGAGCTTTCTAACCCCTGACAGGTCGTTTGCAGGTCCCTGAGTTCCTACGAATCCAACGACTCCAGCCAAGCCTCAATCGGATCACCGAGCAGAAAGCCGGGTATCCGTGGGTCTTTGGCTCGGTTTTCCAGGCCGCATCCATCGAGGAACGAGAGACCCCTTCGCTGCGATCTTCACAGACGTTGTCAGGTACACCCCTCTACCTCCAGTAGTTTTATTGTAGGAGAACTTGCCCTAACCGAGGCTTCTCAGCCCCGGCGATCCTTCTTTGCTACTTTTCTAGGTCCTAATCTGCATGCTGATCTTCAAAAATTCATACAAAATTCCCTACAAATAATTTTGATCTGAAATTTGGGAATTAATCACCTAACTCAACATGTAAAACATACAAAAAAAATTGCATGCATATTAGTTCCCCATCATGATGACCCTTGCACTCTCGTGCCGTGAACCGTGCATGCCTGTGTCATGACCCGGGCGTGCACGCCCGGTGACTCATGCACTCCGGTGCCATTACCCATGCGCGCGCGCGCCCGGTGACCCGTGCACTCTCGTGCCATGACCGTGCACGCCCGCGTGCTGCCCCTTGCGCCCGGTAGCGCCGTGACCTGCGCACGCCCGTGCCATGACCCGCGCGCTGCCCCTTGCGCCCGGCAGCGTCGTGACCCGTGCACGCTCGGGGCCTTGCGCCCGCCGGTGCCATGACCCGTGCACGCCCGCGCCCGGCCCCTTGCACCCGGCGGTGCCACGACCCACGCACGCCCGGGGCCTTGCGCCCGTCGATGCCATGACCCACGCACGTCCGCTCCCTTGCGCGCGGCCGTGGCCTTGCGCCAGGCAGTGCCGCGACCCGTGCTCGCCCACACCCGGTGCCCGAGCCCGATGGTGCCGTGACCCACTCACGCCCGTGCCAAGACCCGCGCACGCGCCCGGTGCTATGCACCGGCCCATGCCAAGACCAGCGCGCGCCGTGCCAGGACCGGCACGCGCCGTGCCCTCGTGCGAGCTCGGTGCCTCGCACCCGCCTGTGCCGTGACCGGTGCACGCCCTTGGCACGAACCGCGCGTGCCTTGCGCCCGCCCGTGCCATGGCCCGCACCCGGCTCCTCGCGCCCGGTAACGCCGTGACCCGTGCAAGCACATGCCACGACCCGCGCGCGCCGGGTGACACGTGCCAGGCGGCCCCGTGACCCGCGCGCGCCCATGCCATGGCCCGCGTGTGTGCACCCGGTGGCGCCGTGACCCGCCCGCGTGCCAGGTGACCCGCGCATGCCCGTGCCGTGACCCGCGCCCGGAAGCGCCGTGACCCGTGCACGCCAGTGCTGTGGCCCGCGCGCGCACCCGGTGACCCGAGCCCGGCAGCGCCGTGACCCGTGCAAGCCCGCGCCGCGACCCGCACGGACGCCCGGCGACCCGTACGGACGACCGGCGACCCGCGCCCAACTGTTCCGTGACCCGCACACGCTCGTGCAAGCCAGTGCCGTGACCCGCGCACGTTGCCTTGCGCTCGACGGTGCAGTGACCCGCGCACGCCCGTGCCGTGACACGCGCCCGTTGACTTTTGCACGGCAGCTCCGTGACCCGCGCACGCCCGCGCCATGACCCGCGCCTGCACGGGCCCGGTGACCCGCGCCTGCGCGGGCCCGGTGACCCACGCACGCCCGTGCCATGACCCGCGCGTGCCCGAGCCCGCAATGCCCTTGTGCGCGCCCGGCTGTGGCATGACCCGCGCACGCCCGTGCCACGACCCACGTGCGCGCGCTCCCGTTGCCCTGCACATGGCAGCGTCGTGACCCGTGCACGCCCGTGCCATGACCCGCGCGCGCTCGAGCCTGCCGTGCCCTTGTGCGTGCCCGGTGCCTCGCACCCGGCGGTGCCATGACCCGCGCACGCGAGCCCGTTGCCCTACGCATGGCGGCGCCGTGACCCGCGCGCTTCCATGCCATGGCCCGCGCGCGAGTGCCCGGTGACCCACGCACGCCGTGCCATGACGCGCGCGCACTAGTGCCATGACCCGCGCACGCCCGAGCCTGCCGTGCCCTTGCGCGCGTCCGGGGCCTCGCGCCCGGCGGGACATGGCCCGCGCGCGCCCGGTGACTTGCGCCCGGCTATGCCATGGCCCGGGCACACCCCTGCGGTGACCCGCGCATGCCCGATGACCTGCACCCGGTGGTGCCGCGACCCACGCGCCCGCGTGCATCCTGTGGCCTGCCGTCCGCACCCCCGCCCGGGCGTGCCTCGCATCCGGCCGTGCGATGCCGGGGCCCGCCGTGGGATTCGGGTCTCCGTCGCCATGGCACGGTCGCGGTAGCGTGGGCGCTCACCGGGCCCTCGCGGAGGGTCCGGAGTCACGCCCGTGCTCTCGAGACCCGTGTCTCGGCACGCACGGCACGGGAACCCACCCGGAGTATCTTGGTTTCATCCAATGCGGCGAACCCGGCACTCCGGGAGGGGCATCCGACCAAAGGCGGGGAGTGTCCGGTGATGCGGCACGCATATGATTAATGTTTTGAATATGGGGTTTGTAGAGCAATGAAACCTAATTATACTTAGCATTGTACTCATCTTAATAAGATTTAAGGATTATATGAAAAGGGACTATTACATGATTAGACACAACTCTAAAACTAAGAAGGAAGAAGATCTAGACAATAGGGGCTAATGATTGAGGACTTACCTTGATGAGTTTTCCAACCTTCCTATGATTCAAAACTTGAAACTACTGATGCTCTGGATTGGAGAACTTGGATAACAGTGATCAGAACCCTGGACTTGGGCTTCAGCTTGTTGGTTCATTGTCAAGGGGAACCCTGTTCACAACTCAAGGACTTCGAAGGACCCTGCAATGAAGATCAAAGTTAAGGTTGAAGGATGCAAACATAAAGAAGGGATGGGAGAACTTGTGAACAAAGAAAAGATAATTGAGAAGATCTAGCCGACTCCAATGCCTTTGCCTTGAGCTTGGATGATGAATTGCTAGGGAAGAGAGTGGATTTGGGCATGGAAGAAGAAGATAGGAAAAATTTCACACATAAAACTCAAGACAACTTCACTTCAAACTTCATTCATTTCCAAAATCAATCTCTTTTACAATGGGCATCCAAGGCTTTTAATAGCCTCACAAAGCTAGCTTTTGAAATTTAAAAACTCCCCAAATCGAGGAGGATTACAAGGGCGGTTGGAGGATTTGGTGGAGAGTTTGGAGGGATGTGGGGGGGTTGGAGGATTTGGTGGAGGACTTGGAGGGATGTGGCCAACCTCCTTGAATTTGAATCTCCCTTGTTGGCGCCCAAAGGGTGATGAGGTGGCTGGTGAAGTGGCACCTGATGACGTGGCATGGTGAGGTGGTCTTCTACTTGGATAAGAATGACATGTGGCGCCCAGTGGTCCTAGTTGATGGTCCTTTTCTCTTGCTTGGTTGATGTGTCTTCTCTTCTTTATGTGGTCAAATTCTGGGGTCTAGAATTTGAGTCTTGTTGCTGGCTTTCATGGATTTAAGACTTGATTAGACTTAACTCAACTGAATTAGACTTAACTCAACTGAACTGACTTGACTGACCTAGACTTTAAAACTTGAAATGGACTTACAGGAAATGAAATTTTAAAAGTAATTACAGGACTCGATAAACACTCTTGATTTGAAACTCAAAATTAATTACAGGACTCTTGAAAAGAAAATAACTCTTGAAAATAAAATATTTTTGAACTAAAGGATACAAGGTAACCTAATTATCTTTGATCCAAATTGGGATAAGGCTAACCTTGTTGGAGTGAAGTTTCTTTCGGCTTCTGGTGTCCACACCAATTCTCCTGGGGTAGGCAGAACTCCATCCAGTCGAGTATGGTTCAGTTTTGCCCTGGTAATGCTCGAACAAGTCTGGGTTAAGTCTTTGCAGGTCCTCTCGAGTAATCTAAGAGTTGTCAGACTCAGGTCGACCTCGCCATTGAACCAGGTATAGCTGATAGTCCTTATTCCTGGTAGTAATGATCTTGTCATCCAGGATTCTCTCAATCCTCTCTCTCTGCTCAGGTAAGGTTGGTGGTGGACACTCAGAAATATGTTCACTCTCAATGAAAGTTTCTGGCTCAAAAGGCTCACTAGGTATTAGTAGTGGTTCTTTGTATTCTACTAGGTCTGAAACATTGAAGGTTGTACTAATACCCATATCAGGTGGAAGTTCCAAAACATATGCATTAGGCCCTATTTTCTTTAAGATCTTAAAAGGTCCCACTCCGCGGGCATGCAGCTTCTTTATGGTTCCAGGGGGAAACCATTTTGGGTTGAGCCTAATCATCGCATAATCCCCTTCACAGAATTCTTTAGCCCTCTTATGTGAGTCAGCTAAGTGTTTGTAAGTTTCATTGCTCAGGTTGATCTTATTACTGATTTCTTTATGTAGATTTGTGACATGCTGTGCAAAAGACTCAGCAGACTCAGAGACTCGTGTGTGAATAGGTAGTGGGATTAGATCTAAAGGCTTCCTAGGCTTGCAACCATGGACTATCTCAAAGGGACTTTTGCCCGTAGATCGATTGACCGAACTGTTGTAAGCGAACTCAGCACGTGGCAATAACAAATCCCAGTTCCCTAGACTTTCTCCCACTAGGCATCTCAGCAAGTTCCCTAGACTTCTATTTACAACCTCGGTTTGTCCATCAGTCTGGGGATGGTAGGCAGTGGAGAATTTCAGTCTGGTTCCTAATAGGTACCAAAGGGTTTTCCAGAAGTAACTTGTGAAGCGGACATCCCTATCAGAAACAATGGTTTTTGGTAACCCGTGGAGTCTGACATCTTGATCAAGAAAGAGTTTGGCTATCCTAGAGGCATCGGAAGTTTGGGAGCAAGGTATGAAATGGGCCATTTTTGAAAACCGGTCGACCACCACAAAGATTGAATCATGTTTTCGATTGGTCTTGGGTAATCCTAGAACAAAGTCTATGCTTAGATCCTGCCATGGACACTCAGGTACAGGTAATGGATTGTATAGCCCGGTATTCTTCTTTTGTTGCTTTGCAACAGCACATGTCCTACATCGAGCTACAAGGTTTGCTACTTGTTTCTTAAGACCTGGCCAATAAAATTGTTCCTCAACAGCCAAGATAGTCTTGTTTCGTTCGAAGTGGCCAGCCAAACCTCCCGCATGTATCTCCCAAACTAAAAAATCTCTTAAGGAGGTTCTTGGGATGCAAAGCCTATTCCCTCTAAAAAGATAACCATCTAGAAGGGTATAGTCACTATGATCACTAGATGGTCCTTGACGCAAAACCTGATAAATTTCACCAAAATCTGGACAGGTTTCGTACTGCTCCTTAAGTCTTTCAAAACCTATGACTTCAGTACTGACTGAAGTTAAAAGTAACATTCTACGACTTAGGGCATCAGCTACCTTATTATCGGTTCCTGATTGATGCTTTAGGACAAACGTATAGGATTGGATGTACTCTACCCATTTGGCATGCCTAGGGTTTAGTTTCTTTTGGGAACTCAAAAACCTAAGGGCTTCATGGTCTGAAAATAAAACAAATTCTTGCGGTAGGAGATAATGCCTCCAATACCTTAATGCTTGCACTACCGCATAAAGCTCCCGATCATATGTGGAGTATTTTTCCTGGCTTCATTCAATTTCTCACTAAAGAATGCTACAGGATGGTTCTCTTGACTTAGAACTCCACCAATACCTACTCCCGAAGCATCGCATGCTACTTCAAAGACCTTAGAAAAATCGGGTAGTCTTAAGACTGGTGCTTGGGTCATCTTATCTTTGATGTGAAGGAAGGCCTTATCAACTGACTTCGTCCATTCAAAGTGGCCCTTCCTAATACAATCCATGATAGGAGCAACTATGGTGCTAAACCCTCTAATAAATCTTCGATAAAACATAGTGAGGCCATGAAAACTTCTTACATCGTGAATATTATTGGGTGTTGGCCACTCTACAATTGCCTTAACCTTCTCAGGGTCAGCGGATACTCCTTCAGGGGTCACAACAAATCCTAGGAAGATAACTCTAATAGTCATGAAAGCACATTTCTTTAGATTGGCATAGAGGTTATCTTTCCTAAGTGCTAAACATACCTGCCTCAGATGTTGTTGATGATCTTCTCTAGTCCTACTATAGACAAGTATGTCGTCAAAGTAAACGACAACAAATTTTCCAATAAAGGCTCGTAGGACTTGGTTCATGATTCGTATAAAAGTGCTAGGGGCGTTTGATAACCCAAAAGGCATGACTACCCATTCAAATAACCCGTCCTTAGTTTTAAAGGCAGTCTTCCATTCATCCCCTGGTCTGATCCTAACTTGGTGATAGCCGCTCTTCAGGTCAATCTTAGAAAATATAGTTGCACCGGCCATCATATCTAACATATCACCCAAGCGGGGGATGGGAAACCTATGCATCACTGTGATTTTATTTATGGCACGACTATCAACACACATTCTCCATGTGCCATCTTTCTTAGGGGTAAGTAAGGTTGGGACTGCGCATGGATTCAAACTCTCCCTAATGAATCCTTTCTTTAGGAGTTCTCCTACTTGACGTTGTAATTCTTGGTGCTTGGTAGGGTTCATTCTATAATGGGGAAGGTTCGGTAGGGTTGCTCCAGGGACTAAGTCTATCGCATGTTGTATATCCCTAAGAGGTGGGAGTTGGTCGGGCAAGTCATTGGGGAACACGTCTTTGAACTCCTCTAGCACTTCATTGACTTCTTGAGGTTGTTCTTTTGAAAGAGGTTCTTGATGATCCTTAATGGTCAAAATCCAAACAGGTGACCCATTGTTAATTTCTTTCTCCATTTCTCTAGCAGTGATCACGTTTATCCCCTTTTTCTTATCACTCAATTGGCTTGATCCTCTCTTAATGGGGTTCTTAGGTGGAGAAGAATGGATTACAATCTTCTTTCCATTATGAGTAAACGAGCACGAATTAGAACGACCATAGAGTGTTACGTCAAGATCGTACAACCATGGTCGGCCTAAAATTATGCTACTTACTCCCATTGGAAGTACATCACACCATACTTTCTCCAAGTAAGATTGGAACTGAATGGTTACTAGCACCTAGACTTAATGGAAATCATGGTTGAGTCTATCCAGGATACCTTATAGGGATTAGGATGGGGTATGGTGGGCAATCCTAGGTTTTTAACTGTGTTGGTGGATATGGCATTGACACAGCTACCGCTATCTAAAATGACTTTGCATACTTTCTCACCTATCTTAATGAATGTCTGTAGGATGCTAGTCCTACGCCAATCTTCTTGGGTTTTAGCTTGGGTGAGAATACACCTAACCACTCCTAACAGATCTTGATCTACCAGGACTTCCTCATCCTCATACTCTTCAGCCAAGTTCTCATCTGCCTGGTATACTTCCTCCTCAAATTCACCTTGGGATTCTACGGCTTCCTCTTCTACTTCCCCTATGTGTAGGGCTCTATTAGGACAGTTGCTAGAATAGTGACCCACTTTGTTACACTTGAAACATGCGTTTGGAGTTCTTTGGGTCTCAGGTGTTTTCCCCTTGTCATCTCTATGGGTCACAGGCACATTAGGATTGGGTCGGTTGAATCTAGGCTGATTGGATCATGACTGCTATAAGGTGCACTAGTCCTAGGGGCTTCGGGCCTACGATAGACTGGACCTCTATGGAATCTCTCAGCATCCCTAGCTATTTAATAGGCCAATTCTAGGTCATGTACCTCTCGCATGAACAATTCTCTTTGAATTTCTTCCCTCAGTCCGGCTCTAAATCTAGACAAGGTCACCGACTCAGATTCATCAACATTGCACCTCATAACGAATTCGTCAAACTTCGCTATGTACTCTACGACACTCCTATTTCCTTGAGTAAGTCTTTGCCATTGATCTAGGAGTCTTTGGTGGTAGGACATAGGAAGGTATTTCTCCCTAAGCCGAAGTTTCATAGCTCGCCAGGTCACTATGGGCACATCACCTCTGTGTCTAGTGAGTCTCTCAACGTTTCCCCAATATAACCTAGCTTGGCGCACAAGTTTAAGCTTTGCAAACTTACACTTGCGCTCTTCACTCATCTCAAACCAGTCAAAATACTGGTCCATCTCACCTTCCCAATCAATGTAGATCTTTGGATCTAAAATTCTATCAAAGGTGGGAGCTTCTAGCCTAATGTTCTTCATGGTTCGGTCATCTTGATCAAAGTGAATTGGGGTGGGTCTCCTGACATTGGGTTCATAGTTAGGCTCATGATGGAATCTCCTTGGGTTGGGCTCGATGGTTTGACCAGGGTGGGGTCCTCTAGGAATTGGATCATAAAACTGATCTTGGGGAGCTCTCCTAGGGTTTGTTTCATAGAGAGGGTTTTGATATGGAATCCTTCTAGGGTTCAATGGGATCTCGAGTTCAGGTGCAAGACTTGGCTCAGGCTCAGTCTTGGCTTCATGATTGCTTTCAGGGGTTCTAGCCTCTAACTAATCCAACCTAGTAGTGATGTGGGCTAACTGCTCATTCATGTCTTGGTTGGTTTGTGCCACATTCTGATTTGTATGGGCCAATTGCTCAGTTAAACTCTTAGTCAGTTGGGCCACTTGATCATTTAGGCCTTTGATCAAATTCCCTATGTTTTGGTCCATGGCTACACTTGACTGGGCTTGGATTGGTGAATACGGTGTCCCTGCTCTAGTTGTCATGCATGCAACTGGACTCAAGTTTGAGCTAAGGTTTCCTAGACCTAGAGCACAAATTAGAAGTCTAATTAAGTGAACCAACTAGCTAGTAGTACTTATGGGACTTAGCCAGGTAGGTGGAGGGGAGTGTAGGTCCCTGATTGCCAACCTTAGACACCAATCTGAGATTGGCCAGGTAGGCAAACCAAATCACAAGCCCTGATGCACCAATCCTAGATACCAAGCCAGTAAGCACACACCAATTAGCTGACACAATTAACTTGACCCTAACCTGAACCCAACTTGTTGGTGTCCCTAACCCACTAGGGCAATTAACGTTCTACTCAGTTTTAATTAACGGGCTGGGATCGATATGCTGGTTGGTGATTTTTGGGCTAGGAACAGGTGATGAAACCCTGACCCTATGTCAAATTGATGCCCTTAATTTGATTTCTCATGAGATGAATGAAATGCAAAGGTGCTGCAGAAGTGTGTTGCAATTTGAAAGTGGTGTGGAAAACATGATGAAAAAAATATCCAAAAATTCTGAAAAATTCACAGAGGATTCCTAACTTATATGTTTCAATGTAGATAAAAGAAATTTTAAAACTAAAATCTGTACTACTCTAAGCAGATCCTACAAATGAAGATAAATAAAAATGACAGAACAGAACCCTAATGATAGTGTTGAACTACAGAAATTTTCATTTTTTTATAATTTTTTCTGATGATGAAATTTAATATGGTGATAAATGACTTAAAAGGGAACAATAAAAAAAATATTTCAATAAAAAATTAGTGACTTTCCTTTGGAGCTGCAGGCGGATTATTGTAAACAGATGCAAATTTTCAGAAAACAGAACCTAATCAAACAAGTGCAATGGCTTACCCAAAACTTCAATCTAAAAATTCACGTCCGGCCAGGGGCTCATTATTCCCATGGGTCATGACAGTGTACTGGAGTACACCTGTTCAGGAGGCATGAATTTTAGATCTTGCTTGGATTTAAAGAAAACTATTCTACCCTAATGCAACCATGCTCTGATACCAAGATGATGCGGCAAGTATATGATTAATGTTTTGAATATAGTTTGTAAAGCAATGAAACCTAATTACACTAGCATTGTACTCATCATAATAAGACTTAAGGATTATAAGAAATTGGACTTTTACTTGATTAGACACAATACTAAACTAAGAAGGAAGAAGATCTAGACAATAGGGGCTAATGATTGAGGACTTACCTTGATGAGTTTTCCAACCTTCCTATGATTCAAAACTTGAAACTACTGATGCTCTGGATTGGAGAACTTGGATAACAGTGATCAGAACCCTAGACTTGGGCTTTAGCTTGTTGGTTCATTATCAAGGGGAACCCTGTTCACAACTCAAGGACTTCGAAGGACCCTGCAATGAAGATCAAAGTTAAGGTTGAAGGATGCAAACATAAAGAAGGGATGGGAGAACTTGTGAACAAAGAAAAGATAATTGAGAAGATCTAGCCGACTCCAATGCCTTTGCCTTGAGCTTGGATGATGAATTGCTAGGTAAGAGAGTGGCTTTGGGCATGGAAGAAGAAGATAGGAAAAATTTCACACATAAAACTCAAGACAACTTCACTTCAAACTTCATTCATTTCCAAAATCAATCTCTTTTACAATGGGCGTCCAAGGCTTTTAATAGCCTCACAAAGCTAGCTTTTGAAATTTAAAAACTCCCCAAATCGAGGAGGATTACAAGGGGGGTTGGAAGATTTGGTGGAGAGTTTGGAGAGATGTGGGTGGGGTTGGAGGATTTGGTGGAGGACTTGGAGGGATGTGGCCAACCTCCTTGAATTTGAATCTCCCTTGTTGGCGCCCAAAGGGTGATGAGGTGGCTGGTGAAGTGGCACCTGATGACGTGGCATGGTGAGGTGGTCTTCTACTTGGATAAGAATGACATGTGGCGCCCAGTGGTCCTAGTTGATGGTCCTTTTCTCTTGCTTGGTTGATGTGTCTTCTCTTCTTTATGTAGTCAAATTCTGGGGTCTAGAATTTGAGTCTTGTTGCTGGCTTTCATGGCTTTAAGACTTGATTAGACTTAACTCAACTGAATTAGACTTAACTCAACTGAACTGACTTGACTGACCTAGACTTTAAAACTTGAAATGGACTTACAGGAAATGAAATTTTAAAAGTAATTACAGGACTCGATAAACACTCTTGATTTGAAACTCAAAATTAATTACAGGACTCTTGAAAAGAAAATGACTCTTGAAAATAAAATATTTTTGAACTAAAGGATACAAGGTAACCTAATTATCTTCGATCCAAATTGGGATAAGGCTAACCTTGTTGGAGTGAAGTTTCTTTCGGCTTCTGGTGTCCACACCAGCCGGGGAGAGTGCGCCGTCTCCGGTCCCGGCGGGCTGGGCACCTGCGCCCCGACGGCTCCGACGCGATGCCCAGTGCCTTTCCGCAACTGTTGCTCGGGCATGCATCCGACCCCCGCAGCTGGAGCCGCCGAGCAGGCAATCCGCCGCCGCCGCACCGGCACCCGCGCTCAAGCCGGGACCTGCACGGCAGTGCCCGGTAGGACGGTGGCGCCGCTGCATCGGCACACGCGCGGGGATGGGGCCGTCGAGGTCGACGCCCCGCCCGGGCGGATGCCCGAGCGGTACGGTGCCCCGCTCCATTCCGCTGGCCGGGCACGGCGACGGTGCGCGCGATCGGGGACCCGGGGGCGCGCCCATCCACCTCCGGGCCCCGGTCCCGGCGCCGTCCGCCGCGGCGCCCTCGCCGGTGCACGGCCGTGCCTTCCACCTCGCCGCTCGGCGCAGGCGAGCCATCCCACCATTCAATCGGTAGGAGCGACGGACGGTGTGTACAAAGGGCAGGGACGTAGTCAGCGCGAGCTGATGACTCGCGCTTACTAGGAATTCCTCGTTGAAGACCAACAATTGCAATGATCTATCCCCATCACGATGAAATTTTTGAAGATTACCCGGGCCTGTCGGCCAAGGCTATAGACTCATTGAATACATCAATGTAGCCGGACGGGGCCTATGGATCCGGACGGGGCCGATGGAGCGGGACCGGGAGGTCGATCGGACCATCGAAAATTGACCTTGGTTCTTCGCCCGAGGGATCCGGACGGAGGTGATGGAGCGGGACCGGGAGGTCGACCGGACCATCGCACACCGAACTTGGTTCCGCGCACGCGCGGCCGCGTTTTTCGCCCGAGGGATCCGGACGGCGACGATGGAGCGAGACCGGGATGTCGACCGAACCATCGAAAATCGACCTTGGTTCCGTGCGCGCGCGGCCTCGATTTCGCCCGAAGGATCCGGACGGAGGCGATGGAGCGGGACCGGGAGGTCGACCGGACCATCGCACACTAACCTTGGTTCCGTGCGCGCGCGGCCGCGATTTCGCCCGAAGGATCCGGACGGAGGCGATGGAGCGGGACCGGGAGGTCGACCGGACCATCGCACAACGACCTTGGTTACGCGCACGCGCGGCCTCGTTTTTCGCCCGAAGGATCCGGACGGGGCCGATGGAGCGGGACCGGGAGGTCGACCGGACCAAAGAGTGCACCGACCTTGGTTCCGTGCCCGCGCGACCGCGTTTTTCACCGAGGGATCCGGACGGCGATGATGGAGTGGGACCGGGAGGTCGACCGGACCATCGAAAACCGACCTTGGTTCCACGCGCGCGCGGCTGCGATTTCGCCCGAAGGATCCGGACGAAGGTGATGGAGTGGGACTGGGAGGTCGACCGGACCAAAGAGCGCACCCACCATGGTTCCGCGCACGCGCGGCTGCGTTTTTCGCCCGAGGGATCCGGACGGCGATGATGGAGCGGGACCGGGAGGTCGACCGGACGAAAGTGCGCACCGACCTTAGTTCCGCGCGCGCGCGGCCGCGTTTTTCACCCGAGGGTTCCGGACAGCGACGATGGAGCGGGACCGGGAGGTCGACAGGACCATCGAAAACCGACCTTGGTTCCGCACGCGCGCGGCCGCGATTTCGCCCGAAGGATCCGGACGGAGGCGATGGAGCGGGACCGGGAGGTCGACCGGACAATCGCAAACCGACCTTGGTTCCGCGCGCGCGCGGCCACGATTTCGCTCGAAGGATCCGGACGGAGGCGATGGAGCGGGACCGGGAGGTCGACCGGACCATCGCACAACGACCTTGGTTCCGCGCGCGCGAGGCCACGTTTTTTGCCCGAAGGATCCGAACGGGGTCGATGGAGCGGGACCGGGAGGTCGACCTGACCAAAGAGCGCACCGACCTTGGTTCCGCGCGCGCGCGGCCACGTTTTTCGCCCGAGGGATCCGGACGGCGACGATGGAGCAGGACCGGGAGGTCGACCAGACCATCGAAAACCGACCTTGGTTCCGCGTGCCCGCAGCCGCGATTTTGCCCGAAGGATCCGGATGGAGGCAAAGGAGCGGGACCGGGAGGTTGACCGGACCATCGCACACCGACCTTGGTTCCGCGCGCGCGTGGCTGCATTTTTGCCCGAAGGATCCGGACGGAGCCGATGGACCGGGACATCGACCGGACCGGGAGGTCGACCGGAGCATCGCACACCGACCTAGGTTCCGCGCGCGCACGGCCACATTTTCGCCCGAAGGATCCGGACGGAGCCGAAGGAGCGGGACCGGGAGGTCGACCGGACGGCACCGACCATGGTTCCGCGCGCGCGCGGCCGCGAAGATCCGGCTCTCGGAAGGGCCGAAGAAGGGGCATCCCGAGGTGTTCCGAGGCACAAAGCTAGCTTGCGAACGCAAGGGAGGACCATGACTCGCGCCCAAATATCACTGGACCCGAGTCACAGACGGCCCAGCACGAGAGAGCACCCAGCGCACCCCAGACGCGAGTCCAGGATGTCCAGGATGCGCGCACCATGCGCGGGGCAAAAGGGCGGCCAGGACTCGGAACCACACAGCACACGACGCGAGTCCCGGAGGGCACGACACGGGCGCGATCACAGAGCATCCAGGACGCGAGTCCAAGGAGGCCTGGACGCGTGCCACGTGAGCAGAAAACCCAAAATAGATACCCGGGGAGTACCCAACGGTCGCGAGCAACATTGCAGAAGCGGGGGAGGGCCAGGACACGCGCCTGGACGCGCGCGGACGCGCATCCGGGGCGGCCATGACCCGCGCCCCGCCCGTAAGGGGGCTTGCCAACCTACTACCCACGCGGGGCTTCCGGCCAAGGTCCACCCCGGGGTTTCCTGGGTAGCGAGCAGCATTGCAAATTCGGGGGCATGCCCCGCGTCATTGCATGCCCCGCGTGACCCGCGCCCGGCGCTGCCAGGACCCGAGCACGCCCGCGCCCATGCGCGCGCCCGATGCCCCGCGCCCGGCGCAGCCAGGACCCGCGCCCGCCCGCGCCCGTGCGCGCGCTCGGTGCCCCGCGCCCGGCGCTGCCAGGACCCGCGCCCGTGCACGCGCCCGGTGCCCCGCGCCCGGCGCTGCCAGGACCCGCGCCCGTGCGCGCGCCCAGTGCCCCGCGCCCAGCGCTGCCAGGACCTGCGACAGCCCACCCCCGTGCGCGTGCCCGGTGCCCCGCGCGCTGCGCTGCTAGGACCCGCGCCCGCCCGCACCCGTGCGCGTGCCCGGTGCCCCGCGCCCGGCGCTGCCAGGACCCGTGCCCGTGCGCGCACCAGTGCCCCGCGCCCGTGCGCGCGCCCGGTGCCCCGCGCCCTGCGCTGCCAGGACCCGCGCCCGCCCGCGCCCGGTGACCGTGCCCTGCGCTGCCAACAACAGCCCCGCCCGCGCCCGTGCGCGCGCCCGGTGCCCGCGCCCTGCGCTGCCTGGACCCGCGCCCGCCCGCGCCCGTGTGCGCGCCGGTGCCTCGCCCTCGGCGCTGCCAGGACCCGCGCCCGCCCGCGCCCGTCGCTGCCAGGACCCGCGCATGCCCGCGCCCATGCGCACGCCCTGGGACTCGAGCCCGGCGCTGCCAGGACCCGCGCACGCCCGCGCCCATGCGCGCGCCCTAGGACTCGAGCCCAGGGTGCCAGGACCCGCGCACGCCCGTGCCATGACCCGCGCACGCGCCGGGTTACACGTGCACTCCCGTGCCATGACCCGCGCATGCCCGTGCCATGACACGTGCTTGCGCGCGTCCGGTGACCCGTGCACTCTCGTGCCATGACCCGTGCACGCCCGTGCCATGACCCGGGCGCGCTCGCGCCTGGTGACCCGTGCACTCCCATGCCATGACCGGGGCGCGCGCATGCTCGGTGACCCTTGCACTCCCGTGCCGTGAACCGTGCTTGCCCGTGCCATGACCCGGGCCCGCACGCCGGTGACCCATGCACTCCGGTGCCATGACCCGTGCGCGCGCGTGCCCGGTGACCCGTGCACTTTCGTGCCATGACCGTGCACGCCCGCGCGCTGCCCCTTGCGCCCGGCAGCGCCGTGACCCGCGCTCGCCCACGCGCTGCCCCTTGCGCTGGGCAGCGCCGTGACCGCGCACGCCCAAGGCCTTGCGCCCGCCGGTGCCATGACCCGTGCACGCCCGCGCCCGGCCCCTTGTGCCCGGCGGGGCCATGACCCGCGCACGCCCGGGGCCTTGCACCCGCCCGGGGCCTTGCGCCCGCCGGTGCCATGACCCGCGCACACCCGCACCCTTGCGCGCGGCCGTGGCCTTGCGCCATGCGGTGCCGCGACCCGTGCACGCCCGTGCCTGGTGCCCGCACCCGGCGGTGCCGTGACCCGCTCACGCCCATGCCCGGCGGTGCAGTGACCCGCTCACGCCCGCGCCCGGTGTCCGCGCCCAGCGGTGCCGTGACCCGCTCACGCCCGTGCCAAGACTCGCGCGCGCGCCCGGTGCTATGCACCGGCCCGTGCCATGACCAGCGCGCGTCGTGCCAGGACCGGCATGCGCCGTGCCCTCGTGCGAGCTCGGTGCCTCTCACCCGCCCGTGCCGTGACCGGCGCACGCCCTTGGCATGACCCGCGCGTGCCTTGCCCCCGCCCGTGCAATGGCTCGTGCCCGGCTCCTCACGCCCGGCAGCACCGTGACCCGTGCAAGCCCGTGCCACGACCCGCGTGCACGCCGGGTGACACGCACCAGGCATCCCCGTGACCCGTGCCTGGCGCTGCCAGGACCCGAGCACGCCCGCGCCCATGCGCACGCCCGGTGCCCCGCGCACGGCGCTGCCAGGACCGCGCCCGCCCGCGCCCCTGCGCGCGCCCGGTGCCCCGCGCCCGGCGCTGCCAGGACCCGCGCCCGGTGCTCAGCGCCCGGCGCTGCCAGGACCGGCACCAGCCCGTGCCCGTGAGCACGCCCGGAGCCCCGCGCCCGTGCGCGCGCTGGGTGACACGCGCCAGGCGGCCCCGTGACCCACGCCCGGCGCTGCCAGGACCCGAGCACGCCCGTGCCCATGCGCGTGCCCGGTGCCCCGCGTCCGGCGCTGCCCGGACCCGTGCCCGCCCGCGCCCCTGTGCGCACCCGTTGCCCCGCGCCCGGCGCTGCCAGGACCAGCGCCCGCCCGTGCCCGTGCACGCGCCCGGTGCCCAGCGCCCGGCGCTGCCAGGACCCGCGCCCGCCCGCGCCTGTGCGCGCGCCCGGTGCCCCGCGCCCGGCGCTGCCAGGACCCGTGCCCGCCCGCGCCCGTACGCGTGCTCGGTGCCCCGTGCCCTGCGCTGCCAAGACCCGCGCCCGCCCGCGCCCGTGCGCGCGCCCGGTTCCCCGCGCCCGCCCGTGCCCGTGCGCGTGCCCGGTGCCCCGCGCCCTGCGCTGCCAGGACCCGCGCTCGCCCGCGCCCGGCGCTGCCAGGACCCGCTGGTGCAGGCACCAGACTCAGAAGAAGACTTCAGGGCTCCATCTGGATCTCTGATTGACCTTGCCCGAAGAATTAGGGTTTTCTGGTTTTGTAATAAGGGTTGACCTGATCAACTCAATTTTGAGTCTGTAATTTTGTCATATCAATTTTTGTTGGGTCATGTTGACTCAGTCCAAGTCCAAGGCCCAGGTAGGTGTCATTCCCTTTGCCATAGGGCACCACATTTTCTAGCTACAAGTGGGTGCCACACTCCCTGCCACATCTCCATCCAGTGTACCTTGGTCCCCATGCCTCAAGTAAGCAGGTTCTTTTTTCTTGCACCACTTGGGGGAGAAATCCATCAAGATACTCAATCCAAGGAGGAGACAACTTCTTTCTAGATAAACCCAAGCCAGGATGGCAAGAATTTTTCTTGAAGAGAGGATCAAGGAGGTGCCCCACAATGTTCCATAAAAATCCAAGTTATAAAAGGGAAGAGAGCATGTCTTGGGAAGAAAATCAAGGAGGCACCCAAAAGTCTCCAAAAGTGCCAAAGCCATGAAAGGAAGAAGCCTAAACTTGTGGAGCAAGACTAGGAGGTGTCCAAATGAGCCAAACCATGAAGGGAAAATCCTTGATTCATGGAGAGATACTAGGAGACACCCCCATAACTTGCTATTTGGAGCTGATTTTCAAGTTTTCTTGGAGTTTTGGGCTGCCCACTCATGGAAGGAGTCTTGGGAAGAAAATTTGATGCCTAAAGTGTGGGTTAGTCCTATTAGTCCCACATGGGAAATGTATAAAATTTTATTTCTTTGTTATGTCTATATATTCAACTCTATGTAACTCTTGAATTTAATGATGAATGAAATCAATTTCTTTGTGAACAACTTTGTGTTTCTCTCTTCCGCACATGTATTCAAGTGTTGAGCTCCATGAGGGAGTAAATCCGGGTTCCCTAGGAACCTTGAGGAGGTGTGAGATCTCCAACCCCAAAACCCTAGCTTAGTCCACCCATCTCTACTCCACCACCACCAAACCCTAATTTTCCATCTACATCCCACGGCCCTCTCTTCCACATAGAGGCCGGCCACCAGCATCCAGGTTCAGATCAACTGTTTCAACTACAGAGCAAGTTCAACGAAGAGTCAGATCAGTATCAAGATCTCCGGAACTTCTACATCCAACAATCTTCATTAAGTCCTCAGGTCAGTGTCTTTCTTTGAGTTTCTGGTTCTTTTTTCTTTTGTTCTTCTTCTTCCAGATCCTGAGTTCTAGAAGGAGGCCAACCTTGCCATAGGACTACTGTTGCCGCTCCCGTCGTCGCGCCCGTGCCACGGACCCGCCGATCCCTCTTGACCGCCTAGCGAAGGAACCTCCCTGGCTGCGGCTGACCTGCAAGAAAGGGGTTAGAAGACCCTGGCCGGGGATCCCGGCGAGGGAACTCCGACGGTCAAGTTAGTAGACGACGAGAGGGAACAGACTCTCCAAATGGACCCCCGAAAGGGTTCCAGACTTAGAGAGTTTACTAGTGAGAGAGACGCTCTGGGGACCCGAATCTCGGCTGGGCCTCCTTGCCGAGCTCACGCCCAGTGATTCCCTCTCGGGATCTCTGGTTTTCACTCTCCGGAGTGAGGCCTTTTTGCCGGTGCTTCTCCTCCGTCCCCAAGCTTGTTTTTTCTTACCTCCGTTGTACCCAGATTCCTCCCTCTTTATCTCCTTTCGTCTTGCGCTTGTCTTTTCCTCCTAGGAGACTCCCCTCCCCTGTCTTCTTCTCTTTTCCCTTTTCGGTGAAGGGGGGCCAGGCGGCTTTCCGACCTCGTCCGTCGAGCCCAGCAGGGAAAAGGCAAAGGCGGAAGAGAAAAAGAGAGGGCGGCGCTGACAAGGCGGCCGGTCAGGCCTCGGGCCCAGCGAGAGCTCTCTCTCTCCCAAGCATGGGCGTCATCCATCTATAGGGCCTGTTCTGTCAGAATCGTGCCCCTCGGCTGTGAAGCTTGTCGGGCCGATGCAAGTGATGTTCCGCGTGTCGCCGCCCTCCGTACGGGGCACCATCTGGGATTCATACGGCCCGAGGGATGGCCTCGGGGCCCGCGACTCTTCCTTGAGATCTTCTCCATACGGGCGGCCTGACCTCGGCCGAGGTGGACCCGTTTCCGAGGGCCACCTGGCAAAGAGCGAAGGACCAGCCGACCTCGGCCTAGGTGGACCCCTCCTGGGTGGACACCTGGCGAGGTGGCAGGAGGTCGCCTGGCCTCAGCCGAGGTGGACCCGTCTCCGGGAGGCCACCTGGCAAAGGGGCGAAGGAACAGCCGACCCCAGCCTAGGTGGGCCCCTCCTGGGCGGACACCTGGCGAGGTGGCAGGAGGTCGCCTGGACTCGACCGAGGTGGGCTCGTCTCCGGGAGGCCAACTGGCGAAGGATGAAGGGTCGGCCGACCTCGGCCTAAGCGGACTCCTCCTGGGTGGACACCTGGCAAGGTGGCAGGAGGTCTCCTGGCCTCGGTCGACCTCACTTGGGCGGATCTCTCCGGGCTTGGGTGCCATCGAGTTGGTAGAGGAGCTCCAATCCGAGCTCGACCTCGGCGGAGGGAGTTTGCCTTAGAAAATTGCCGGGCGCTATAGTCTTGTCGAACCTGGTCTTGAAGACGTGGCGCTGACTCGACCGAAGAAGCCTCCACGTGGCTCGATCGTATTTGGCGGTACCTGAGCCTGGCCATGTCACTGTCACGGCTGTAACAGTTGCCCCCCAGCCCGCCGTTCCATCACGGCGTCGTAGAACGGAATGTCGGGATTAAATGCGGACATGACGTGGGGAGGCGAAGATCTTGCATCATAATTGCCACGATCCTTGTCGCCGTGGCTCGATGCGACTGAAAACCTATGGGGAGCCGCCACGCGTCGCCCACTTGCCCGTAATTAATGTGTCGCTTCGAGGCAGAGGCCGTTACTCTGCTAACGAGGCGTTGGTGTCGGGCGTGCACCCACGTGGCGATCATCCAGTGGCCTGAGGCGGAATGACGGGTACGGCCGCTGTCGGCTGAGTTTGAAAGGGAGGGGACTTTCCAGAACGAGGCCTTTCCCCTTGCTTCGTGGGCGGTTTGCTACAGACTAACTCCTGTTGCCTTGCACTCATCTGGCGTATTTTCGGTGAGTGCCCTCGTCTTCTCCAGCTCCCCTCCTTCCCTTCCTTTTTCTTTTCTCTTTGATCTTCCGTTCTTCTCTTTTCCATGGTGCGCCATCGCCATGTCTCTTCCAACCCGGACGAGGCCGGTCCATCCTGGCCGAGGACTCCATCTTCTTCCTCCTCAGATGAGGAGACGATCCCGGAGGAGATCCGCCGTCGTCTGCAACCCGGGGGTGTCACCATTGGCATCCCTAGGGGTACCCGGCCTCCTCCGGTTGCTCCTGCCGTGCCCCTCCGCTCTCTTCCTGCTCTCCCTGCTCTTCCTGCTCCTCCTTCTCTTCCTGCTGGTCCCTCCGGTCATGCCTCCACCATGACCGAAGGCGATCTTTCTCTGCTCCGGGATGCTTACGGCATCCCGGGGTCCATTCGTCTGTTTGTTCCGCGGTCCGGGGAGTGCGTCACCATGAGTGGCCCCGGCCGCATAGCCTTCTATGAAGACTTCCTCCTTGGGGGTCTTCGATTTCCTCTGCACCCCTTCTTTCTTTCTTTCCTCAGCCATTTTCGGCTTGTCCCGGCCCAGTTGGCTCCCAACGCCATCCGGGTCATCTTTTCTTTCATTGTCTTCTGTCACTTCCACGGGTTCATCGCCCGTTTCTCCCTCTTCAGGGCCTTGTTCACCCTGAAGAAGTGCTCCACCGATGACGGCTGGTGGTACATCTCGCCCTGGCCTAGGTGTCTCCGGTTCGACATCCCTTCCTCAGTGAAGGGCTGGAAGAGCCGGTTTTTCTTCGCCTCAGTCGAAGATGTCGACTGGGCCTGGAGTGAACCGGACCGGACCCCGAACCAGAATTCTCGGGTCGAGTCGGCAGACCAGGAGTCCTATTCCCAGCTCCTGAGCGACGTGGTCCCGGCACTCGACGTTCTGCTTTCGGAGCAGAACCTTTTTGAGGCCGGGATCAGTCCCATCCGCGAGACTAGTGAGATTCGGCCCCACTTTGACTTCTGCCCCCCTTTTTCTTCATGACCGAGCCGGCTGACCTTCTGTTCCTTTGTGTTGCAGGGATGAAGTTTTCGCTGGAGAACCTCCTGGAGGGCGCAGCCCAGCGAGATGTCACCGAGGTGGACGAGCCCGCGGCGAAGAGGGCTCGAACTGAGGCGAGCCGGGAGGTCGTGGCGGCGACCGCACCCAGTCCGATTGCCGTCGCTCCCCCGCCCAGGCTGCCCCAGGGCGGGGCCGCTGATGTCCCGGCCGTGCGACCTGGTGGCACCACTGCTTAGAGGGCTCCACCGCCTACAGCTCCGCCCGGCGCCGGTCCCGTCGTCGCCGCCGTCCCTACAGTGCAACCGGTGGCCACCGCCGGCCCGTCGACCGCGGAATCAGCTGAGGGGGCGGCCAGCGCAGGAGCAGGCCTGACTCCTCTGGCACCGGTGATCACACACCGGGACTCGGTCATCCGCGATAAAGGGCTCGCGGAGAAGATCATGGAGTACGCCTCCACCGCCCGGGACCGCCGAGCTCGGGGCGGCCGGGACTACGTAGATGCCCTGCTCGGGATCCTCCCACAGCTTTTCACGGTAAGCCCGAGCTCCTTCCTTCCTTCCTTTTCTTTCAAGATCTAACTCCTTTTATCCTGACTCGGTTTGCTCTTGCTGGCGCATATCGGGAACGACGTTCTCCTACTGAGGAACTTCCTCGTAGGGAACGCACAGAGGGACGCCGAGAAGGAGAAGAAGCTCGGCAAGCTCGCGGCTGACGTCAAAGATCTCATGGAGAAGGGGGTCGAGCTGCGAGCCGACAAACAGGCCCTCCAGTCCGACCTGGCACGTTCTGAGGGGCGGAACAAGGAGCTGGAGGCTTCCTTGTCGGAGGAGCGGGCCGCCCACCAATGCCACACGGAGAAGGATGTGGCGAAGAGGGCTCGCCTGCAGGCCCACTCCCAGTGGCTGGAGCGCTAGTTGGAGGAGGCCCGGCGAGATGCGAGCACGGCTAGGGACAGGAGTGCGTACGTCAACGGACTCCTGGAGGCCGCAAAGCGGGAGGCGCAGGAGGCCATCCCAAAATTCCGGGCTTCCGACGAGTACACGTCGGAGGTCCGGGAGGCCGCCGTGGACTCCTTCCTGAAGGGGTTCCGGATGTGCCGGGAGAAGGTGGGGGCCCTCTTCCCCGAGCTCGACCTCAGCGAGGTGGTGATCGGAGGCAGAAGGCAGGGAGTCGAGAGCAGGGCTCCTGGAGCGGCCGACGCAACTCCTGCGGCGCCGTCGACTGGCGAAGCTGCGGCTCCAGAGCAGCCTCAAGAGCCGGCCGCCGTAGAAGTCGAGGATGCGATGCCTGCGCCCCCGACAGAAGGCTTCGACCCTGCACCCCACTGAGCCCGGTGCTTGCTTTACTTTGTTGTTGTAGTGTCTTTTCTTTTCTGCATTTTCTTCTTTTTGGGGACTCCCGGCCTGTCGGGACTCCCCGCTTGTACCGACCCCTTTTTGTATCAATGAAAGTTTCAGTTTGATAAAATTCCGAGTTCATCTTATCTCACTTTTCTTTTTCCTTCTTTCTGAGATGTTGGCATGTAATGCTTGAAACAGTTGCAGGCCTGGTCCCTCCATTGCACAAATTGAAGGTTGGGGCCTCCCGGGTCGCGTGGCAGTGGAGCAGGCCTTAAGCGGGCCCGTCTTTGGGACCGCCTTCATACTTGCGCAGGCGACGCGGTTTCTGCACCGTCTTCCAGGCCGAAGCCCAGGATCTCCGGACTAAGCTCGATGCCGCAGGCTTTCTCAAGCCTTGCGCGGCTTGCTGAGCTGTTCTCCGAACTTGTGTGGGCGAACTGGGTTCTGCGCCACCTTCCAGGCCGAAGCCCAGGATCTCCGGACTGAGCTCGATGCCGCAGGCTTTCTCAAGCCTTGCGCGGCTTGCCGAGCTGTTCTCCGGGCTTTCTCGTTGAATTGCAAAGGGAGTGTTTGAAGCGGGGGAACTTTATTACAGGAGCAGACAACCTTACATCACCGATAGTACATCCTCAGGTTCGAGGCGTTCCACGTCCGGGGGAACCTGGCACCTCCCAATTCTTCCAAGTAGTAGGCACCATGAGGAAGGGCCTCTGCCACCCGATATGGGCCTTCCCAGTTGGGTGATAGCTTGCCGCGTTCGCGTGGCTGGGAAGCTTCAGCGCGCCGGAGGACCAAGTCTCCGGGACGGAAAACCTTCGGCCGCACTCGGGAGTTGTAATACCTGGCCACGCATTGCCTATACGCCGCCATTCGAATTCGGGCTTTGTCCCTCGTTTCCTCGAGAAGGTCAAGGTTGAGCATCATCCTGGCTGGGTTTTCTGTCTCGTCGTATTGCTCCACACGCAGTATGGGTAGGCTGAGCTCGATCGGGATAACTGCCTCGGCTCCGAAGACGAGATTGAACGGGGTTTTGTCGGTAGCCATCCTCGGGGTGGTGTGGTATGCCCAGAGGACGCTGGGAAGCTTGTCGGCCCACCTGCCCTTGGCCTAGTCCAGCCGCATGCGGAGGCCCTGAAGAATGGTCCTGTTCGTGACTTCGGCCTCCCCATTGGTCTGAGGATGCGCCACCGAGTTAAAGCGATGCTTGATGCCGAGGTCGCTGCAGAATTCTTCGAACTCCCGGTAGTCGAACTGGTGCCCGTTGTCGGTGACCACGGTGTGGGGGAGGCCGAAGCGGCAGACGATGGACTTCCAGAAGAACTTGGCGACGTTCGCTTCAGTGATCCTCGCCAAGGGTTCGACCTCGACCCACTTCGTGAAGTAGTCGATGGCCACTATCAAGAACTTCCGCTGGCCAGACACCAGCGAGAATGGGCCCAGGAGGTCCATCCCCCACTGGGTGAACGGCCAGGGGGCTGAGAGCTGGGAGATTGGGTTGGAGGGCTGCCATTGCACCATGGCGTGATGCTGGCACCGATCGCATTTCTTCACGAAGTCGGCGGCGTCTTCCTTCATCGTCTCCCAAAAGTAGCCCTGACGGAGGGCCTTGTATGCCAATGCCCTGCCCCCCACGTGGTTCCCACAGACGCCTTCGTGGATCTCCTGGAGCACAAGCTTGGCTTCCGTGGGTCCTACGCACTTGAGGAGGGGGTAGGAGTAGGATCTTTGATACAACTGCCCGTCCATCAGGACGAACCGCACGGCCTTCTTCCTGATGAGGCGAGCCGCCTCGCGGTCCTCCGACAGGGTGCCATTGGTGATGTATGCGGTGTACTTGTATATCCAGCTGGGTTCATGGCCGACCTGGTGGACCTTCACCGGTGCTTCGAGGCTTGGGACCTCAAGGCGCTCCACATAGGCGCGTCCCAGCATCGTGTCCGGCAGGGTCGTCAGTCGGGAGAGAGCATCCGTGCGGGCGTTCTCCCTGCGGGGGATATGGAAGATGTTAAAGAATCGGAATCTGGACGCGCCCTCTTTGACGAGCTCCAAGTATCTCGCCATTTTGGGGTCGTGTGCGACGTACTCCCCGGACACCTGCCCCGCCACGAGCTGGGAATCAGTGAAAGCCTTGAGGTTGGTTACGCCCAGCTCGCGGGAGACTCTCAGTCCGGCAAGAAGCACCTCGTACTCCGCCTGGTTATTTATCGCGTGGAATTGGAAACGGAGTGCGCATTCGGCGACGACCCCGTTGCTGTTGGCAAGGATGAGCCCAGCCCCGCTCCCGCCGGAGTTTGAGGCTCTGTCTACATGGAGGATCCAGGTGTCCTCTCCGGGCTCGTCGGTGCCTATCTCCATCGACCGGCCTGGGGGGCCTTCTTCGGGCTCCTTGCCCAAGCCTGCACATTCGACCAAGAAGTCAGCTAGCACCTGTGCCTTCATGGCATACCTTGGCCTATACGTAATGTCAAACTCGCTGAGTTTCAGTGCCCACTTTGCCAATCGCCCCGAGGTGTCGGGTCGGCTGAGCACTGCTTTCAGCGGTTGATCCGTCAGGACAGCGATGGGGTGCGCTTGGAAATAAGGCCTGAGACACTGGGCAGACACTATTAGCGCAAAAACGAGTTTCTCGGGCCGAGAATACCTGAGCTCTGTGTCACGGAGAAGTTTGCTGGTATAGTACACCGGCCGCTGGGCCCCCTGGCCGTCGGTTCGAACCAGGACTGAGCTGACAGCCTCCGGGGTAACTGCTAGATAGAGGATAAGCTCCTCTCCCTCCTCGGGCCTGGACAGCAATGGTGGTGATGCGAGGGTCTTCTTCAGCTCCTCGAAGGCCTGCTGGCATTCCTCGGTCCAAGCAAAGTCATTCATCTTCCTCAGTACCTTGAAGAAGGGACGGCAGCGATCCACCGACCTGGAGATGAAACGGCTGAGGGCCGTAACTCGGCCGGTTAGTTGTTGCACTTGCTTCTTGGAGGCGGGCTGCTCCATGTCCAGGATGGCCTGGACCTTCTCCGGGTTGGCCTCGATTCCTCTTTGAGTCACCATAAATCCAAGGAATTTCCCGGCGGAGATGCCAAAGGCGCACTTCGCCGGGTTCAGCTTCATCTGATGGCGTCGGAGGTTGCCGAAGGTCTCCGCCAAGTCAGCCATGTGATCCGACTCGGGTTTGCTCATTACCAGCATGTCGTCCACGTACACCTGCATGTTGCGGCCGATCTGGTCTTTGAAGATTCTATTGACCAGGTGCTGGTACGTTGCCCCCGCGTTCTTGAGGCCAAATGGCATCATCCTGTAGCAAAAAGTTCCGTGGTCGGTTATGAAGGCGGTGTGCTCTTTGTCCTCCGGGCTCATTCGGATCTGGTTGTATCCGGAGAAGGCATCCATGAATGACAGGAGGCGATGCCCTGAGATGGTGTCGACCAGCTGGTCGATCTTTGGAAGAGGGAAGCTGTCCTTTGGGCAAGCTCGGTTGAGGTCGGTGTAATCCACACAGATCCTCCACTTACCACTACTCTTTCTTACCATGACCACGTTTGCCAGCTAGCTGGGGTACTGGACCTCCCGCACAAAACCGGCGGCGAGGAGCTTCTCCACTTCCTCGTTGATCGCCTTCTGCCTCTCCATGGCGAAGCTTCTCTTCTTCTGGCGGACCGAGTGGCAATTTGGGTCTACGTTCAGCTTGTGCATGATGACCTCGGGCGGGATGCCCGGCAGGTCGGCTGCTGACCAGGCGAACACATCAGCGTTGGCGCGGAGGAACTCCAGCAGGCGGGTTCGTTCTTCCTCAGGGAGCTGGGCCCCGACTTGCACCGTCTTCAGGGGATCTGAACCGAGAGGAAAAGTTAGCAGGCGCTCTACGGGCCCTCCCTTGGGTTCCTTCTCTCTTAGATCGAGGTCGTCGATATCCTGGGCGAACTCCGCGCCCCTGGTGCCCGGGACCGTCTGAAGGCAGAGCGGGACTGGCCGAGTCGTCCCCTTCATCTCCCCGAGCCCGAAAGGCATGGGGAACTGTACCAACAGCCTTCTCGTGAAGATGGTGGCGTCCAGTTGGTTGAGCCCGGGACGCCCGAGGATGGCGTTGTAAGGCGAGGGGAGCCTGACGACGGTAAATGTTACTAGGACGGTCGCCTACCGGAAGCTTGCCGGGGTGGGGATCCGGCGGTGACCGGGAGAGTGATCTCCCCCTCGACCCCCACGGAGTCCCCTGTGAAACCTACCAGGGGGGTGTGCACCGGTTTCAGTTGATCGTGGGACAAGTTCATGCGGGAGAAAGCATCGTAAAAAAGTACGTCAGCCGTGCTTCCACTATCAACCATGATTCGATGTACAGGATGCTTCGCGATGGTCATCTCGACCACCACGGCATCGTTGTTTACATTGTCATTTCCCTCCCCCCCCCCGGGGAGGGATTACATCCTCCGGGTTACCGACTTCCCAGGTTCTCTTCGTCGCTCGACCGGACCCGTGTGAGATCATGCCCATGGGCTTCTCTGTTGGGCGGTTGTCGATCGCAGGGACGGGCGGTAAGGCCACGAGCGGCTGCCCTTCGGAGGGGGCCTCGTTCATGACGAACTTCCTGAGGTAACCCCTCCTAATCAGCTCCTCGATCTCCCACTTCAGGTGGTGACACTCCTCTGTGTCGTGTCCGTGCTCGCGGTGGAACTGGCAGTACTTCGATTTGTCTCGGACGGCTCTCGGGTTCTGAGGAGGAGGTCGGCGGAGGTAGCGCTCGCCCTCGATTTCCATGAGGATCTTCGTCCGAGGTGTGAGGAGAGGGGTGTACCTCCGCTCGGGAGTGGCCTCACCCCTCGGCCTTGGATTCGAGCGAGGGTCGGCAGACGGCCCGGGCCTCCGAGCTCCCGGGGCGTCCCTCGGGAGCGGCTTCTTCGGAGCCTTCCCGTCTAACTCTCGACGGGTGCGGTCAGCCTCCTCCGCTCGGATGTACTTGTGGGCACGGAGGAGGAGCTTGGAGTACGTCCTGGGCGGCTTCTTGTCCAGGGAGTAGGTTAGGCGGGACGTCTTGAGCCCGCTTCAAAGCCAGCATGGCGACGGGCTCGTCCAAGCTGTAGATCTCCAGGGCTGCGGTTTTGAACCGGGTGATGTAGTCCTGGAGCAGCTCCTGGTCCTGCTGGCGGATGGAGAAGAGGCTGTCCACCTCTCTCGGCACCTTTCGACAAGCGTCGAAGTGTGCCACGAACCTTCCTTCCAGCTGATGGAAGGAGCAAATGGATCCGGGCTCGAGGCGGGTGAACCAGACTCGAGCGACCTTCCGGAGGGTGGCCGGGAAGGCAATGCATAGAAGAGCGTCAGTGGCCCCCTGGACCCTCATGAGAGCTTTGTAGCTCTCCAAATGGTCCAGGGGGTCGGTGGTCCCATCGTAGGGATCCACCTGCGGCATGCGGAACCGTTTCGGGATCGGTTCCGCCTGGATTTCTTCAGAGAAAGGGGGGCGGGAGTCGTAGCCCGCCGGGTCTGCCGATGAGTTCTGCAGGTCGGCAAATAGGCGGGCGAACTCCGCCAGCTTGCGCTCATGCTCCTCCAGGCGCCTCTCGGCCTGGCGCCTAATGGCTTCGTCGGTGGAGTCCTCCACCGAGACTGCGGGTGAAGGGGGCGCCGATCGATCTCGGTGCGAGGTCTGGCCTCGGTGTCGCTTGCTGCGATGCGCCGTTTCGGCCCTGTCGGCTGGGGACCGGCTCTGGCGATCCTCCGAACCGGAATAGTTTCTCTTTGCGGGAGCTTGGCGGCTCCCCCGGGGTTGGAGGCGGTCCTCGGATGGGATGGCCTGCCCTGGATCGAGCGCACGCTCCCACGCTGCCCCGCGGCCCGGGCCGCGGGGGTCCCTGGCTGCGGCTGGGTGGCCAGGGACCATTGCTGATGCTGAAGCTGCCGGACCGCTGAGGTCAAGGTCTGCAGCTGCTGGATGACGGCCGCAAGGGGTCCGTCCGCCGTGGTAGGCTGCTGCGCAAGGGGAGGGGGTGCCGGAAGCTCCCTCTCCGGGCTGAGGGCCCCTGGGGGGAAGTGAACCTCCCCCACGCAGCTGGTGGACGCCTCGCGGCCACGAGTAACCACCATCGTTAGAGAGCGCGACACCTGCAGAAAGCTGGCCCCCGCTCGGGTTTGGTGTCCTGCCCCCCTACCTGGCGCGCCAATCTGTCGCCGCTCTCATCATCGCGCCCGTGCCACGGACCCGCCGATCCCTCCTGACCGCCTGGCGAAGGAGCCTCCCTAGCTGCGGCTAACCTGCAAGAAAGGGGTTAGAAGACCCTGGCCGGGGATCCCGGGAGGGAACTCCGACGGTCAAGTTAGTAGACGATGAGAGGGAACAGACTCTCCAAATGGACCCCCGAAAGGGTTCCAGACTTAGAGAGTTTACTAGTGAGAGAGACGCTCTAGGGACCAGAATCTTGGCTGGGCCTCCTTGCCGAGCTCACGCCCAGTGATTCCCTCTCGGGATCTCTGGTTTTCACTCTCCGGAGCGAGGCCTTTTTGCCGGTGCTTCTCCTCCGTCCCCAGGCTTGTTTTTTCTTACCTTCGTTGTCCCCAGATTCCTCCCTCTTTATCTCCTTTCGTCGTGCGCTTGTCTTTTCCTCCTAGGAGACTCCCCTCCCCTGTCTTCTTCTCCTTTCCCTTTTCGGTGAAGGGGGGCCAGGCGGCTTTCTGACCTCGTCCACCGAGCCCAGCAGGGAAAAGGCAAAGGCGGAAGAGAAAAACAGAGGGCGGCGCTGACAAGGCGGCCGGTCAGGCCTCGGGCCCAGTGAGAGCTCTCTCTCTCCCAAGCGTGGGCGTCATCCATCTATAGGGCCTGTTCTGTCAGAATCGTGCCCCTCGGCTGTGGAGCTTGTCGGGTCGATGCAAGTGATGTTCCGCGTGCCCCGCCCTCCGTACGGGGCGCCGTCTGGGATTCATACGGCCCGAGGGATGGCCTCGGGGCCCGCAACTCTTCCTTGAGATCTTCTCCGTACGGGTGGCCTGACCTCGGCCGAGGTGGACCCGTTTCCGGGGGCCACCTGGCGAAGAGCGAAGGACCAGCCGACCTCGGCCTAGGTGGACCCCTCCTGGGTGGACACCTGGCGAGGTGGCAGGAGGTCGCCTGGCCTCAGCCGAGGTGGACCCGTCTCCGGGAGGCCACCTGGCAAAGGGGCGAAGGAACAGCCGACCCCGACCTAGGTGGGCCCCTCTTGGGCGGACACCTGAAGAGGTGGCAGGAGGTCGCCTGGACTCGGCCGAGGTGGGCCCGTCTCCGAGAGGCCAACTGGCAAAGGATGAAGGGTCGGCCGACCTCGGCCCAAGCGGACTCCTCCTGGGTGGACACCTGGCGAGGTGGCAGGAGGTCTCCTGGCCTCAGCCGACCTCACTTGGGCGGATCTCTCCGGGCTTGGGTGCCATCGAGTTGGTAGAGGAGCTCCGATCCGAGCTCGACCTCGGCGGAGGGAGTTTGCCTTAGAAAATTGCCGGGCGCTGTAGTCTTGTCGAGCCTGGTCTTGAAGACGTGGCGCTGACTCGGCCGAAGAAGCCTCCACGTGGCTCGATCGTATTTGACGGTACCTGAGCCTGGCCACGTCACTGTCATGGCTATAACAAATCCGAGGATCCATTACGAAGATACCCCGTCTCCAAGGATCCTACAATCTGCTCGAGAGTGTCCTCCAATTGAAGCAATGAGAGATATCACTTCTAGGTAACAAGAACCTTCCCTTCTCACTTTGTCTGTTTCGTTGAAACTCAGAGCAAACCCTGATCTGGGGTTTCTCAATCCCCAGCGATCCTACTTTTGAGTTACTCTGATAATCCACTCCTTTTAATTGTGCTCTCTATCATTTCTTAGTTTCTTTCAACATTAGTTTATCTTTCCTTTGAGTCAAAGCCGACTTCTGAAAATATATTAAAAAAAAAAAATACATTAATTTTAATTTACTTCCGCATCGCATCATCTTTTTTGTTCTGCATCATTTTTGGTATCATCTCTTTCGTTCTGCATCATTTTGGTATCAGAGCCCTGTCTAGGGTTCTTGCTTGTATGATTGTTTTTTTCGTTCCCTTTTACTTTTGCTGCCTGGAGTAGACTCCCCTGGCCGTCCGGTCCTAGGAACAAGCGAGACGCAAGCCTCCTCCTCCCATTCCACGGGGGTTCCTAGGGCGTGTAGGGGTGCCGCTGGGTTATAACTTCTGGGCAGGGATTGTAAACGGGATACACGTTCTGTTTTCTGCCAGTAACTGTCCTGTTACAGGAATTGTTTCTCAGTGCTGGTAATTCTGAATTGCATAATTTTAATTTTTCTGGAACCAGTATAATTAAATCTATTTTACATAATTTTCATGTAATTTATTGGTTTCCGTGAAATTTATGACAGTTAAATTACTGCAACTCTGTTTTTGTGTTCTGCAATGCAATTATTTTGAGTGAACATCTCCTAACTCATCCTAAGGGCATTTGAGCATCTAAGATAAGGGGAGGAGTTGATAACCTCTCCTTAGCCCAAAACCACCACCCACTCATTCGATCCTAAGCCTAACTTTAAAATTTATTAGACTTAATTTGCCCTAGTGGGCTAGGGACATCAACAAGTCGGGTCCAGCCTAGGGTTTAGTTAGTTTGTCTGGTTACTCTGTGTGTGCTTTGTACTCAATGTCTAGAATGGTGATTCAGGGACTACGTCCCGAAGGGCTTGTGTGCTGGTCCGCCTACCTGGCCAATCACTGATTGGTGTCTAGGATTGGCAATTAGGGACCTAACACTCCCCTTACACCTGCCGGCTGAGTCCCGAGTTACTACAGGCAAGCTTGCCACTCTGATTGGGCATCTAGTTTGGGCTCTCGGTCTAGTTAGCCCGTAGTCCTTTCAGTCGAGTCTCATTTGGTGTGCTTGCTTGCATCATCATGTCCACCCGGAATGGAGTACCCTACCAACCTGGTCAAACCCAACCTGATTTAGAGGCCATGATTAGAACTCTTACCGAAAGTATGACCAAATTGAGTCAGGATATGACTGATACTGTTGCCCAGTTTAAAGACCAAGTCCAGGGAATTGAGAAATGTAGACATCAAAATTGGACCCCTGACTCAGAATTTGGTAGACCCCAACCTCACCCACACCCAGAGCCTAGGAGACCTTTATACAAGGATCCTGAACCTAATCATTGGAGGTTTGATCTAAGAGCCTATGACCATGATCTTGCCCCTAAGTTTAGCCCTAGGAGCCAATACCCATACTTGGTTGACTCAGAGAAGGGACCCGTTAGGAACACCGAACCTTATGCACCCACTTTTGATGGAAGACAAGAGACATATATTAAGTGGGAAGAACAAATGGATCGATATTTTGAGTGCACTAACATATCAGAATTAGGAAAAGTTAGGTTGGCCAAAACCAAGTTCACCAAACATGCTAGGTCGCATTGGAATGCTATTGAGCGTGAGTGTTATCAAAGAAAAGAGGAAATATATTCTTGGAGAGATATGAGAAGTAAGTTGAGAGATAGGTACCTAGGTAGATCCTATGAGAAAAGACTTTTAGACCAATGGTACCAATTGCGACAAGGTAATAGGCCTGTGTCTAAATATATCGAGGACTTCCAGTGGTATGACATGAAATGCAATACCATGGAGACCGAAGCTCAGATCACATCGAGGTTTAGGGTTGGGTTACACCCAGACATTTATAGGAAGCTATGCCTTGAAAAGACCAATAAGTTAGACCGAGCCTACCAAGAAGCCCAAGACTATGAGTGGTCTTTAAGATATAACCAATCAAGTACTTTGGACTTAAAGCCAACCTCTACCAACTTGAGTCAAGTTCCGATTGATCCGACACCCGTAGTGAACCAGACTCTTGTTTGTCAATTCCCACTTCTGTCACCTCTTGACCAGAAGGATAACACTGAGAAGGAGTTAGGCATGGTCATCCCAAAATTAGTTGACCCGACCAGAGCCGTACTTAAAGAGGAATCAAAGGAGAATAGATTAGAACCTTTCAGTGAGATTGAGGAAGAAATATATGAGCCTGACATAAGTTTGATAGATGAATATGAAGAAGAAGAATTTGAGGATATCTCTCCCGATAATTCAATTAACCAACTCCTACCTAATGGGGTTATTGAGGGGACCCCTGCCACTCAAGGAATTCAGGAGCTAACCCTAAGAGAAGACCCTTTTAAGGAAGTTCAGGAAGAGGAAATTACACCCAATGAAAGTTTAAGTGAGAATACCCCTGAACTCATTGAGGAATCTAAAGAAGACACTCGAGTCAAATCTGGTAGAGACGTGTGAAGAAGGAGGGGGTTCACAAGAATTGCCCATTGAAAAGGTCCAAGAACAAGAAAAATACAGTAGCTTAGAGGACTTTCTAGATAAACATTCCAAAGACCTTCCTGATAACCTTCCACCTTCTAGGAGCACCCAGCCTACCCTAGAACTTGCACTTGTAGACCCTCCTAGAGCAAATCATGAGGTTTGGATGAGTGCACCTATAGAACAATGTCCTCATTTTAAGGTCATCCTGAATAACCAAGGTATGTTTCTTGTTTCCTATAAGCCACCTCAAAACTCTGATTCTTATTTCCTACCCTTCCCTGAATCTTCTCATGTTTCTAGAGCTATGGGATTACACTTTACTGAGATTTCTAGGTTACAAGACTCCTTAGAACCTATTAGGTTTGCCACCTACTTCTGGAAGACCTTATGGCACCTACTAGGCATCCATAATAAGTTTTCATGCTCTGCATGCCCTCCTCCGACCCAAGGTCAAACCTAGAGAGCCTTAGTTTGTTAGGTTTAGACCTAGGGTTCCTTTGGAATAAAGTCCATTCTTTAGGAATGCGTCGTCAGTCTAGTTTAGTTTTTCTTGACCCTTTACTAGGCTTTGGCTCAGATTTTGGTTTGATTGAGAGCACCAGGAATTGGGATTTGTATTTTGTCCAGGGCTGAAATTGCATTCAATGTTTCGATCAATAGGTCTATAGGCTAGAGTCCCTTTGAAATTGTTCATGGATACAAGCCTCACACACCACTTGATCTGATTTCACTATTAGCCCACACACACAAGTCTCTTGATGCACTTGCATAGCATGTAAAGGACTTGCATAAAGAAATTCATGCCAAAATAACTTTAAGTAATGAAACTTATAAGAAGTTGGCTGATTCTCAAAGATGAGTCAAAACTTTTGTTGAGAGAGACTATGTAATGATTAGGTTAAGGCCTGAGCGGTTTTTTTCCTGGAACCGTTAAAAAGTTACATGCTAAAGGAGCTGGACCATTTAGAGTAGTGAAGAGAGTAGGATCTAATGCCTATGTGCTCGAGTTGCCTCCAGAACTAGGCAATAGCTCTACTTTCAACATTACAGACCTAGTAGAGTACAGGGAGCCAGCTGTGATTCCCAGTGAGCCTTTTGAACCTAATCCTGTTATTGAGAGTAATCCCGATCCTGTGTGTCCACCAACAAACTGGCCTGTGAGGAAAGAGCAGATTGAAAAGATCCTGGATGATCAGGTTATCTCTACTCGTAATCGAGGATACCAAAGATACCTGGTCTGCTGGCAAGGAAGGCCAGACTCTGATGACTCTTGGATCTCCCGAGAAGAACTACAAGATTTTAATCCAGACCTCTTGGAGAGATACCAGAGCCAACTTGAGCCTTACTCAACAAGGTCGAGTTCCTCCCACCCCGGGAGAATTGGTGCGGGCACCAGACTTAGAAGAAGACTTCAGGGCTCCATCTGGATCTCTGATTGACCTTGCCCGAAGAATTAGGGTTTTCTGGTTTTGTAATAAGGGTTGACCTGATCAACTCAATTTTGAGTCTGTAATTTTGTCATTTCAATTTTTGTTGGATCATGATGACTCAGTCCAAGTCCAAGGTCCAGGTAGGTGTCATTCCCTTTGCCATAGGGCACCACATTTTCCAGCTACAAGTAGGTGCCACACTACCTGCCACATCTCCATCCAGTGTACCTTGGTCCCCACGCCTCAAGTAAGCAGGTTCTTTTTTCTTGCACCACTTGGGGGAGAAATCCATCAAGATACCTCAATCCAAGGAGGAGACAACTTCTTTCCTGATAAACCCAAGCCAGGATGGCAAGAATTTTTCTTGAAGAGAGGATCAAGGAGGTGCCCCACAATGTTCCATAAAAATCCAAGTTATAAAAGGAAAGAGAGCATGTCTTGGAGAGAAAATCAAGGAGGCACCCAAAAGTCTCCAAAAGTGCCAAAGCCATGAAAGGAAGAAGCCTAAACTTGTGGAGCAAGACTAGGAGGTGTCCAAATGAGCCAAACCATGAAGGGAAAATCCTTGATTCATGGAGAGATACTAGGAGACACCCCCATAACCTGCCATTTGGAGCTGATTTTCAAGTTTTCTTGGAGTTTTGGGCTGCCCACTCATGGAAGGAGTCTTGGGAAGAAAATTTGATGCCTAAAGAGTGGGTTAGTCCTATTAGTCCCACATGGGAAATGTATAAAATTTTATTTCTTTGTTATGTCTATATATTCAACTCTATGTAACTCTTGTATTTAATGATGAATGAAATCAATTTCTTTGTGAGCAACTTTGTGTTTCTCTCTTTCGCACTTGTATTCAAGTGTTGAGCTCCGTGAGGGAGTAAATCCGGGTTCCCTAGGAACCTTGAGGAGGTGTGAGATCTCCAACCCCAAAACCCTAGCTTAGTCCACCCATCTCTACTCCACCACCACCAAACCCTAATTTTCCATCTACATCCCACGGCCCTCTCTTCCACATAGAGGCCGGCCACCAGCATCCAGGTTCAGATCAACTGTTTCAACTACAGAGCAAGTTCAACGAAGAGTCAGATCAGTATCAAGATCTCCGAAACTTCTACATCCAACAATCTTCATTAAGTCCTCAGGTCAGTGTCTTTCTTTGAGTTTCTGGTTCTTTTTTCTTTTGTTCTTCTTCTTCCAGATCCTGAGTTCGAGAAGGAGGCCAACCTTGCCATAGGACTACAATCCGAGGATCCATTGCGAAGATACCCCGTCTCCAAGGATCCTACAATCTGCTCGAGAGTGTCCTCCAATTGAAGCAACGAGAGATATCACTGCTAGGTAACAAGAACCTTCCCTTCTCACTTTGTCTGTTTCGTTGAAACTCAGAGCAAACCCTAGATCTGGGGGTTTCTCAATCCCCAGCGATCCTACTTTTGAGTTACTCTGATAATCCACTCCTTTTAATTGTGCTCTCTGTCATTTCTTAGTTTTATTCAACATTAGTTTATCTTTCCTTTGAGTCAAAGCCGACTTCTGAAAATATATTAAAAAAATATATATTAATTTTAATTTACTTCCGCATCGCATCATCTTTTTTGTTCTGCATCATTTTTGGTATCATCTCTTTCGTTCTGCATCACCCACGCACGCCCGTGCCCGTGCGCGCGTGCCCCGCGCCCTGCGCTGCCAGGTGCCCCGCGCCCTGCGCTGCCAGGACCCGCGCACGCCCGCGCCCGTGCGCGCGCTCGGTGCCCCGCGCACGGCGCTGCCATGACCCGCGCCCACCCGCGCCCGGCGCTGCTAGGACCCGCGCACGCCCGAGCCCGTGCGCGCGCCCGGTGCCCCGCGCCCTGCGCTGCCAGGACCCGCGCCCGCCTGCGCCCGGCGCTGCCAGGACCCGTGCCCATGCGCGCGCCCGGGGACTCGAGCCCGGCACTGCCAGGACCGGTGCACGCCCGCGCCCATGCGCGCACCCTGGGACTCGAGCCCGGCGGTGCCAGGACCAGCGCACGCCCGCGCCCTTGCGCGCGCCCGGGGACTCGAGCCCGGCGGTGCCAGGACCCGCGCATGCCCATGCCATGACCCGGGTGTGCGCACGCCGGGTTACCCGTGCACTCCCGTGCCATGACCAGTGCACGCCCGTGCCATGACACGTGCGCGCGCGCGTCCGGTGACCCATGCACTCTCGTGCCATGACCCGCGCAGGCCCGTGCCATGACCCGGGCACGCGCGCGACCGGTGACCCGTGCACTCCCGTGCCATGACCGGGTCGCGCGCATGCCCGGTGACCCTTGCACTCCTGTGCCGTGAACCGTGCATGCCCGTGCCATGACCCGGGCGCGCACGCCCGGTGACCCGTGCACTCCGGTGCCATGACCCGTGCGCGCGCGCGCCCGGTGACCCGTGCACTTTCGTGCCATGACCGTGCACGCCCGCACGCTGCCCCTTGCACCCGGCAGTGCCGTGACCCGCGCACGCCCGTGCCATGACCCGCCCACGCCCGCGCGCTGCCCCTTGCGCCCGGCAGCGCCGTGACCCGTGCACGCCAGCGCTCTTGCGCACGCCCAGGGCCTTGCGCCCGCCCGGGGCCTTGCGCCCGCCAGTGCCATGACCCGTGCACGCCCGCGCTCGGCCCCTTGCGCCCGGCGGTGCCACGACTCGTGCACGCCCGGGGCCTTGCGCCCGCCGGTGCCATGACCCATGCACGCCCGCTCCCTTGCGCGCGGCCGTGGCCTTGCGCCAGGCGGTGCTGCGACCCGTGCACGCCCGCGCCCGGTGCCCGAGCTCGGCGGTGCCGTGACCTGCTCACGCCCGTGCCAAGACCCGCGCGCGCGCCCGGTGTTAAGCACCGGCCCGTGCCATGACCAACGCGCGTCGTGCCAGGACCGGCACGCACCGTGCCCTCGTGCGAGTTCGGTGCCTCGCACCCGCCCGTGCCGTGACCGGCGCACGCCCTTGGCACGAGCCGCGCGTGCCTTGCGCCCGCCCGTGCCATGGCCCGCGCCCGGCTCCTCGCGCCCGGCAGCGTCGTGACCCGTGCAAGCACATGCCATGACCAGCGCGCGCGCCGGATGACACGTGCCAGGCGGCCCCGTGACCCGCGCGCGCCCGTGCCATGACCCGCGCGCGCGTGCCCGGCGGCACCGTGACCCGCCCGCGCACCCGGTGACCCGCGCACGCCCGTGCCGTGACCCATGCCCGGAAGCGCCGTGACCCGCGCACGCTAGTGCCATGGCCCACGCGCGCGCCCGGTGACCCGAGCCCGGCAGCGCAGTTGATGCGGCAAGCATATGATTAATGATTTGATTAGTGTATGTAGAGCAATGAAACCTAATTACACTAGCATTGTACTTATCATAATAAGACTTAAGGATTATAAGAAATTGGACTTTTACTTGATTAGACACAATCCTAAACTAAGAAGGAAGAAGATCTAGACAATAGGGGCTAATGATTGTGGACTTACCTTGTTGAGCTTTCCAACCTTCTTTTGATTCATACCTTGAAACTACCAATGCTCAGAACTGAAGAACCTGGATAACAGAGATTAGAACCCTGGACTTGGGGCTTCAGCTTGTTGGTTCTTTGTTAAGGTGAACCCTGTTCACAACTCAAGGACTTCGAAGGACCCTTGAGCTTGGATGATGAATTGCTAGGGAAAAAAGAATGGCTTGGGCGTGGAGGAAGAGGATGGAAAACTTTCACATAAGAAAAAAAATACAAGACAACTTCTACTTCCAAAATTTCAACTTCAATTTTCATTCATTCCCCAAAATCAATCTCCTTTACAATGGGCGTCCAAGGCTTTTAATAGCCTCACAAAGCTAGCTTTTGAAATTTAAAAACTCCCCAAATCGAGGAGGATTACAAGGGGGTTGGAGGATTTGGTGGAGAGTTTGGAGGGATGTGGGGGGGGTTGGAGGATTTGGTGGAGGACTTGGAGGGATGTGGCCAACCTCCTTGAATTTGAATCTCCCTTGTTGGCGCCCAAAGGGTGATGAGGTGGCTGGTGAAGTGGCACCTGATGACGTGGCATGGTGAGGTGGTCTTCTACTTGGATAAGAATGACATGTGGCACCCAGTGGTCCTAGTTGATGGTCCTTTTTTCTTGCTTGGTTGATGTGTCTTCTCTTCTTCATGTGGTCAAATTCTGGGGTCTAGAATTTGAGTCTTGTTGTGGCTTTCAAGGCTTTAAGACTTGATTAGACTTAACTCAACTGAATTAGACTTAACTCAACTGAACTGACTTGACTGACCTAGACATTAAAACTTGAAATGGACTTACAGGAAATGAAATTTTAAAAGTAATTACAGGACTCAATAAACACTCTTGATTTGAAACTCAAAATTAATTACAGGACTCTTGAAAAGGAAATGACTCTTGAAAATAAAATATTTTTGAACTAAAGGATACAAGGTAACCTAATTATCTTCGATCCTTGTTGGAGTGAAGTTTCTTTTGGCTTCTGGTGTCCACACCAATTCTCCTGGGGTGGGCAGAACTCGACCCAGTCGAGTATGGTTCAGTTTTGCCCTGGTAATGCTCGAACAAGTCTGGGTTAAGTCTTTGCAGGTCCTCTCGAGTAATCCAAGAGTTGTCGGACTCAGGTCGACCTTGCCATTGAACTAGGTATCGCTGATAGTCCTTATTCCTGGTAGTAATGATCTTGTCATCCAGGATTCTCTCAATCCTCTCTCTCTGCTCAGGTAAGGTTGGTGGTGGACACTCGGAAATATGTTCACTCTCAATAAAAGTTTCTGGCCCAAAAGGCTCACTAGGTATTAGTAGTGGTTCTTTGTATTCTACTAGGTCTGAAACATTGAAGGTTGTAGTAATACCCATATCAGGTGGAAGTTCCAAAACATATGCATTAGGCCCTATTTTCTTTAAGATCTTAAAAGGTCCCGCTCCGCGGGCATGCAGCTTCTTTATGGTTCCAGGGGAAAACTGTTCAGGGTTGAGCCTAATCATCGCATAATCCCCTTCATAGAATTCTTTAGCCCTCTTATGTGAGTCAGCTAAGTGTTTGTAAGTTTCATTGCTCAGTTTGATCTTATTACTGATTTCTTTATGCAAATTTGTGACATGCTGTGCGAAAGATTCAGCAGACTCAGAAATTTACACAAGCACTTACAAAATGCAGACTGAACTAGGCATCCTTATTGAGAGGAATTTTATTGGACTTTCTAGGACCTAAACCTAACAGATTAATGACTCTCTAGGTTTGACCCTGGTCTGGTATGCACATGAGAATTTATCATGGGTTCCTAGCAAATGCCATAAGGTTTTCCAAAAGAAGGTAGCAAAAGGAATAGGCTTTAAAAGCTCATGCATCCTAGTAATCTCATCAAAATGAAACTTAATGGCTCTAAAATTATGATAAGACTCAGGGAAAGGCAGGAAATAGGAATCCGAGACTTGGGGTAATTTAGGAGAATCTTGAAATAGACCTTGGTTACTCATGATGACCTTAAGATTAGAATTTTGATCTACAGGCAGCATGCTTCTAGGTTGTTGAAGGTCATCAGGAAAGTCTTCTAGAATAATGATTGGGTTCTTCTCAGGTACCTGAAGGAGTTCTTGTGTCGAAGCTAAAGTATTGGGTTCTTCCTGAGGGCATTGTCTTACGGGAACCAAGTCCTTACTAAATTTTGGTTGTTCTGATGTTTCAGGACTATGCTCAATAATCTTTTCTTTACCAAAGGTTTCCTCAGGTAAGGTATTAAAGTTGTTCTCTTCACAATCTTCCCCTTCATTTTTATCTATTAAACTTATGTCAGTCTCATACATATATTTACTAGGTTCAAATTTGCCTTCTTCCTTCCCTAGCCCTTCAGTTTGAGGATACCCTAAGTCTTGAGTATTCATGAACTCAACTTGTACTTCAGGGTTCTTACTCCTATCATTCATATGAGCTAATGGGATAGTAGGAGTTGGTTGGTCTAAGGAAAATTGTTTAGCCAGCATTTGGTTCAATTGGGCCATTAGATCATTTAGGCCTCTCAGCGTGGTTTCAAGATTCGGGTCCATGGCTACACTGGACTGGGTCTGGACTGGTGAATATGAGGCTCCTGATCTAGTTTTCATGCATGCAAGTGGACTCAAGTTCGAGCTAAGGTTTCCTAGACCTAGAGCACAAATTAGAAGTCTAATTAAGTGAACCAACTAGCTAGAAGTACTTATGGGACTTAGCCAGGTAAGTGGAGGGGAGTGAAGGTCCCTGATTGCCAAACCTTAGACACCAATCTGAGATTGGCCAGGTAGGCAGACCAAATCACAAGCCCTGATGCACCAATCCTAGACACCAAGCCAGTAAGCACACACCAATTAGCTGACACAGTTAACTTGACCCTAACCTGAACCCAACTTGTTGGTGTCCCTAACCCACTAGGGCAATTAACGTTCTACTCAATTTTAATTAATGGGCTGGGATCGATATGCTGGGTGGTGATTTTTGGGCTAGGGACAGGTGATGAAACCCTGACCCTATATCAAATTGATGCCCTTAATTTGATTTCTCATGAGATGAATGAAATGCAAAGGTGCTGCAGAAGTGTGTTGCAGTTTGAAAGTGGTGTGGAAAACATGATAAAAAAATATCCAAAATTCTGAAAAATTTACAGAGGATTCCTAACTTATATGTTTCAATGTAGATGAAAGGAATTTTAAAACTAAAATCTATACAAATCTAAGCAGATCCTACAAATGAAGATAAATAAAAAGGACAGAACATAACCCTAATGATAGTGTTGAACTGCAGAAATTTTCATTTTTTTTATAATTTTTTTCTGATGATGAAATTTAATATGGTGATAACTAATTTAATAAGGAACAAGAAAAAAATATTTCAATAAAAAATTAGTGACTTGCCTTTGGAGCTGCAGACGGATTACAGTAAACAGATGCAAATTTTCAGAAAACAGAACCTAATCAAACAAGTGCAATGGCTTACCCAAACTTCAATCTAAAAAAATTCACGTCCGGCCAGGGGCTCATTATTCCCATGGGTCGTGACAGTGTACTGGAGTACACCCGCTCAGGAGGCGTGAATTTTAGATCTTGCTTGGATTTAAAGAAAACTATTCTACCCTAATGCAACCTGGCTCTGATACCAAGAATGATGCGGCAAGCATATGATTAATGATTTGATTAGTGTATGTAGAGCAATGAAACCTAATTACACTAGAATTGTACTTATCATAATAAGACTTAAGGATTATAAGAAATTGGACTTTTACTTGATTAGACACAATCCTAAACTAAGAAGGAAGAAGATCTAGACAATAGGGGCTAATGATTGTGGACTTACCTTGTTGAGCTTTCCAACCTTCTTTTGATTCATACCTTGAAACTACCAATGCTCAGAACTGAAGAACCTGGATAAC
>CM038046.1:71949454-71994454 GCA_021397845.1 Areca catechu
TGGTCCCCACATCCAAAGGAGAAAAAATCAAATTGGAGGCTAAATTAAAGGAGGCGCCCACACCTGCCTAATTTACCTAAGCAAAGAAGGAAGAAAACTTCTCTTGGAGAAGAAATCAAAGAAGGACATCCAACCTACTCCTAATTGAAGTTCAAATCAAAATCAAAGAGCTTAACTTGGAGTGGAAGAAAAGAAGAAATACCATAAGAAGAAGAGGACTCCAAATCCAAATCCAACTCCAAAGGAGGTGCCATAAAAGTTCCAAAACAATTCCTTTATGGCCGTCCCAATTTTTTTTGGACTCTTGGTCGGCCAAGGGAGAGGATTTTCTACCTAATCTAGGGGTTGGAAGAGTTTAGTCCCACATGGGAATTTGTACAAGCTAGGAGAAAATTTTAGGTCTATATAATAGACCTCTCTTTGTAACTTTAAAAAAATTAATGAAGAAAAATTATTTTTGCTATTCTCTTGTGTTGAGTGACCTAGGTTTCTCTTCTTCCGCACTATTCTAAGTGTTGAGCTCCATGAGGGGGTAATTCAGGTTCCATTGGAGCCTTGAGGATGTGAGAGATCTCCATCTTTATCCAAAACCCTAGGTTAGCCACTTGAAATTCCAAAACCCTAGCCACCTTTCATTATTTTCCATCCACCAAACCCTAGATCCATCCATCTCCCACGGCCTCTCTCTCTCTACAAGTCCAGGCCGTCCACCTTCATCCAGATCCAGTCCGGCTACTTCAGATCCAGAGCAAGTTCCAAGGAAAATCACATCAGCATCCAGGAGAATCCAGTTTTCAGCAATTTCGATCTTCAAGTTCATCAACCTGGTAAATCTTTTCCTTGACTCTCTGATTCCATCAATTGTTTTTCTTCTCTTCCAGATCTTGAGTTCAGGAGAAGCCAACCCACCAAAGGACCAGTATTGGAGGATCCATTACGAAGATATCCAACTCCGAGGATCTAACAATCTGCTCGGGAGAGTTCTTCCACCAAAATCTGTGAAGATCATTGTCTGGTTAGATAAACCTTCCCTTCTCTTTATTTCTGTTTTGTTGAAAGCTCGGACTGAAACCCTAGGTCTGGGAGTTTCTCAACCCCCAGCGATCCGTTGATTCTAAACTACTCTGATAATTTAGTTTCCTTAAAATTGTGCTTTCAATTATCATATTAGTATCTTTCAATGTTAGGTTAACTTTTCTTTGATTTGAAGCCAACTTCTACAAACCTATAAAAACAACAAAAAAATTAGTTAATCTTAATTTACTTCCGCATCGCATCCCTTTATTTGTTCTGCATCATTTTTGGTATCAGAGCCCAGTCTAGGGTTTCTGATTTGCTTGCTTGCTTGTTTTGATTGTTCTGTTTTTATTTTGTCTGCTCGAAGTAGACTCCCCAGGACGTCCGATCCTAGGAACTAAGCTAGGCGCAAGCCTCCTCCTCCCATTCCACGGGGTGTTCCTAGGGCGTGTAGGGGATCCATTGGGTTATAACTTCGTAGCAGGGATTATAAACGGGGAAGACAATCTAGTTGCAGCCCGTAATTGCCCTGTTATCTGAATTATTTCTCCCTGTATAAAACTCCGAATTGCATGATTTTTGCTTCGTTGAAACCAGTATAATTGAACCTATTTTTCATAATTTTTCTGCGATTTATTGGTTTTGGTAAAAACTCTGAGAATTAAAATACAGCAACTCTATTTTTTGTATTCTGTAATTCAATTCTTTTTTGGAGGGATCATCTCATAATTTACTTAAGGGCAATTGAGCATCTAAGATAAGGGGAGGAGTTGATTACCTCTCCTTAGCCCAAAACCACCATCCAATCATTCGAACCTAGACCTAATTTAAAATCAGTTAGACCTAATTTGCCCTAGTGGGCTAGGGACACCAATTGGTCGGGTCTAGGCTAGTGTTGAGTCAGTTTGCTGAGTTATTCTGTGTGTGCTTAGCACTCGGTGTCTAGAACGGTGGTTCAGGGACTACGTCCCGAAGGGCTTGTGTGCTGGTCCGCCTACCTGGCCAATCACTGATTGGTGTCTAGGATTGGCGATCAGGGACCTAACACTCCCCTTACACCTGCCTGGCTGAGTCCTGAGTTACTACAGGCTAGCTTGCCACTCTGATTGGGCATCTAGTTTGGACTCTAGGTCTAGTGATCCAGTAGTCGATTTAGTCTAGTCTCATTTTGTGTGCTTGCTTGAATCATCATGTCTACCAGAAACGGAGTGCCATATCAACCTAGTCAAACCCAACCTGATTTAGAGGCCATGATCAGAACTCTTACTGAAAGTATGGCTAAAATGAATCAGGATATGACAAACACTGTGGCCCAGTTTAGCGCACAAATTCATGAGGATCTTACCCAACTTAGGGATCGAGTCCAAGTACTTGAAGAACCTAGACATCGGAATTGGACTCCTGACCCCGATTTTAATGTGCCTCAGCCTCACCCACATCAGGAGCCTAGAAGGCCTTTATATAGAGATCCTGAACCTAATCATAGGAGGCCTGACCCAGAGCCTGAAGATAGAGATGATAGGTTCATCAGGAACATCAAATTAGATGCACCCACTTTTGATGGTAGTCTGAACCCTAAGGTGTATTCTGATTGGGAGGGTGAGATGGATCAATACTTTGAGTGGTATGCTATGTCTGAGGAGAGGAAATACAAGTTTGCCAAGATGAAATTAGTGCGTCAAGCTAGGTTATACTGGGGGAACATTGAGCTAACCACTAGGAGATGGAATGTTGAGCCCATAACCACTTGGCAGGGTATGAAAGAAAAATTGAGAGATAAATACCTACCCATTTCATACCAGCAAAACCTGTTAGACCAATGGCAAAACCTGAAACAAGGAAACCAATCTGTCTCAGACTACATAACTACTTTTGATGAATACCTAATGAGATGTGATGTGAGTGAAGCCCACGAAGTCACTTTGTCTAGATTTAGGACTGGACTGAGGGAAGATATCAAGAGAGAATTATTTCTGAGAGAGGTTACTGATCTAGACCAAGCCTACCAGATTGCACTGAACACTGAGAAATTTCAGAGAGGACCTATACCTTCTAGGGTTAGTGCCCCAATCCCAAGGAATGGACCTAGCCAAGTTATCCCTAGTAAACCTTTTCAGGGTACTTCTACCCCTAGGCCCATGGACAAAGGTAAGGCACCTGACACCCAGAGAACCCCTAGTTCAAATATCACCTGTTTTAAGTGTCAGAAACCAGGTCACATTTCCAGTCAGTGTACTGCCATAGCCTGTTTCAAGTGTCATAAGGTAGGTCATGTTGCTAGCCAGTGCCCACGGAGATCCCTTTACATAGAAGAGGGAGAGAATGATAATTCCGAGCCCAGTGAGGAATTTGAAGAAGAAGTTTATGAGGCCGGAATGAATTTGGTTGAGGAGTATGAAGGAGAGGAGGAACCCAATGAATCTGACCAATTAGGAGTTGTAAGATGCATCCTATCCCAGAATCTAGTTCAAGAGGATTGGCGTAGGACTAACATCCTACAAACTTTTCTTAAATTAGGGGATAAGGTATGTAAGATCATCATAGATAGTGGGAGCTGTGTAAATGCCATCTCTACTAGCACTGTCAAGATGTTAGGCTTAATCCCAGTTCCCCATCCCAACCCCTATAAGGTTTCTTGGGTAGATTCTACCTCCATACCCATCCAATCTAGATGTCAAGTCCAAATCCAAATGCAATCTTATCACGAAAAGATTTGGTGCGATGTTTTACCCATGGGGGTGAGCAGTATAATTCTCGGAAGACCTTGGTTGTATGATCATGATGCCACCCTCTTAGGAAAATCCAATACCTGTGTCTTTAGTTTCAATGGGAAGAAGATTACGATCCATTCCGTTCCCCCTAAGGACAAGGTAACTAAAGGAGCCGGTAAGGTTAAGGAGATGAAAACTGTAGTGAACCTAATCAGTGCTAAGGATCTAGAACAAGAAATTCATAGTGGTTCACCCATCTGGATGTTGACTGCTAAGGAACTTAGAACTTTGGAACCCTCAGAGCCTCCTCAAGAAGTTAAACCTGTGTTAAAAGAATTTGAGGATGTCTTTCCCGAGGATTTGCCAGACCACCTTCCACCTCTTAGGGATATCCAGCATGCCATAGATCTAATCCCAGGAGCGACTTTGCCCAACTTGCCCCATTACAGGATGAATCCATCTGAGCATGAAGAACTGCAAAAGCAGGTTGGAGAATTATTGAGGAAGGGGTTTATTAGAGAAAGTCTTAGCCCTTGTGCAGTCCCAGCCTTACTGACCCCAAAGAAAGATGGCACGTGGAGGATGTGTGTTGACAGTCATGCCATCAATAAAATTACAATCAAATATAGGTTTCCCATCCCTAGACTAGATGACATGCTTGATATGATGGCTGGTGCAATGGTTTTTTCTAAGATTGATCTCAAAAGCGGCTATCATCAGGTTAGGATTAGACCCGGGGATGAATGGAAAACTGCTTTCAAAACTAAGGATGGTCTTTATGAATGGGTTGTTATGCCTTTTGGGTTGTCCAATGCCCCTAGTACTTTCATGAGAATTATGACCCAGGTACTTAGAGCTTTCATAGGAAAATTTGTGGTGGTCTATTTTGATGACATCCTGATCTATAGTAAGACCCCAACAGATCACCTAGACCACCTTAGAGCAGTCTGCCAAGTTTTGAGGAATGAGAGACTCTACGGTAATCTTAAGAAGTGTGAATTCATGACTAGTAGAGTTATCTTTCTTGGTTTTGTAGTAACCCCTGACGGCGTGGCGGCCGATCCTGAGAAGATTAAGTCCATAGTAGACTGGCCAGAGCCAACCAATGTGCATGAAGTTAGAAGTTTCCATGGCTTGGCTACCTTCTATAGGCGATTCATCAAGGGGTTTAGTACTTTAGCTGCTCCAATCACTGATTGTATTAGGAAGGGAGAATTTCATTGGACTAAGTCAGCCCATAAAGCCTTCCTAGATCTTAAGGATAAAATGACCCAGGCACCCATTCTGAGATTACCCGATTTTTCTAAAGTATTTGAGGTTGCCTGTGATGCTTCAGGTGTAGGAATAGGTGGAGTCCTAAGCCAAGAGAATCATCCCATAGCATTCTTTAGTGAAAAACTTAATGATGCTAAGCTTAGGTATTCTACCTATGATAAGGAATTTTATGCGGTGGTGCAAGCTTTGCGTTACTGGAGACATTATTTGCTACCGCAGGAATTTGTACTATTTTCGGACCATGAGGCTCTTAGATTTCTGAACTCCCAAAAGAAGCTTAACCCTAGGCATGCTAAGTGGGTAGAATATATCCAGTCCTATACTTTTGTCCTGAAACATAAGGCTGGAGTTGAGAATAAGGTAGCTGATGCCCTTAGTCGCCGATCTCTGTTATTAACTTCTGTTAGAACTGAGGTCATAGGGTTTGAGCAAATCAAAGAGGAATATGAGTCTTGTCCGGATTTCACAACTGTGTATCAGGATCTAGTTCAAGGACCATCTAGTAATCACCAGGATTATACCCTTGTAGATGGTTTTTTGTTCTTCAAAAATAGGCTTTGCATCCCTAGAACTTCTCTTAGGGAATTTTTGATTTGGGAAATCCATGCTGGAGGTTTAGCTGGCCATTTTGGAAAAGACAAGACCATTCTAGCTATTGAAGACCACTTTTTCTGGCCTAGCTTAAAAAGGGATGTAGCTAATATTGTAGCTAGATGTCGAACCTGCGCTGTTGCCAAACAGCGAAAACAAAACACTGGCCTTTATACCCCACTCCCTGTCCCAGATCGTCCTTGGCAAGATGTGAGTATGGATTTTGTGTTAGGTTTACCTAAGACCCAGAGGAGACATGATTCTATCTGTGTCGTAGTCGATCGATTCTCTAAAATGGCCCACTTCTTGCCTTGTTCCCAAACTTTTGATGCGTCTAAGGTAGCCACACTTTTCTTCAATGAGATAGTTAGACTCCATGGCCTACCTAAGACAATCGTTTCAGATAGGGATGTCCGGTTCACCAGTTACTTTTGGAAGACCCTTTGGCATAAGTTAGGGACAAAACTTAAGTTTTCAACTGCCTATCATCCCCAAACTGATGGCCAAACTGAAGTAGTGAACCATAGCCTAGGAAATCTGCTGAGATGTCTTGTTGGTGAAAATACCAGAAATTGGGATTTATACCTACCAAGGGCAGAATTTGCGTACAACGACTCGGTCAATAGGTCTACGGGTAAGAGTCCATTTGAAATTGTACATGGGTACAAACCTCACACACCTCTTGACCTAGTCCCTTTACCTGTCCACACTCGAGTCTCCGAATCTGCTGAGAATTTTGCACAGCATATAAAAGACTTGCATAAAGAAATTCATGCCAAAATAAATTTAAGTAATGAAACTTATAAGAAGTTGCCTGATACTCAAAGGCGAGTCAAATCTTTTGTTGAGGGAGACTATGTGATGATTAGGTTAAGGCCTGAACGGTTTCCTCCTGGAACCGTTAGAAAGTTACATGCTAGGGGAGCTGGACCATTTAGAGTGGTAAAGAGAGTAGGATCCAATGCCTATGTGCTCGAGTTGCCTCCAGAACTAGGCATTAGCTCTACTTTCAACATTACAGACTTAGTAGAGTACATGGAGCCAGCTGTGATTCCTAGTGAGCCTTTTGAGCCTAACCCTATCATTGAGAGTGATCCCGACCCTGTGTGTCCACCAACAAACTGGCCTGTGAGGAAAGAGCAGATTGAAAAGATCCTGGATGATCAGGTTATCTCTACTCGTAATCGAGGATACCAAAGGTACCTGGTCCGCTGGCAAGGAAGGCCAGATTCTGATGACTCTTGGATCTCCCGAGAAGAATTACAAGAATTGGACCCAGACCTCTTGGAGAGATACCAGAGCCAACTTGAGCCTTACTCGACAGGGTCGAGTTCCTCCCACCCTGGGAGAATTGGTGCGGGCACCAGACTCAGAAGAAGACTTCAGAGCTCCATTTGGATCTCTGATTGACATTGCCCGAGAAATTAGGGTTTGTAATAAAGGTTGACCTGGTCAACCAGTTTATTTATTTTATTTATTTCTTGAGTCACCATTTAAATTTTGTTGAGTCATGTTGACTCGGTGCAAGTCCTAATGTGGTTTCAATTTGGTCCAAAATGGTGCCACATTTCTCTTCCAATCAACTCAAGGTTCAAGCAAGTGGAGGCCACACTCCAAGCCACATGCCCAGCCACACTCCGAGCACACGCCAGAGTCCAGGAGGCGCCATAGAGGCATCCCAGTGTCATGGTCCCCACATCCAAAGGAGAAAAAATCAAATTGGAGGCTAAATTAAAGGAGGCGCCCACACCTGCCTAATTTACCTAAGCAAAGAAGGAAGAAAACTTCTCTTGGAGAAGAAATCAAAGAAGGACATCCAACCTACTCCTAATTGAAGTTCAAATCAAAATCAAAGAGCTTAACTTGGAGTGGAAGAAAAGAAGAAATACCATAAGAAGAAGAGGACTCCAAATCCAAATCCAACTCCAAAGGAGGTGCCATAAAAGTTCCAAAACAATTCCTTTATGGCCGTCGCAATTTTTTTTGGACTCTTGGTCGGCCAAGGGAGAGGATTTTCTACCTAATCTAGGGGTTGGAAGAGTTTAGTCCCACATGGGAATTTGTACAAGCTAGGAGAAAATTTTAGGTCTATATAATAGACCTCTCTTTGTAACTTTAAAAAATCAATGAAGAAAAATTATTTTTGCTATTCTCTTGTGTTGAGTGACCTAGGTTTCTCTTCTTCCGCACTATTCTAAGTGTTGAGCTCCGTGAGGGGGTAATCCGGGTTCCATTGGAGCCTTGAGGAGGTGAGAGATCTCCATCTTTATCCAAAACCCTAGGTTAGCCACTTGAAATTCCAAAACCCTAGCCACCTTTCATTATTTTCCATCCACCAAACCCTAGATCCATCCATCTCCCACGGCCTCTCTCTCTCTACAAGTCCAGGCCGTCCACCTTCATCCAGATCCAGTCTGGCTACTTCAGATCCAGAGCAAGTTCCAAGGAAAATCACATCAGCATCCAGGAGAATCCAGTTTTCAGCAATTTCGATCTTCAAGTTCATCAACCTGGTAAATCTTTTCCTTAACTCTCTGATTCCATCAATTATTTTTCTTCTCTTCCAGATCTTGAGTTCAGGAGAAGCCAACCCGCCAAAGGACCAGTATTGGAGGATCCATTACGAAGATATCCAACTCCGAGGATCTAACAATCTGCTCGGGAGAGTTCTTCCACCAAAATCTGTGAAGATCATTGTCTGGTTAGATAAACCTTCCCTTCTCTTTATTTCTGTTTTGTTGAAAGCTCGGATTGAAACCCTAGGTCTAGGAGTTTCTCAACCCCCAACGATCCGTTGCTTCTAAACTACTCTGATAATTTAGTTTCCTTAAAATTGTGCTTTCAATTATCATATTAGTATCTTTCAATGTTAGGTTAACTTTTCTTTGATTTGAAGCCAACTTCTACAAACCTATAAAAACAACAAAAAAATTAGTTAATCTTAATTTACTTCCGCATCGCATCCCTTTATTTGTTCTGCATCATTTTTCCAAATTTGAGGAGTTAGTTTGAGAAGTACCTTGTCCCCAATGCTGAATTCCAAAGGACGATGACCCCGGTCGGCATACTTCTTCATCCTCCTCGCTGCTTTGGCCTAGCTGATTGTAGCTCCCTCAATCAGTTCCATTTTGTCCCTCGCAAACCGATAGGCTGCGGGGCACAAACCTTGATCCTTCTGCTGCAACACCTCCAAAGGAGTCATGGGCTGGAAACCCATACACAATTCTGCAGGGCTAAGTGCCATCACCAACGATTTGTGCAAGTTGTAGCAGAATTGAGCCACGAGTAGCAGCTCGAGCCAGTTCCATTGGCTTGCTGTCACATAGTGGCGCAGAAATTCCTCTAGCAGCCCATTAATCTGCTCCGTTTGGCCATCGGTTTGCGGGTGATACGCTGTGGAGAACTTCAATTCTGAACCCAGCAATTTGAAAAGGAAAGTCCAGAATTTACCCGTGAATCTTGCATCACGGTCGCTGATGATGTCTCCGGGTACCCCGAGCGTCTTCACCACATGTTGGAAAAACAAATCTGCAGCCTTCTCCGCTGGGCATGCTGCAGCGGCAGCAATGAATATGCTGTATTTTGAGAATCTGTCCACCACCACAAGGACCGATCTCAAACCTCCAATGTTCGGGAACCTGGTGATGAAATCCATGGAGACCGAAATCCATGGCTTCTCAGGAATTGGAAGGGGCTGCAGCAACCCCACAGGGACTCTCCTCTCGGTTTTGTCCAATTGACAAACCAAGCACGACTTGATGTAGGCCTCCACGTCTTCCCTCATCTTCGGCCAATAGTAGCTTCGCTCCAACAAAGCTAGCATCCGTTTGACACCCGGATGACCAGCCCATTGAGGGTCGTGTGTCTCCCTTAGCAGCTCCAATTTCAGCCCCCCTCCCTTAGGGACATAGAGACGGCCACCTCTTGCATAGACTAGGCCGTCCTCGACCCAATATTTCCTAATCAAGCCCTCTTCGATTTGTTGTTTCAGCTGGACATACTCCGCATCAGAACCAACTTGCTACTGCACCCGGTCCAGAAATGAAGTTTGGACTGCAGTCAATGCAGCCACAAACCCCTCCACATCCTTCTGGCTTAGTGCATCCGCCACTTGGTTCTCCTTGCCCAGCTTATGCACCCACAGAAAATCAAATTCTGCCAGAAATTCCTGCCACCTTGCTTGCTTCAGCGTCAACTTCCGTTGCGTCGCGAAGTAGGTGTTGGCAACGTTGTCCGTCACCACAGTAAATCTGGTTCCCAGCAGGAAATGACGCCATGTATCAAGGCAATGCACCACGGCCATCATTTCTTTCTCATGAGCGGAGTATCGTTGCTTCGCCTCCTTCAATTTTCTGCTTTCGTATGCGATGGGATGACCGTCCTGCACAAGGACTCCTCCAAGAGCCCGGTCGGATGCGTCGGTGTGCACTTCAAAGGGCTTGCTGAAATTTGCTAGTTTCAGCACAGGGTCGGTCGAAATAGCCATCTTCAACTTGTGGAAGGCTTGATCGCAGGCCACGGACCATTCCCACCTGCAATCTTTCTTCAAAAGATCGGTAAGAGAAGCAGCCTTCTTCGAATAGCCTTCCACGAACCTGCGGTAATAGTTAGCAAGTCCTAGAAAAGACCTCAATTCCGGGACTCCCGAGGGAATTGGCCAGTCCATGATGGCACGAATCTTCCTCTCATCCATCCGGATCTGTCCCTTACTCACATAATGTCCCAAGAACATGATCTCTTGGCGACAAAACTCACACTTTTCCCTCTTAATGTACAACTTGTACTTTCTAAGTCTTTCAAAGACTAACCTTAGATGCATGATATGATCTACTAGACTCTCACTATAGATCACAATGTCATCTAGATACACAACAACAAACCTATCCAGGTACTCGTAAAGGACTTCATTCATCAAATTACAAAATGTAGCGGGTGCGTTGGTTAGGCCGAACTGCATGACCAGAAATTCAAAGGAACCATACCTCGTCACGCATGTTGTCTTAGCCTCGTCACCCTCCGCTACACGGACTTGCCAATACCCCGATCGCAAGTCCAACTTTGTAAAATAGGCAGCTCCCGACAACCGGTCAAATAGATCCTCCGCGTTCGGCACCGGGTACTTGTTCTTGATAGTAACCTTGTTGAGAGCCCGGTAGTCGACGCACATCCGTAGGGAGCCATCCTGCTTCCTTTGGAACAGCACCGGAGCTCCATATGGCACCTTGGACGGCTGGATTAGGCCGGCTTGCAGCAACTTGTCAAGCTGCCTTCTCAATTCTGCAAGTTCCGAAGGGCCCATGCGATATGGCGCACGAGCTGGGGGTCTTGCACCCGGTTCCAGCTCTATCTTGTGGTCAATGGCCCATCGTGGTGGCAGCTCTTTGGGCAATTCTGCTGGCATCAAATCAGTATATTCCTCCAGGACTGCAGCCACCTCGTCGGGAACCGGCACCATGACATCCTCCTTGATCTGCACCATGGCAGCAAGGTAAGTTTCCTCACCTCGTTTCAGCCCCCGGTCCAGCTATTTTGCAGAAATTGCAGCAACCTTGCTGCTGCTGCCTTTACACATGTTGTTGTCAATTCTCATCAAACAGGGGTTCATCTCATCCCCTATGACAATCCCTTTCAGATGTGGGATCATCATCACCTTCGCGCTGAGGAAAAACTCCATTCCCAAAATCAGATCGAAGTCATCTAGAGGAACGACCATCATCCGGCATTTGCCTTGCCATGTGCCCATCTTCAACATGGCTTCCGTGGTCCCGAACACCGGCATAGCTCCCGAATTTACTGCTTTGATGGTGCTAGAACTGTCCAGCACCTTCATGCCAAGCCTTGCTGCCTCCCTTTTGGCTAGGAAATTGTTGGTTGCACCCGTATCCAACATAGCCCGTATGTCTTTCCCGTTCACCTGCACCATGCAATACAGCAAGCTTTTGAAATCAGCTGGCTTCTCACCTGAGATTGCGTTGCATAGCTGCAGCGGGTTAACCCTTGAAGGTCCAGCATCGGCACTTGCGGCCTCCTCACAAACAATGGCAGTGATTTTCTCCTTCTTCGGGCAGTCCCTCGCTCTATGTGGTCCTCCACAAATGAAACAACCCAGCTGCTGCTTGGGTTTGCTTTGCGACTGGTCACTTGCACCGCTCTCCTTCTTCTTCTTCATCTCATTTCTCCTCTTGGGTTGGCTCTTCATTTTCTTCCCCTCCACGGACCTCCGTTTATCCGGGGTAGAAGAGGAACCGGTCATTCGGTAATCGACCAGCCCCTCGGCGGCTGCCATAGCCATAGGGATGTCCCGCACCCCCTGTCTCCTCAGCTCCGACTGCGCCCAAGGCTGCAACCCAGACATGAAGTTGAAAAGCTTATCTTCCTCGGACATGTTCCTGATGTCAAGCATCAGCGAACTAAACTCCTTCACGAAGTCCCGGATGGAACCCGTTTGCTTCAGACGCTTGAGAGAGTCCCTTGCCATCCATGATGTGTTGCAGGGGAGGAATTGCTCCTTCAATTCCCTCTTCAAGCTCTCCCAAGTATTGATGCCAGGACGGTTTGCACTAGCATCATCTTCCATCCTTGTTCTCCACCATAACTTGGCATCTCCCACCAAGTACATGCTTGTGATGGAGACTTGCTCCCCTTCCGGGACCTTCGCTGCCTTGAAGTATTGACCCATGTCCCATAAGAAATTCTCCAACTCCTTGGCGTTGCGGCTGCCATTGAATGGCTTCGGCTCGGGCACTTTAATCTTCGATACGGGACCGTCATCATGGAATTGGACTGTTGCCCTTTTCAGCAGCAGCACTTCAGTCTCCAAACACCGGCATCTCTCCCTTTGCTCCTCGAGGGTCTCTTCCAGCCTCAAGTTCCCCATCCGAATGTCCAAATCTCGGACAAGGTCGCGGAGAGTATTCTGGATACCCAGAATTCTCTCGGTGTTGTCGATGCACATGATGGCGAAGTCCCGATATCCCTCCGGAGGATCGCCAATCAACTCCTCCAGCTTTCGGATGCGCTCCTTTGCCTCCGCGAGCGTCATCTTCGTGCAGGATCAACAGCAACCTTTGGAACGCCGCTCTGATACCAATTTGTCACGCCGGATATCCTTGGCACAGATCTTTCGACATGCGGCACTAAGGATCCCTTCCTTAGTCAGCCTTCTCCCGGGTGCTTGCACCTTCGCTGGAGCTTGCTGCAGTGTACAGCAGCCCTTAATGCCTGCGGCTTGTCTAGAATAGTCCCAAACCCTCAAGGCCCCTTGTACACACAAGTTTACGGGGAAGATCCCCAACCAGTATTCACTCAAAAACTGGATTACAGCCCTCTCTATTCTGCCCCCTAGCAGAATTCCCAACAATACACTCAGATTTTCCCCAAATCTCTCTTGCTGGAACAGCAATGGCTTCTTCCTCTCTGCTGCCTTGCTGCAGGCTAAAAATGCCTATCTGCTGTTGGCTGGAACTGCAGCATTCTCCCAGCAACTGCTGCTAACCACCCAGCCACCTTGGCTGGTGGTTTCTGCCCATTTGCCACTTGCCCATGGTGGGAAGTTGCTGGAAACTGCCCAGCAACCGTTGGTAACCTCCAAGCCAACTGCAGCCCTGGTCCATGCACGCCTGTGCCCGCGCCCGCGTCCGGTCCCGCGTCCCCGCGCGCCCAGACCCGCGTCCATGCGCGTCCTGGCCAATGTGCGCCTGTGCCCGCGTCTGCGCGCGTCCCAGGCCATCCGGACCCGAGTCCTGGCCTGCGCGCCCTTGCGCACGCCCGCGCCCCCGTCCGCGCGCGTCCTGACCCGCATCCGCGCACGTCCTGGCCAATGTGCTCCTGTGCCCGCGTCTGCGCGCGTCCCAGGCCATCCGGATGCGAGTCCTGGCCCGATTTCGCCTGTGCACGCGCCTGCTCGCGTCCCAGGCCGCCCAGACCCGAGTCCTGGCCTGATTTTGCCTGTGCGCGCGCCTGCTCGCGTCCCAGGCCGCCCAGACTCGAGTCCTGGCCCAATTTTGCCTGTGCCCCTCCGTGCACCCACCGCCTTGCTTGCGCTCGCGTGCCCTTGTGCGCGTGCAGCCTTGCACGCACCGTGTGCCTTGTGCCACACCTGGCTGCCTTCATGCCCGTGTATGCGAGGCCATGCTTGTGTACGCCCCAAGGACCTCACCCGGGCTAGCACCGTCTTGCACACCTCCTGTGTGCTCTTGGCCTGGCATCACCCTGCCAAGCCAACCCCCGTTCGGCCTTTGGCTATGCCAAGCAGCGAGGGCCTAACAGTAGGCCCCTATCCTACCATCGAAAGTTGATAGGGTAGAAATTTGAATGATGCGTCGCCGGCACGTGGGCCTTGCGATCCGTCGAGTTATCATGAATCATCGGAGCGCCGGGCAGAGCTCGTGTCGACCTTTTATCTAATAAATGCATCCCTTCCAGAAGTCGGGGTTTGTTGCATGTATTAGCTCTAGAATTACTACGGTTATCCGAGTAGCACATATTATCAAACAAACTATAACTAATTTAATGAGCCATTCACAGTTTCACAGTCCGAATTAGTTCATACTTGCACATGCTTGGCTTAATCTTTGAGACAAGCATATGACTACTGGCAGGATCAACCAGGTAGCACGTCCTCGGGCGACGCCGGATCCCCGCCGCCGCCGTCCCACCGACCTAAGGAGGGGGGACGCCGGGACGGGCCGCGGACATCGTCGCATCGGGGCGGGCAACGATTCGAGATGGGATGCGGGGCACGGGGGCCCAGGCACGATGAATCCACCGCATCTGCGAGAGTGCACGAAGCTAGGAGCGGGCCGAAGGAATGGGAGAACACGGAGGGACTCTCCAAACGGAGGGCGCTCGAGGACCGCACGAGGAACGGCACCCGCCGCTACGGAGGCGGGGTAGCCGCAAGGGTCGCGTGGCGAACGGACGAGTCCCGCAAGGGGGGTAGACCGCACGGGCAACTGACGGGTCGCAACGAGGGGCAACAAAGGGTCCTCCGAGCATGAGTGAAGGGATGCACCCACCGACGGTTGGCCACGACGAGGCAGGGAGCCCATCGCTGGATGCGCATCCAAGACCGCTCACACGCCGACACGGTCACCGCCGCGGCGCGCACCGCGCCACTCCCCCGCACGCGGAGCCTTGCGACCCGAGAGCGCACGAAGGAGGGGTCGTCGATGGGACACGTCGACGGCAGAAAATCGCCGAGCACGAGATACCACGAACCCACGAGGGACAACGGACGCACGGGGCACCGAGCCGCACCAGAGGGTGCGGGGATTCCAATTTGACGAGGGAGGGTGGGTGTTTCGGGACGGGGGCGTGGGGAGGGACCACCAAGAAGGACGGGGCCGACGGAGCGGGACCGCGAGGTCGATCGGACCAAAGAGCGCACCGACCTTGGTTCCGCATGCGCGCGGCCGCGATTTTCACCCGAGGGATCCGGATGGGGCCGATGGAGCGGGACCGGGAGGTCGACCGGACCAAAGAGCGCACCGACATTGGTTCCGCGCGCGCGCGGCCGTGTTTTTCGCCAGAGTTATCCGGATGGGGCCAATGGAGCGGGACCGGGAGGTCGACCGGACCAAAGAGCGCACCGACCTTGGTTCCGCGCGCGCGCGGCCGCGATTTCACCCAAAGGATTCGGACGGAGGCGATGGAGCGGGACCGGGAGGTCGACCGCACCATCGCACATCGACCTTGGTTCCGCGCGCGCGCGGCCGCTTTTTCGCCCGAAGGATCCGGACGGAGCCGATGGACCGGGATGTCGACCGGACCGGGAGGTTGACCGGAGCATCGCACACCGACCTAGGTTCCGCGCGCGCGCGGCCGCGTTTTTGCCCGAAGGATCCGGACGGAGCCGAAGGAGCGGGACCGGGAGGTCGACCGGACGGCACCGACCATGGTTCCGCGCGCGCGCGGCCGCGAAGATCCGACACTCGGAAAGGGCGAAGAAGGGGCATCTCGAGGTGTTCCGAGGCACAAAGCTAGCTTGCGAACGCAAGGGAGGACCAAGACTCGCGCCCAAATATCGCTGGACCCGAGTCACGGACGGCCCAGCACGAGAGAGCACCCAGCGCACCCCGGACGTGAGTCCAGGATGTCCAGGATGCGTGCACCATGCGCGGGGCAAAAGGGCGGCCAGGACTCGGAACCACACAGCACAGGACGCGAGTCCCGGAGGGCACGACACGGGCGCGATAACAAAGCAGCCAGGACGCGAGTCCAAGGAGGCCTAGGCACGCGCCGCGCGAGCAAAAAACCCAAAACAGATACCCCGGGGAGTACCCAAGGGTCGCGAGCAACATTGCAGAAGCGGGGGAGAGCCGGGATGCCCGCCTGGACGTGCGCGAACGCGCATCTGGGGAGGCCATGACCCGCGCCCCGCCCGCAAGGGGGCTTGCCAACCTACTACGCGTGCGGGGCATCCGGCCAAGGTCCACCCCGGGGGTTCCTGGGTCGCAAGCAGCATTGCAAATTTGGGGGCATGCACCGCGTCCACGCGCGACCCGCGTGACCAGCGCCCGGCGCTGCCAGGACCCGAGCATGCCCGTGCCAATGCGCGCGCCCGGTGCCCCGCGCCCGCCCGCGCCCGTGCGCGCGCTTGGTGCCCCGCGCCCTGCGCTGCCAGGACCCGCGCCCGCCCGCGCCCGTGCGCATGCCCGGTGACCCGAGACCGTGCGCGCGCCCAGTGCCCCGTGCCCTGCGCTGCCAGGACCCGCGCTCGCCTGCGCCCGTGCGCGCGCCCGTTGCCCCACGCCCTGCGCTGCCAGGACCCGCGCCCGGTGCCCCCGCCCGGTGCCGCCAGGACCCGCGGCCGTGCGCGCGCCCGGTGCCCCGCGCCCTGCGATGCCAGGACCCGCGCCCACCCGCGCCCGTGCGCGCGCCCGGTGCCCCGCGCCCTGCGCTGCCTGGACCCGCGCCCGTGCGTGCGCCCGGTGCCCCGCGCCCGGCGCTGCCAGGACCAGCGCCCGTGCGCGCGCCCGGTGCCCCGCGCCCGTGCGCGCACCCGGTGCCCCGCGCCCGGCGCTGAAAGGACCCGCGCCCGCCCGTGCCCGGCGCTGCCAGGACCCGCGCACGCCCGCGCCCATGCGCGCGCCCGGGGACTCGAGCCCGGCGCTGCCAGGACCCGCGCACGCCCTCGCCCATGCACGCGCCCTGGGACTCGAGCCCGGCGGTGCCAGGACCCACGCACAACCGCGCCCTTGCACGCGCCCGTGGACTCGAACCCAGCGGTGCCAGGACCCACGCACGCTCGTTCCATGACCCGGGCGCGCGCGCGCCGGGCTAACCGTGCACTCCCGTGCCATGACACGCGCATGCCCGTGCCATGACACGTGCGCGCGCACGTCCGGTGACCCGTGCACTCTCGTGCCATGACCCGCGCACGCCCGTGCCATGACCCGGGCGCGCGCGCGCCCGGTGACCCGTGCACTCCCCTGCCATGACCCGGGCGCGCGCATGCCCGGTGACCCTTGCACTCCCGTGCCGTGAACCGCGCATGCCCGTGCCATGACCCGGGCGCGCACGCCCGGTGACCCATGCACTCCGGTGCCATGACCCGTGCGCGCGCGCGCCCGGTGACCCGTGCACTTTCGTTCCATGACCGTGCACGCCCGTGCACTGCCCCTTGCGCCCGGCAGCGCCGTGACCCGCGCACGCCCGTGCCATGACCCGCGCATGCCCGCGCGCTGCCCCTTGCGCCCGGCAGTGCCGTGACCCGTGCACGCCCGGGGCCTTGCGCCCGTCGGTGCCATGACCCGTGCACGCCCGCACCCGGCCCCTTGCGCCAGGCGGTGCCACGACCCGCGCACGCCTGGGGCCTTGCGCCCGCCGGTGCCATGACCCGCGCATGCCCGCTCCCTTGCACGCGGCCATTGAAAGGGATATGCCCTACAAACCAATCTCTGTTGTATCTCCCAAACCATTGTAATTGATAATTTTCTAAATAAAGGCATTATTTTTCATCTTACGCTGTGTTTATTATATGATGAACCCCATAGATTAGGGCTATGATTTTAGGGTTATGATGAGATCATACCAGTGAGACCTAAAATCTTAAAACCTTAATCTAAAGAATTCCTAGTCAAAGGAACCCTGAGTAGGGGATCAGGGTTTTTCCGATAAGACTAGCACATCCCGGGTATACTGGAAAGGGTGACTGCTCTCACAGTCACTTGTGTATGACACTAATACTGGGATGTGGGTGCTCATTGGAGAATGAGTTCACTGATATGATCCAACTTGAGAACATCTAATGGAGTCTTAGCTACATGTCAATAGAAGGTTCTCATAGTGGGAGTGGTACAAGTAATCTTTTGACCTGAGACTGCCATAAGTACCTTATATACATGAACCCATCCTTTGGTTCAATCCTAATCATGACACTGAGACATGCACAGGATTGATACTGGGAATGGTGAATTGAATATGAAGGTAATGAGTAGGTCAACAAGGAATCGATCACTCTTAGTAAGAGGAGATTGCATCCAGCTAGTCAACAATCGCATGATGATTCAGGAAATCTTTGATCAAAGTGAAGATATTAGAGATGGTTTCTAATATCAAGATAATCGAATCATCATTATAAGATTGAGCTAGAAACAAATATAATATTGGATTTGACATATATCCATATCCATAGTTATATTTTGGGTGCAGGCTGATCGAAAGATTTAATTGTACGGTAACTCTCTACTGAAGGGTAATTTTGGTATTTCACTAGAATTTCCATATCTTCCGGGTAGACATGACACGTTGCTAGACGTCAATCTTGTCTTGTGGGTTGATCAAGTTCAAAGATCACATGTTAGGAAGAATCCTAATTGATCGATTCGGGTAAGCCCGGTTTGACCTAAATCGATTAGAAAGAGTTCTAATCAAATTAGGTCAACTTGTATTCGAACCCACTACTGGCTAGATATGGAACCCAATGGGTCACACACTTAAGAGGATTGATCAAGAATTTAATTTGGAATTAAATTGTCTTTGCAAGATAACACTCTAGCAGGTGTTGCAAGCCCTAGCTTCTATTCGGATCGGATTCGAATTAGGGTTCCGGATTGGTTCAAATTGGGTTCTAATTGGACCTAATTAGACCCTAATTAAGAAAAATGGGAATGTGGCTAACCCTATTGGCTAGCCATGTAGCTTGGCTAGCCTCCCCACCCGCCCCCTTTTGTTTTTCACGCCAAACACCAAGAGTCCATGCGCATATGGACTCTTGGCGCGCCTTAAGGAAGAGTCCATGGCGCATGGACTCTTGGCGCGCCCCAAATAAAATCACCGATGATTTTATTTGGGCGGCCTCCTTCTTAAGTGATTAGCGCACCTTCTCTCCCCCCTTGGATGAGAATCCAACGGCTGATGGGATTTTGAGAAAGACAGAAAGCGCTAACTCCTCCCGGGCGCGCGAAGTAACATCTCTTCGGAGATGAAAAGTCGCGACTTCCTTCTTTTTAAAACACCGCAGTTTTTCCTTTAAGAAGAGCCGTGGGATTTAATCTGGAAGGCCGTGAGATGGGAGGATGGGGCGTGAGAAATTGGAAAGGGCGTGAGAAAGAAATCACGGAGAGGTGTGTAGGCGCCTATCTGATTTCTATTTAAAGGGTCGGGAAAAATCAGAACATTATGTAATATTTTTCTTTCTTCCTCTCCTGAAGACTCTTTTATTTTTCTTGCTCTTGCATTGTTTCCTCTACAGAGTAAACCTCTGTCGAAACTCTGCTACTGAACAAGATAAAAGTAAAAGTCTCCGACGGTAAAGGAAAGAAAGAAGTTCTGATTTCTTCCTTTCTTTCATACATTAAGACATCATTGTCTTAATCTCTCCTCCAACTTAAGACAAGCCTATGTCCTCTTAGGACAAGGTCTTTTTCTTCAAGACAAGGGTATCTAAAGGGCCAAGGTCTTGGTGGAAGGAGGAGGAGTCAAGGAAAGGAAAGCAAGCCTTTGTGTGGAGGAATTCAAGCCATAGTCCAAGCAATTGAGTTCTAGGAAGAAGAACTCAATAGAAGGAACCTTTGAAAAAAAGATAGAGTTGTCTTGATCACTGCTCTGTGTGGATCACCATGGGAGGGCGGACACTTGGACGCCTGGTGAATTCAATCAGCCCCTTCAACATCAACTTTGTTGGAATTAGCGATTACAGGTTGGTACTCTAATTCTAACAATCTATGTTTGAATGTTAGTATGTATGTTTTAATTAGTAAAAGGAGATCTTGGCTAAGGGATTTCGGTGCAAATTTCATCATTTTGAAATTACACTTCCGCTGCGGTGCACCTAAAACCCCAACAGTGGTATCAGAGCCATCCTTATTACAGTTAAAACATATGATATGCATTTTTGTTGTAGTATCGAAATTAGGGTTTTAAACCCTTGAATGCTGATACACTTAGCATAATTTAAGGAATGCATATATGATAATTAATGTTTTGATGTATGCCACTAATTAGGGTTTTTCACTCAAACCCTAATTATTATAGAGATATGATTAGTTTTGAAGTCATCATACTGAAATAAGGTTGCCCTGGCATAATGGTGGATCCATTATGTGGTAAATGGTTGTCCTAGTATGATGACACATTTGGCACATATATGTTTATCAGAGTGATATCATTATGATATGTTTTTATGTAAGAATGTGCTGGCAATTTTATAAAGCCCTCTTCTTAAAATCATATTAAGTCATAGCATATTTAACTAATAAGCATCACTAGTCATGATGAACAATTGATCATTCGGTGTCTAGAAAGGTGGTTCTGGGAAGGTAAAGAGAATCGTGATTTTTAATTGGTTCCGTTGACTGACCTGGCCAATTTTTATTGGTGTCTAGGAAAGCAACGGGGGGACTCCCACATCTCTTCCACTTGCCTGGCCGATTTGATTATATTTAAATCTTGACTTATATGCTTAGTGTTAAAAAAAAAAATGCTATATGTTGGCCTTCCTTCATGCTGGATCATTACTGTGTTATGAACCACATTAGGTTTGTTGTGTTGTCTGCAAGACCTAATAGGGTGATTGACATAATATTGGTCTAGTGCAAAATATGCTTACAGTATATTCAGTATAATGCCTTGTTGTGTTATCTACAAGGGCATTATATTTGAATATTGACTATATAGAAATGAAAGGGTCTTGACTTAACTAGAACATTATGGTTTGTTGTGTATTCTGCAAGACTTATAATGTTCTAGAGGCCAAGTTATTTTTGAGAATTATATGAGATATAATTGGAAGAGTTTCCTACCTTAGAACTTATAAAAGATTTGTTGTGTTGTCTGCAAGATCTTTTATAAATTATAAGGATCTCGATCTCACTAAGAAAACCGATTAGGGTTCTTCTCGATTATCATAGTGAGGGCTATGATTTTTGATAAAATAGTGGGAGACATAATTAAATTGAAGACCTAATTTAATTATGTAAGTCATTTCATGGTTGTTTGCTTATGTATTGTTCTTAATTAAATGTAGATAAATGGCATCTTCATTATCACTGAGAAGCATCTTAGATACCAACAAATTGACTGGTCCAAACTATGTGGACTGGTTGAGAAACTTAAAGATTGTACTGAGTTCAGAAAAAGTTTCTTATATTCTTGATACCCCTAATCTTAATCCACTAGGGGATGATGCCACACAGGAAGATATGGCCACATACAGAATGTGGCAGAATGACTCCCTCACTGTCAAGTGTATCATACTGGCCTCTATGACCAATGAGTTACAGAGGCAGCATGAAAGCATGGATACTCAATCCATAATGCTCAATTTAAAGGAGCTTTATGGAGAACAAAGCAGAACTGCTAGATACGAAATATCTAAGCAGTTATTCCGTGCTAGGATGACAGAGGGTACATCCGTTCAGGATCATGTCCTGAAGGTAATTGACTTAATAACCAGATTAGGTCAATTAGGGTTTATTATGGATGGGGAGCTGAATCAGGATTTAATCCTGCAATCACTCCCAGAGTCATTTTCTCAGTTTGTCTTGAATTATCACATGAACAAACTGAACACTTCCTTGCCTGAGCTGTTAAATATGTTAAAAACAGCAGAGAGCCATGTTAAGAAAGAAAAGGCTCCACTTCTTCTTGTTGATAAGACCAATAAGAAGAAATCAGGCAAAAAGGGTTTTAGCAGGAGACTAAACCCTAAGGGTGGCATCAATAAGAATAAGAAAGGAAAGAAGGTCTCAAAACAGTCAACCTGTTTCTTTTGCGGCAAAGCGGGACATTGGAAAAGGAATTGCAAGGCTTACCTTGCAACTGTGAAGCCTGGTGCGGCAGACGCACCAAAAGGTATGTATGAGATACATACTATATTGACATTAAATTCGTCTATATCAAATACTTGGGTATTGGATACCGCTTGTGGTTACCATATATGCAAATCTTTGCAGGACCTCCACAAGCTTAAAGTATTGAAGGAAGGCGACTTCAATCTCTACGGTGATGGTGGTGATATCATCCAAGCAGAAGCTGTAGGGACCTATATTCTGAAGTTGCCTTCAGGGAAGATCTTGGAGCTAGAGAATTGTTACTATATGCCAAAGATTATTAGGAACATTATATCTATTCCTTTGTTATTAAAACAAGGATATGTAATGGATGTAACGAGCACTGGTTGCTCAATAATGTTATCTAATAAAATTATTTGTTCTGGCATATTTAGCAATGGGCTCTTAACTCTTTCTTCCAATGATAGTATTTTTCATGTCAATACTAAAAGGAAAAGAAAAGACTTTAATGATACTTTACTTTGGCATCATAGACTTGGTCATGTTAATGAGTCTAGGATTAGCAAGTTATACAAGGAAAAATTCCTTGATCCTTATGAGTATGAATCATTAGGAACTTGCGAATCATGTCTCATGGGTAAGATGACAAAAACTCCATTCACTGGACATGGGGAAAGGTCAACTGAGTTATTAGGACTTATACATACTGATGTATGTGGTCCAATGACAACTCAGGCCAGAGGAGGATACTCATATTTTATCACTTTTACAGATGATTTATCTAGGTTCGGATATGTGTATCTTATGAAACACAAATCTGAAGCCTTTGACAAATTTAAGGAGTATCAAAGTATGGTCGAAAAACAAACCGGGAAAAGTATTAAAGTTCTTCGTTCTGATCGAGGAGGAGAATACTTATCCACGGAGTTTTTAGACTATCTTAAAGTTAATGGAATCCTTTCTGAATGGACCCCTCCTTATACACCACAGCTAAATGGTATAGCTGAAAGGAGGAATCGTACCTTATTAGATATGGTACGATCCATGATGTGCTTCACAAATTTGCCCATTTCCTTCTGGGGTCATGCCCTAGAAACTGCTGTTTATATTCTGAACAAGGTACCTTCTAAATCCGTTGTTAGTACTCCATATGAAATTTGGAGTGGAAAGAAACCATATCTTAAATATTTTAAGGTATGGGGATGTCCAGCTTATGTTAAAAGAAATTTTGGACATAAGTTGGAACCTAGAGCGGATAAATGTCTATTTGTAGGATATCCTAAAGAAGGTAGAGGATATCTATTCTACCATCCTACTGAACAAAAGATTTTTGTTAGCAGGCATGCCACTTTTCTAGAAAAAGAGTTCATTTTGGAAAAAGGCAATGGTAGAACAATTGAACTTGGAGAAGTGCAAGAAATACAGATAGACAATTCTCAACCATTAGAACATATAGTTAGGACAGAACCAGAACACAAAACTCCTCCTCGTAGGTCTGACAGAGTGCCACGGGCACCTGAGAGGTATGGGTTTATTATTGAAAATAATGAAGCTCAAGTCATTCAAAATGATGAACCTCTGACCTATACGGAAGCTATCTTGAGTACTGACTCAGATAAATGGCAAGAAGCCATGGAATCCGAAGTAGACTCTATGTATGTAAACCAAGTATGGTCTTTGGTTGATGCACCAGAGGGTGTTAATCCTATTGGGTGTAAATGGGTCTATAAGAAAAAGATTGGGGCTGATGGCCAAGTTGAAACCTATAAAGCCAGATTAGTGGCTAAAGGTTTTAGACAAAAACAGGGAATTGATTATGATGAAACATTTTCACCTGTTGCCATGCTAAAATCAATTCGGATTTTACTTGCTATAGCAGCATACCACGATTATGAGATATGGCAGATGGATGTGAAGACTGCATTCCTCAATGGTTTCCTTGAGGAAGAAGTCTACATGTCACAGCCAGAAGGTTTTATTTCAAAGAATAAACCTAATCAAGTATGCAAGCTGAAGAAATCCATTTATGGATTAAAGCAAGCTTCCAGGAGTTGGAACATCCGCTTTGATGAAACTATTAAAAGATTTGGTTTTATCAAAAATGTGGATGAACCCTGTGTTTATAAGAAGACTAGTGGGAGTGCCATAGTCTTCTTGGTTCTGTATGTAGATGACATACTCCTCATTGGGAATGATATCCCAATGTTGCAATCAGTCAAGGTTTGGCTATCAAACCAGTTTTCCATGAAAGATTTGGGAGAAGCATCCTATATACTAGGTATTAAGATCTATAGAGATAGATCTAAGAGGATGCTAGGTTTATCCCAATCTAGGTACATTGACTTAGTGCTGAAAAGATTCAGCATGGAAGGAAGTAAAAGAGGTTATCTTCCTATGAGTCAAGGCATACATCTTTCTAAAAGGATGTCTCCTAAGACACCTGAAGAAAGAGATAGAATGAATTCTATACCCTATGCTTCGGCAATAGGATCCATAATGTATGCCATGTTATGTACCAGGCCTGATGTGGCATATGCTTTAGGCATTGTCAGTAGGTTTCAGGCTGATCCAGGAGAAGATCATTGGAAAGCAGTTAAAAATATTCTTAAGTACCTAAGAAGGACTAAGGATATTTTTCTGTTTTATGGTGGTTCTGATCTTAAACTAGAAGCTTATTCTGATTCTAGTTTTCAATCAGACCCTGATGATAGCAAATCCATTTCGGGATATGTTTTTACCCTAAATGGTGGAGCAGTGAGTTGGAAGAGTACCAAGCAGCAGACTGTAGCTGACTCAACCACAGAGGCAGAATACATAGCTATTAGTGAAGCCGCCAAGGAAGCAGTCTGGATGAAGAAGTTCATCACAGAGTTGGGTGTTGTTCCTCAAATTGAAAACCCAGTGCCACTTTACTGTGACAACACTGGGGCCGTTGCTCAAGCTAAGGAACCAAGAGCTCATCATAAGTCCAAGCACATTCTGAGACGCTTCCATCTTGTCCGAGAAATAGTAGAGAGACAAGATGTCTACATAGATAGAGTTGATACAAAGAACAATGTAGCAGACCCGTTCACTAAGGCTCTACCACAGCGAGATTTTGATCGCCACCTAGAATGTATGGGATTAAGATTCAAAGGCGATTGGCTTTAGTGCAAGTGGGAGATTGAAAGGGATATGCCCTACAAACCAATCTCTGTTGTATCTCCCAAACCATTGTAATTGATAATTTTCTAAATAAAGGCATTATTTTTCATCATACGCTGTGTTTATTATATGATGAACCCCATAGATTAGGGCTATGATTTTAGGGTTATGATGAGATCATACCAGTGAGACCTAAAATCTTAAAACCTTAATCTAAAGAATTCCTAGTCAAAGGAACCCTGAGTAGGGGATCAGGGTTTTTCCGATAAGACTAGCACATCCCGGGTATACTGGAAAGGGTGACTGCTCTCACAGTCACTTGTGTATGACACTAATACTGGGATGTGGGTGCTCATTGGAGAATGAGTTCACTGATATGATCCAACTTGAGAACATCTAATGGAGTCTTAGCTACATGTCAATAGAAGGTTCTCATAGTGGGAGTGGTACAAGTAATCTTTTGACCTGAGACTGCCATAAGTACCTTATGTACATGAACCCATCCTTTGGTTCAATCCTAATCATGACACTGAGACATGCACAGGATTGATACTGGGAATGGTGAATTGAATATGAAGGTAATGAGTAGGTCAACAAGGAATCGATCACTCTTAGTAAGAGGAGATTGCATCCAGCTAGTCAACAATCGCATGATGATTCAGGAAATCTTTGATCAAAGTGAAGATATTAGAGATGGTTTCTAATATCAAGATAATCGAATCATCATTATAAGATTGAGCTAGAAACAAATATAATATTGGATTTGACATATATCCATATCCATAGTTATATTTTGGGTGCAGGCTGATCGAAAGATTTAATTGTACGGTAACTCTCTACTGAAGGGTAATTTTGGTATTTCACCAGAATTTCCATATCTTCCGGGTAGACATGACACGTTGCTAGACGTCAATCTTGTCTTGTGGGTTGATCAAGTTCAAAGATCACATGTTAGGAAGAATCCTAATTGATCGATTCGGGTAAGCCCGGTTTGACCTAAATCGATTAGAAAGAGTTCTAATCAAATTAGGTCAACTTGTATTCGAACCCACTACTGGCTAGATATGGAACCCAATGGGTCACACACTTAAGAGGATTGATCAAGAATTTAATTTGGAATTAAATTGTCTTTGCAAGATAACACTCTAGCAGGTGTTGCAAGCCCTAGCTTCTATTCGGATCGGATTCGAATTAGGGTTCCGGATTGGTTCAAATTGGGTTCTAATTGGACCTAATTAGACCCTAATTAAGAAAAATGGGAATGTGACTAACCCTATTGGCTAGCCATGTAGCTTGGCTAGCCTCCCCACCCGCCCCCTTTTGTTTTTCACGCCAAACACCAAGAGTCCATGCGCATATGGACTCTTGGCGCGCCTTAAGGAAGAGTCCATGGCGCATGGACTCTTGGCGCGCCCCAATAAAATCACCGATGATTTTATTTGGGCGGCCTCCTTCTTAAGTGATTAGCGCACCTTCTCTCCCCCCTTGGATGAGAATCCAACGGCTGATGGGATTTGAGAAAGAGAGAAAGCGCTAACTCCTCCCGGGCGCGCGAAGTAACATCTCTTCGGAGATGAAAAGTCGCGACTTCCTTCTTTTTAAAACACCGCGGTTTTTCCTTTAAGAAGAGCCGTGGGATTTAATCTGGAAGGTCGTGAGATGGGAGGATGGGGCGTGAGAAATTGGAAAGGGCATGAGAAAGAAATCACGGAGAGGTGTGTAGGCGCCTATCTGATTTCTATTTAAAGGGTCGGGAAAAATCAGAACATTATGTAATATTTTTCTTTCTTCCTCTCCTGAAGACTCTTTTATTTTTTCTTGCTCTTGCATTGTTTCCTCTACAGAGTAAACCTCTGTCGAAACTCTGCTACTGAACAAGATAAAAGTAAAAGTCTCCGACGGTAAAGGAAAGAAAGAAGTTCTGATTTCTTCCTTTCTTTCATACATTAAGACATCATTGTCTTAATCTCTCCTCCAACTTAAGACAAGCCTATGTCCTCTTAGGACAAGGTCTTTTTCTTCAAGACAAGGGTATCTAAAGGGCCAAGGTCTTGGTGGAAGGAGGAGAAGGAGTCAAGGAAAGGAAAGCAAGCCTTTGTGTGGAGGAATTCAAGCCATAGTCCAAGCAATTGAGTTCTAGGAAGAAGAACTCAATAGAAGGAACCTTTGAAAAAAAGATAGAGTTGTCTTGATCACTGCTCTGTGTGGATCACCATCGGAGGGCGGACACTTGGATGCCTGGTGAATTCAATCAGCCCCTTCAACATCAACTTTGTTGGAATTAGCGATTACAGGTTGGTACTCTAATTCTAACAATCTATGTTTGAATGTTAGTATGTATGTTTTAATTAGTAAAAGGAGATCTTGGCTAAGGGATTTCGGTGCAAATTTCATCATTTTGAAATTACACTTCCGCTGCGGTGCACCTGAAACCCCAACAGCCGTGGCCTTGAGCCAAGCGGTGCCGCGACCCGTGCACGCCCGCGCCCGTGCCCGCGCCCGGCGGTGCCGTGACCCGCTCACGCCCGTGCCCGCCCGCGCCCTGTGCCGCGCCGCGCCCCGCACCCGGCGCTGCCAGGACCCGCGCCTCCCGCACCCGTGCGCGCGCCCGGTGCCCGCGCCCTGCGCTGCCAGGACCCGCGCCTGCGCCGCGGTGCCCGCGCCCGTGCCCGGTGCCCGCGCCCGCGCTGCCAGGACCCGTGCCCTGCCCGTGCCCGTGCGCGCCCTGGTGCCCCGCGCCCTGGAGCTGCCAGGACCCACGCCCGCCCGCGCCCGCCCGCCCGGCGCTGCCTGGACCTGCACACGCCCGTGCCCGTGCGCGCGCCCGGTGGCCCGCTCTGTGCGCTGCCAGGACCCGCGCCCGCCCGCGCCCGCGCTGCCTGGACCCGCGCCCGTGCGCACGCCGGGGACTCGAGCCCGACGATACCAGGACCCGCGCACGCCCGTGCCCATTCGCGCGCCGTGGGACTCGAGCACGGCGATGCCAGGACCCGTGCACGCCCGTGCCCTTGTGCGCGCCCGGGGACTCGAGCCCAGCGTTGCCAGGACCCTCGCACACCGTGCCATGACCAGGGCGCGCGCGCGCTGGGTTACCTGTGCACTCTCGTGCCATGACCCGTGCATGCCCGTGCCATGACACGTGCGCGCGCGCGTCGGTGACCTGTGCACTCTCGTGCCATGACCCGTGCACGCCCGTGCCATGACCCGGGCGCGCGCGCGCCCGGTGACCCGTGCACTCCCGTGCCATGAACGGGGCGCGCGCATGCCCGGTGACCCTTGCACTCCCGTGCCGTGAACGCGCATGCCCGTGCCATGACCTGGGCACGCACGCTCGGTGACCCGTGCCACTCCGGTGCCATGACCCTGTGCGCCGACGCGCCGGTGACCGTGCACTTTCGTGCCATGACCGTGCACGCACGCCGCTGCCCCTTGCGCCCGGCAGCGCCGTGACCCGTGCACGCCCGTGCCATGACACGCGCACGCCCGCACGCTGCCCCTTGCACTCGGCAGCGCCGTGACACGCGCCACGCCCGCGCTCTTGCACATGCCCGGGGCCTTGCGCCCGCCGGTGCCATGACCCGTGCACGCCCGCGCCCGTTCCCTTGCACCCGGCGGTGCCACGACCAGCGCACGCCCGGGGCCTTGCGCCTGCCGCTGCCATTACCCGCGCACGCCCGCTCCCTTACGCCAACTGTGGCCTTGCGCCAGGCGGTGCCGTGACCCGTGCACGCCCGCGCCCGGTGCCCGAGCCCGGTGGTGCCGTGACCCGCTCACGCCCGTGCCAAGACCGCGCGCGCGCCGGTGCTATGCACCGGCCCGTGCATGACCAGCGCGCGCCATGCAGGACCGGCACGCCGTGCCCTCGTGCGAGCTCGTAGCCGTGCACCGCTCGTGCCGTGACCGGTGACGCCCTTGGCACGACCCGTGCGTGCCTTGCGCCCGCCCGTGCCATGGCCCGTGCCCGGCTCCTCGCGCCCGGCAGCGCCTTGACCGTGCAAGCACATGCCACGACCCGCGCGCGCACCGGGTGACACGCGCCAGGCAGCCCCGTGACCCGCGCGCGCCGTACAATGACCGCGCGCACGCGCCCGACGGCGCCGTGACCCGCACGCGCGCCCGGTGACCCGCGCACGGCCATGCCGTGACCCGTGCCGGAAGCGCCGTGACCCGCGCACGCCAGTGCCGTGGCCCCGGCAGCCGCGCCGGTGACCCGAGCACGGCAGGGCCATGACCCGGCAAGCACGCGCCATGACCCGTGCCAGTGCTCCGTGACCCGTGCACGCCCGTGCCGTGGCCCGCGCATGCCAGTGCCGTGACCCGCGCACGTTGCCTTGCGCCCGATGGTGCCTTGACCCGCGCACGCCCGCGCCGCGACACGTGCCCGTTGACTTGCGCACGGCAGCTCCGTGACCCGCTTCCGCACGGGCCCGTTGACCGGCGCACGCTCGTGCCATGACCGCGCGTGCCTGAGCCGCAGTGCCCTTGTGCACGCCCGGTGGTGATGACCCGCGCACGCCGTGCATGACCGCGTGTGCGCGCTCCCGTTGTCTTGCGCATGGCTGCGCCGTGAACCGTGCATGCCAATGCCATGACCCGCACGCGCTCGAGCCCGCCGTGCCCTTGTGCGTGCCCGGTGCCTCGGCCCGGGTGGTGCCATGACCCGCGCAGCGCGCACCCATCGCCCTGGCATGCCGCGCCGTGACCCGCGCGTTCCGTGCCATGGCCCCCGCGCGAGAGCGCCCGGTGAGCCGCGCACGCTGTGCCCACGACGCGGCGCGCGCTAGTTCCACGACCCGCGCGCGCCCGAGCCCGCCGTGCCCTTGTGCGCGTCCGGGGCCTCGCGCCCGGCGGGACATGGCCTGCGCGCGCCGGTGACTTGCGCCCGGCTATGCCATGGCCCGGGCATGCCCCTACGACGACCCGCGCACGCCCGATGACGTGAACCCGGCGGTGCCGCGACCCGCGCGCCCGCGTGCGTCCCGCGGCCTGCCGTCCGCGCCCCGCCCGGGCGTGCCCCGCATCGGCCGTGCGATGCCGGGGCCCACCATGTGATGCAGAACAAATAAAGGACGCGATGAGGAAGTAGATTAAGATTAACTAATTTTTTGTTGTTTTTATATGTTTGTAGAAGTTGGCTTCAAATCAAAGAAAAGTTAACCTAACATTGAAAGAGACTAATATGATAATTGAAAGCACAATTTAAGGAAACTAAAGTATCAGAGTAGTTCAGAAGCAACGGATCGCTGGGGGTTGAGAAACTCCCAGACCTAGGGTTTCGCTCCGAACTTTCAGCAGAACAGAAATAAAGAGAAGAGATGGTTTACCTAACCAGACAATGATCTTCACAGATTTTGGTGGAAGAACTCTCCGAGCAGATTGTTGGATCCTCGGATTCAGATTTCTTCGCAATGGATCCTCCAGTACTGGTCCTTTGGCGGGTTGGCTTCTCCTGAACTCAAGATCTGGAAGAGAAGAAAAACAATTGATGGAATCAGAGAGTCAAGGAAAGAATTTACCAGGTTGATGAACTTGAAGATTGAAATTGCTGAAAACTGGATTCTCCTGGAAGCTGATGTGATTTTCCTTGGAACTTGCTCTGGATCTAAAGTAGCCGGACTGGATCTGGATGAAGGTGGACGGCCTGGACTTGTAGAGAGAGAGAGGCCGTGGGAGATGGATGGATCTAGGGTTTGATGGATTGAAAATAATGAAGGGTGGCTAGGGTTTTGGAATTTCAAGTGGCTAACCTAGGGTTTTGGATAAAGATGGAGATCTCTCACCTCCTCAAGGCTCCAATGGAACCCGGATTACCCCCTCACGGAGCTCAACACTTAGAATAGTGCGGAAGAAGAGAAACCTAGGTCACTCAACACAAGAAATAGCAAAAAAATAATTTTCTTCATTGATTTTCAAAGTTACAAAGAGAGGTCTATTATATAGACCTAAAATTTTCTCCTAGCTTGTACAAATTCCCATGTGGGACTAAACTCTTCCAACCTCTAGATTAGGTAGAAAACCCCTCTCTTGGTCGACCAAGACTTCAAAAAAATTGGGACGGCCATAAAGGAATTTTTTTTGGAATTTTTATGGCGCCTCCTTTGGAGTTGGATTTGGATTTGGAGTCCTCCTCTTCTTATGGCATTTCTTCTTTTCTTCCACTCCAAGTTAAGCTCTTTGATTTTGATTTGAACTTCAATTGGATGTCCTTCTTTGATTTCTTCTCCAAGAGAAGTTTTCTTCCTTCTTTGCTTAGGTAAAATAGGCAGGTATGGGCGCCTCCTTTAAATTAGCTTCCAATTTGATTTTTTCTTCTTGGGTGTGGGGACCATGACACTGGGATGCCTCTGTGGCGCCACCTGGACCCTGGCGTGTGCTCGGAGTGTGGCTGGGCATGTGGCTTGGAGTGTGGCCTCCACTTGCTTGGACCTTGGTTTGATTGGAAGACAAATGTGGCACCATTTTGGACCAAATTGAAACCACATTGGGACTTGCACTGAGTCAACATGACTCAACAAAATTTAAATGGTGACTCAAGAAATAAATAAAATAAATAAACTGGTTGACCAGGTCAACCTTTATTACAAACCCTAATTTCTCGGGCAATGTCAATCAGATATCCAAATGGAGCTCTGAAGTCTTCTTCTGAGTCTGGTGCCCGCACCAATTCTCCCAGGGTGGGAGGAACTCGACCCTGTCGAGTAAGGCTCAAGTTGGCTCTGGTATCTCTCCAAGAGGTCTGGGTCCAATTCTTGTAATTCTTCTCGGGAGATCCAAGAGTCATCAGAATCTGGCCTTCCTTGCCAGCGGACCAGGTACCTTTGGTATCCTCGATTACGAGTAGAGATAACCTGATCATCCAGGATCTTTTCAATCTGCTCTTTCCTCACAGGCTAGTTTGTTGGTGGACACACAGGGTCGGGATCACTCTCAACGATAGGGTTAGGCTCAAAGGCTCACTAGGAATCACAGCTGGCTCCCTGTACTCTACTAAGTCTGTAATGTTGAAAGTAGAGCTAATGCCTAGTTCTGGAGGCAACTCGAGCACATAGGCATTGGATCCTACTCTCTTTACCACTCTAAATGGTCCAGCTCCCCTAGCATGTAACTTTCTAATGGTTCCAGGAGGAAACCGTTCAGGCCTTAACCTAATCATCACATAGTCTCCCTCAACAAAAGATTTGACTCGCCTTTGAGTATCAGCCAACTCTTATAAGTTTCATTACTTAAATTTATTTTGGCATGAATTTCTTTATGCAAGTCTTTTACATGCTGTGCAAAATTCTTAGCAGATTCGGAGACTCGAGTGTGGACAGGTAAAGGGACTAGGTCAAGAGGTGTGTGAGGTTTGTACCCATGTACAATTTCAAATGGACTCTTATCCGTAGACCTATTGACCGAGTCATTGTACGCAAATTCTGCCCTTGGTAGGTATAAATCCCAATTTCTGGTGTTTTCACCAACAAGACATCTCAGCAGATTTCCTAGGCTACGGTTCACTACTTCAGTTTGGCCATCAGTTTGGGGATGATAGGCAGTTGAAAACTTAAGTTTTGTCCCTAACTTATGCCAAAGGGTCTTCCAAAAGTAACTGGTGAACCGGACATCCCTATCTGAAACGATTGTCTTAGGTAGGCCATGGAGTCTAACTATCTCATTGAAGAAAAGCGTGGCTACCTTAGACGCATCAAAGGTTTGGGAACAAGGCAAGAAGTGGGCCATTTTAGAGAATCGGTCGACTACGACACAGATAGAATCATGTCTCCTCTGGGTCTTAGGTAAACCTAACACAAAATCCATACTCACATCTTGCCAAGGACGATCTGGGACAGGGAGTGGGGTATAAAGGCCAGTATTTTGTTTTCGCTATTTGGCAACAGCGCAGGTTCGACATCTAGCTACAATATTAGCTACATCCCTTTTCAAGCTAGGCCAGAAAAAGTGGTCTTCAATAGCTAGAATGGTCTTGTCTTTTCCAAAATGGCCGGCTAAACCTCCAGCATGGATTTCCCAAATCAAAAATTCCCTAAGAGAAGTTCTAGGGATGCAAAGCCTATTTTTGAAGAACAAAAAACCATCTACAAGGGTATAATCCTGGTGATTACTAGATGGTCCTTGAACTAGATCCTGATACACAGTTGTGAAATCCGGACAAGACTCATATTCCTCTTTGATTTGCTCAAACCCTATGACCTCAGTTCTAACAGAAGTTAATAACAGGATCGGCGACTAAGGGCATCAGCTACCTTATTCTCAACTCCAGCCTTATGTTTCAGGACAAAAGTATAGGACTGGATATATTCTACCCACTTAGCATGCCTAGGGTTAAGCTTCTTTTGGGAGTTCAGAAATCTAAGAGCCTCATGGTCCGAAAATAGTACAAATTCCTGCGGTAGCAAATAATGTCTCCAGTAACGCAAAGCTTGCACCACCGCATAAAATTCCTTATCATAGGTAGAATACCTAAGCTTAGCATCATTAAGTTTTTCACTAAAGAATGCTATGGGATGATTCTCTTGGCTTAGGACTCCACCTATTCCTACACCTGAAGCATCACAGGCAACCTCAAATACTTTAGAAAAATCGGGTAATCTCAGAATGGGTGCCTGGGTCATTTTCTCCTTAAGATCTAGGAAGGCTTTATGGGCTGACTTAGTCCAATGAAATTCTCCCTTCCTAATACAATCAGTGATAGGAGCAGCTAAAGTACTAAACCCCTTGATGAATCGCCTATAGAAGGTAGCCAAGCCGTGGAAACTTCTAACTTCATGCACATTGGTTGGCTCTGGCCAGTCTACTATGGACCTAATTTTCTCAGGATCGGCCGCCACGCCGTCAGGGGTTACTACAAAACCAAGAAAGATAACTCTACTAGTCATGAATTCACACTTCTTAAGATTACCGTAGAGTCTCTCATTCCTCAAAACTTGGCAGACTGCTCTCAGGTGGCCTAGGTGATCTGCTGGGGTCTTACTATAGATCAGGATGTCATCAAAATAGACCACCACAAATTTTCCTATGAAAGCTCTAAGTACCTGGGTCATAATTCTCATGAAGGTACTAGGGGCATTGGACAACCCAAAAGGCATAACAACCCATTCATAAAGACCATCCTTAGTTTTGAAAGCAGTTTTCCATTCATCCCGGGTCTAATCCTAACCTGATGATAGCCGCTTTTGAGATCAATCTTAGAAAAAACCATTGCACCAGCCATCATATCAAGCATGTCATCTAGTCTAGGGATGGGAAACCTATAATTGATTGTAATTTTATTGATGGCACGACTGTCAACACACATCCTCCACGTGCCATCTTTCTTTGGGGTTAGTAAGGCTGGGACTGTACAAGGGCTAAGACTTTCTCTAATAAACCCCTTCCTCAATAATTCTCCAACCTGCTTTTGCAGTTCTTCATGCTCAGATGGATTCATCCTGTAATGGGGCAAGTTGGGCAAAGTCGCTCCTGGGATTAGATCTATGGCATGCTGGATATCCCTAAGAGGTGGAAGGTGGTCTGGCAAATCCTCGGGAAAGACATCCTCAAATTCTTTTAACACAGGTTTAACTTCTTGAGGAGGCTCTGAGGGTTCCGAAGTTCTAAGTTCCTTAGCAGTCAACATCCAGATGGGTGAACCACTATGAATTTCTTGTTCTAGATCCTTAGCACTGATTAGGTTCACTCCAGTTTTCATCTCCTTAACCTTACCGGCTCCTTTAGTTACCTTGTCCTTAGGGGGAACTGAATGGATCGTAATCTTCTTCCCATTGAAACTAAAGACACAGGTATTGGATTTTCCTAAGAGGGTGGCATCATGATCATACAACCAAGGTCTTCCGAGAATTATACTGCTCACCCCCATGGGTAAAACATCGCACCAAATCTTTTCGTGATAAGATTGCATTTGGATTTGGACTTGACATCTAGACTGGATGGGTATGGAGGTAGAATCTACCCAAGAAACCTTATAGGGGTTGGGATGGGGAACTGGGATTAAGCCTAACATCTTGACAGTGCTAGTAGAGATGGCATTTACACAGCTCCCACTATCTATGATGATCTTACATACCTTATCCCCTAATTTAAGAAAAGTCTGTAGGATGTTAGTCCTACGCCAATCCTCTTGAACTAGATTCTGGGATAGGATGCATCTTACAACTCCTAATTGGTCAGATTCATTGGGTTCCTCCTCTCCTTCATACTCCTCAACCAAATTCATTCCGGCCTCATAAACTTCTTCTTCAAATTCCTCACTGGGCTCGAATTATCATTCTCTCCCTCTTCTATGTAAAGGGATCTTCGTGGGCACTGGCTAGCAACATGACCTACCTTATGACACTTGAAACAGGCTATGGCAGTACACTGACTGGAAATGTGACCTGGTTTCTGACACTTAAAACAGGTGATATTTGAACTAGGGGTTCTCTGGGTGTCAGGTGCCTTACCTTTGTCCATGGGTCTAGGGGTAGAAGTACCCTGAAAAGGTTTACTAGGGATAACTTGGCTAGGTCCATTCCTTGGGATTGGGGCACTAACCCTAGAAGGTATAGGTCCTCTCTGAAATTTCTCAGTGTTCAGTGCAATCTGGTAGGCTTGGTCTAGATCAGTAACCTCTCTCAGAAATAGTTCTCTTTGATATCTTCCCTCAGTCCAGCCCTAAATCTAGACAAAGTGACTTCGTGGGCTTCACTCACATCACATCTCATTAGGTATTCATCAAAAGTAGCTATGTAGTCTGAGACAGATCGGTTTCCTTGTTTCAGGTTTTGCCATTGGTCTAACAGGTTTTGCTGGTATGAAATGGGTAGGTATTTATCTCTCAGTTTTTCTTTCATACCCTGCCAAGTGGTTATGGGCTCAACATTCCGTCTCCTAGTGGTTAGCTCAATGTTCCCCCAGTATAACCTAGCTTGACGCACTAATTTCATCTTGGCAAACTTGTATTTCCTCTCCTCAGACATAGCATACCACTCAAAGTATTGGTCCATCTCACCCTCCCAATCAGAATACACCTTAGGGTTCAGACTACCATCAAAAGTGGGTGCATCTAATTTGATGTTCCTGATGAACCTATCATCTCTATCTTCAGGCTCTGGGTCAGGCCTCCTATGATTAGGTTCAGGATCTCTATATAAAGGCCTTCTAGGCTCCTGATGTGGGTGAGGTTGAGGCACATTAAAATCAGGGTCAGGAGTCCAATTCCGATGTCTAGGTTCTTCAAGTACTTGGACTCGGTCCCTAAGTTGGGTAAGATCCTCATGAATTTGTGCGCTAAACTGGACCACAGTGTTTGTCATATCCTGATTCATTTTAGCCATACTTTCAGTAAGAGTTCTGATCATGGCCTCCAAATCAGGTTGGGTTTGACCAGGTTGATATGGCACTCCGTTTCTGGTAGACATGATGATTCAAGCAAGCACACAAAATGAGACTAGACTAAATCGACTACTGGATCACTAGACCTAGAGTCCAAACTAGATGCCCAATCAGAGTGGCAAGCTAGCCTGTAGTAACTCAGGACTCAGCCAGGCAGGTGTAAGGGGAGTGTTAGGTCCCTGATTGCCAATCCTAGACACCAATCAGTGATTGGCCAGGTAGGCGGACCAGCACACAAGCCCTTCGGAAATGGATCCCTGAACCACCGTTCTAGACACTGAGTGCTAAGCACACACAGAATAACTCGGCAAACTGACTCAACACTAGCCTAGACCCGACCAATTGGTGTCCCTAGCCCACTAGGGCAAATTAGGTCTAACTGATTTTAAATTAGGTCTAGGTTCGAATGATTGGATGGTGGTTTGGGCTAAGGAGAGGTAATCAACTCCTCCCCTTATCTTAGATGCTCAATTGCCCTTAAGTAAATTATGAGATGATCACTCCAAAAAGAATTGAATTGCAGAACACAAAAAAAATAGAGTTTTGTATTTTAATTCTCAGAATTTTTACCGAAACCAATAAATCACAGAAAATTATGGAAAATAGGTTCATTATACTGGTTCAACGAAGCAAAAATCATGCAATTCAAAGTTTTATGCAGGGAGAAATAATTCAGACAACAGGGTAATTACGGGCTGCAACTAGATTGTCTTCCCCGTTATAATCCCTGCTACGAAGTTATAACCCAATGGATCCCCTACACGCCCTAGGAACACCCCGTGGAATGGGAGGAGGAGGCTTGCGCCTCGCTTAGTTCCTAGGACCGGACGTCCTGGGGAGTCTACTTCGAGCAGACAAAATAAAAAGAGAAAACAATCAAAACAAGCAAGCAAGCAAATCAGAAACCCTAGACTGGGCTCTGATACCAAAAATGATGCAGAACAAATAAAGGGACGCGATACGGAAGTAGATTAAGATAACTAATTTTTTTGTTGTTTTTATATGTTTGTAGAAGTTGGCTTCAAATCAAAGAAAAGTTAACCTAACATTGAAAGAGACTAATATGATAATTGAAAGCACAATTTTAAGGAAACTAAAGTATCAGAGTAGTTCAGAAGCAACGGATCGCTGGGGGTTGAGAAACTCCCAGACCTGGGTTTCGCTCCGAACTTTCAGCAGAACAGAAATAAAGAGAAGAGATGGTTTACCTAACCAGACAATGATCTTCACAGATTTTGGTGGAAGAACTCTCCCGAGCAGATTGTTGGATCCTCGGATTCAGATTTCTTCGCAATGGATCCTCCAGTACTGGTCCTTTGGCGGGTTGGCTTCTCCTGAACTCAAGATCTGGAAGAGAAGAAAAACAATTGATGGAATCAGAGAGTCAAGGAAAGAATTTACCAGGTTGATGAACTTGAAGATTGAAATTGCTGAAAACTGGATTCTCCTGGAAGCTGATGTGATTTTCCTTGGAACTTGCTCTGGATCTGAAGTAGCCGGACTGGATCTGGATGAAGGTGGACGGCCTGGACTTGTAGAGAGAGAGAGGCCGTGGGAGATGATGGATCTAGGGTTTGATGGATTGAAATAATGAAGGGTGGCTAGGGTTTTGGAATTTCAAGTGGCTAACCTAGGGTTTTGGATAAAGATGGAGATCTCTCACCTCCTCAAGGCTCCAATGGAAACCCGGATTACCCCCTCACGGAGCTCAACACTTAGAATAGTGCGGAAGAAGAGAACCTAGGTCACTCAACACAAGAGAATAGCAAAAAAAATAATTTTCTTCATTGATTTTCAAAGTTACAAAGAGAGGTCTATTATATAGACCTAAAATTTTCTCCTAGCTTGTACAAATTCCCATGTGGGACTAAACTCTTCCAACCTCTAGATTAGGTAGAAAACCCCTCTCTTGGTTGACCAAGACTTCAAAAAAATTGGGACGGCCATAAAGGAATTTTTTTGGAATTTTTATGGCGCCTCCTTTGGAGTTGGATTTGGATTTGGAGTCCTCCTCTTCTTATGGCATTTCTTCTTTCTTCCACTCCAAGTTAAGCTCTTTGATTTTGATTTGAACTTCAATTGGATGTCCTTCTTTGATTTCTTCTCCAAGAGAAGTTTTCTTCCTTCTTTTCTTATGTAAAATAGGCAGGTATGGGCGCCTCCTTTAAATTAGCTTCCAATTTGATTTTTTCTTCTTTGGGTGTGGGGACCATGACACTGGGATGCCTCTGTGGCGCCACCTGGACCCTGGCGTGTGCTCGGAGTGTGGCTGGGCGTGTGGCTTGGAGTGTGGCCTCCACTTGCTTGGACCTTGGTTTGATTGGAAGACAAATGTGGCACCATTTTGGACCAAATTGAAACCACATTGGGACTTGCACTGAGTCAACATGACTCAACAAAATTAAATGGTGACTCAAGAAATAAATAAATAAATAAACTGGTTGACCAGGTCAACTTTATTACAAACCCTAATTTCTCGGGCAATGTCAATCAGAGATCCAAATGGAGCTCTGAAGTCTTCTTCTGAGTCTGGTGCCCGCACCACCGTGGGATTCGGGTCTCCGTCGCCATGGCACGGTCGCGGTAGCGTGGGCGCTCACCGGGCCCTCGCGGAGGGTCCGGAGTCGCGCCCGCGCTCTCGGCACCCGTGTCTCGGCGCGCACGGCACGGGCACCCGCCTGAAGCATCTTGGTTTCATCCAATGCGATGAACTCGGCGCTCCGGGAGGGGCATCCGACCAAAGATGGGGAGTGGCCGGGGAGAGCGCGCCGTCTCCGGTCCCGGCGGGCTGGGCACCTGCGGTCCGACGGCTTCGACACGATGCCGATGCCTTTCCGCAACCGTCGCTCGGGCATGCATCCGACCCCCATAGCTGGAGTCGCCGAGCAGGCAATCCGCTGCCGCTGCACCGGCACCGCCTCAAGACGGGACCTGCACGGCAACGGGAGGACGGTGCGCGCAAAGGACACGCGCGGGGATGGGGCCGTCGAGGTCAACACCGCCGTGCCACCCGGGCGGATGCCCGAGCGGTACGGTGCCCCGCTCCGTTCCGCCGGCCGGGCACGGTGACGGTGCGCGCGATCGGGGACCGGGGGCGCGCCCATCCGCCTCCGGGCCTCGGTCCGGCGTCGTCCGCCGCGGTGCCCTCGCCGGTGCACGGCCGTGCCTCCACCTCGCCGCGACGACGGGCCCTCCGCGCGCCGCCGCGGTCGGTGCGATGGCATCCCACATGGCGGCGACGCGCACCTCCCTCCCGGACCCGGTGCGGGACGGGCGGGCGGAGGCGGGCCCCGCTCCCGCTCTCCTGTTCCTTGGCGCCCTTCGGGGTGCCGGGGTTCTGTTCTGTCCGCCGCCCGGCGGTGTGGGGAGGCGGGGCGATCGGCGACGCGACGGTTCGGTCGGGGCCTTCCCGTCGCGGTCGCGGTTCGTTCACGCGTTCGTGGGTCTTTCCTCGTCCGGGTCTCGGCAATGATCCTTCCGCAGGTTCACCTACGGAAACCTTGTTACGTCTTCTCCTTCCTCTAAATGATAAGGTTCAGTGGACTTCTCACGACGTCGCGGGCGGCGGACCGCTCGCGTCGCCGCGATCCGAACACTTCACCGGACCATTCAATCGGTAGGAGCGACTGGCGGTGTGTACAAAGGGCAGGGACGTAGTCAGCGTGAGCTGATGACTCACACTTACTAGGAATTCCTCGTTGAAGACCAACAATTGCAATGATCTATCCCCATCATGATGAAATTTTCGAAGATTACCCGGGCCTGTCGGCCAAGGCTATAGACTCGTTGAATACATCAGTGTAGCGCGCGTGCGGCCCAGAACATCTAAGGGCATCACAGTCCTGTTATTGCCTCAAACTTTCGTTGCTTAAACGGCCATAGTCCCTCTAAGAAGCTGGCCGCGGAGGGATGCCTCCGCGTAGCTAGTTAGCAGGCTAAGGTCTCGTTCGTTAACGAAATTAACCAGACAAATCGCTCCACCAACTAAGAACGGCCATGCACCACCACCCATAGAATTAAGAAAGAGCTCTCAGTCTGTCAATCCTTGCTATGTCTGGACCTGGTAAGTTTCCCCGTGTTGAGTCAAATTAAGCCGCAGGCTCCACTCCTGGTGGTGCCCTTCCGTCAATTCCTTTAAGTTTCAACCTTGCGACCATACTCCCCCCGGAACCCAAAAACTTTGATTTCTCATAAGGTGCCGGCAGAGTCCTGAAAGCAACATCCGCCGATCCCTGGTCGGCATCGTTTATGGTTGAGACTAGGATGGTATCTGATCGTCTTCGAGCCCCCAACTTTCGTTCTTGATTAATGAAAACATCCTTGGCAAATGCTTTCGCAGTGGTTCGTCTTTCATAAATCCAAGAATTTCACCTCTGACTATGAAATACGAATGCCCCCGATTGTCCCTCTTAATCATTACTCCGATCCCGAAGGCCAACACAATAGGACCGAAATCCTGTGATGTTATCCCAGGCTAATGTATCCAGAGCGTGGGCTTGCTTTGAGCACTCTAATTTCTTCAAAGTAACGGCGCTGGTGGCACGACCCGTCCAGTTAAGGACAGGAGTGCATCGCCGGCAGAAGGGACGGGAAGGCCGGTGCACACCGTGGGGCGGACCTGCCGGCCCAGCCCAAGGTCCAACTACGAGAGTGCACGAAGGAGGGGTCGTCGATGGGACATGCCGACGACGGAAAACCGCCGAGCACGAGATACCATGAACCCACGAGAGACAACGGACGCACGGGACACCGAGCCGCAACAGAAGGTGCGGGGATTTCCAATTTGACGAGGGGGGGTGGGTGTTTCGGGATGGGGGCGTGGGGAGGGACCACCAAGAAGGACGGGGCCGACAGAGCGGGACGCGAGGTCGACCGGACCAAAAGAGCGACACCGACCTTGGTTTCGCGCGCGCGCGCGGGCCATGATTTTCGCCCGAGGGATCCGCATGGGGTCGATGGAGAGGGGGACGGGAGGTCGACCGGACCAAACAGCGCACCGACCTTGGTTCCGTGCGTGCGCGGGCCGCGATTTTCGCCCGAGGGATCCGGACGGGGCCGATGGAGCGGGACTTGGAGGTAGACCGGACCAAAGAGCGCACCGACCTTGGTTCCGCGCACGCGCGGCCGCGTTTTTCGCCCAAGTGATCCGGACGGGGCCGATGGAGCGGGACCGGGAGGTCGACCGGACCAAAGAGCGCAATGACCTTGGTTTCGTGCGTGCGCGGCCGCATTTTCGCCCGAGGGATCCGGATGGGGCGATGGAGCGGGACCGGGGTCGACCGGACCATCAAAAACCGACCTTGGTTCCGCGCGCACGCGGCCGCGATTTCGCCCGAGGGATCCGGACGGAGGCGATGGAGCGGGACCGGGAGGTCGACCGGTCCATCGCACACCGACCTTGGTTCCGCGCGCGCGAGGCCGCGTTTTTCGCCTGAGGGATCCGGACGGCGACGATGGAGTGGGACCGGGAGGTCGAACGGACCATCGAAAACTGACCTTGGTTCCGCCTGCGCGCGGCTGCGATTTCGCCAAAGGATCCGGACGGAGGCGATGGAGCGGGACCGGGAGGTCGACCGGACCATCGCACACCGACTTGGGTCCGCGCGAACCGCGCGCGGTCGCTATTTTGCTCGAAGGATCCGGACGGAGGCGATGGAGCAGGACCGGGAGGTCGACCGGACCATCGCACAACGACCTTGGTTCCGCGCGCGCGCGCGGCCGCATTTTCGCCCGAAGGATCTGGACGGGGCCGATGGAGCGGGACCAGGAGGTCGACCGGACCAAAGAGCGCACCGACCTTGGTTTCGCGCTGCGCGCGGCCGCGTTTTTCGCCGAGGGATCTGGTCGGCGACGATGGAGCGGGACCGGGAGGTCGACGGACCATCAAAAACCGACCTTGGTTCCGTGCGCGCGCGCGGCCACGATTTCGCCCGAAGGATCCGGACGGAGGCGATAGAGCGGGACCGGGAGGTCGACCGGACCAAAGAGAGCACCCACCTTGGTTCGCGTGCGCGCCGGCCGCATTTTTCTCCGAGGGATCCGGACGGCGATGATGGAGCGGGACCGGGAGGTCAATCGGACCAAAGAGCGCACCGACCTTGGTTCCGCGCGCGCGCGCGGCCGTGTTTTTCGCCCGAGTGATTGGGACGGCGATGATGGAGCGGGAACCGGGAGGTCGACCGGACCATCGAAAATCGACCTTGGTTCCGCGCGCGCGCGTCCGCGATTTCACCCAAAGGATCCGGACGGAGGCGATGGAGCGGGACCGGGAGGTCGACCGGACATCGCAAACCGACCTTGGTTCCGCGCGTGCGCGGGCGCGATTTCGCTCGAAGGATCCGGACGAAGTCGATGGAGCGGGACCGGGGTGGTTGACCGGACCATCGCACAACGACCTTGGTTCGCGCGCAGCGCGCGGCCACATTTTTGCCCGAAGGATCCGGACGGGGCCGACGATGAGCAGGACGGGTGGTCGACGGACCAAAGAGCGCACCGACCTTGGTTCCGCGAGCGCGCGGCCACGTTTTTCGCCGAGGGATCCGGACTGGCGACGATGGGAGCGGACCGGGAGGTCGACCGACCATCGAAAAACCGACCTTGGTTCCGCGCGCGCACGGACACGATTTCGCCTGAAGGATCCGGACGGAGGCGATGGAGCGGGACCGGGAGGTCGACCGGACCATCGCACATCGACCTTCATTCCGCACGCGCGCGGCCGCATTTTGCCCGAAGGATCCGGATGGAGCCGATGGACCGAGACGTCGACCGGACCGGGAGGTCGACCGGAGCATCGCACAGCGACCTAGGTTCGCGCGCGCGCTGCCGCATTTTCGCCCGAAGGATCCGGACGGAGCCGAAGGAGCGGGACCGGGAGGTCGACCGGACGGCACCGACCATGGTTCCACGCGCGTGTGGCCGCGAAGATCCGGCACTCGTAAGGGGCGAAGAAGGGGCATCCCGAGGTGTTCCGAGGCACAAAGCTAGCTTGCGAACGCAAGGGAGGACGAAGATTCGCGCCCAAATATCGCTGGACCTGAGTCACGGACGGCCCAGCACGAGAGAGCACCCAGCGCACCCCGGACGCGAGTCCAGGATGTCCAGGATGCGCGCACCCTGTGCGGGGCAAAAGGACGGCCAGGACTCGGAACCACACAGCACAAGACGCGAGTCCCGGAGGGCACGACACGGGCGCGATCACAGAGCAGCCAGGACGCAAGTCCAAGGAGGCCTGGGCGCGCGTCGCGCGAGCAGAAAACCCAAAACAGATACCCTGGGGAGTTTCCAAGGGTCGCGAGCAACATTGCAGAAGCGGGGGAGGGCCGGGACGCGCGCCTGGACGCACGCGGACGCGCATCCGAGGCAGCCATGACCCGTGCCCCGCCCGCAAGGGGCTTGCCAACCTACTACCCACGCGGGGCATCCGGCCAAGGTCCACCCCGGGGGTTCCTGGGTCGCGAGCAGCATTGCAAATTCGGGGGCATGCCCCGCGTCCGCGCGCGCCCCGCGTGACCCGCGCCCGGTGCTGCCAGGACCCTAGCACGCCCGCGCCCATGCGCGCGCCCGGTGCCCCGCGCCCGCTCGCGCCCGTGCGCGCGCCCGGTGCCCGCACCCGGTGCTGCGAGGACCCGCGCCCGCCCGCGCCCGTGCATGCGCCCGGTGCCCCGCGCCCTGCGCTGCCAGGACCCGCGCCCGACCGCCCCCGTGCGCGCGCCCGGGCCCCGCGCCATACGCTGCCAGGACCCGTGCCCGCCCGTGCGCGCGCCCGGTGTCCCGCGCCCTGCGCTGCCAGGACCCGCGCCCGTGCGGGCGCCCGGTGCCCCGCGCCCGGCACTGCCAGGACCGTGCCCGCCAGTGCCCGTGCGCACGCCCGGTGCCCTGCGCCCTGCGCTGCCAGGACCCGCGCCTGCCCGCACCCGTGCGCGCGCCCGGTGCCTCGCGCCCTGCGCTGCCTGGACCCATGCCCGCCCGCACCCGTGCGCGCGACCGGTGCCCTGCACCCGTAGATGCCAGGACCCGCGCCCGTACGCGCGCCCGGTGCCCCGAGCCCGGCGCTGCCAGGACCCGCGCCCGCCCACGCCCGGTGCTGCCAGGACCAGCGCACGCCCGCGCCCATGCGCGCGCCCGGGGACTCGAGCCCGGCGCTGCCAGGACCCGCGCACGCCCGCGCCCATGCTCGCATCGTGGGACTCGAGCCCGGCGGTGCCAGGACCCACGCACGCCCGCACCCTTGCGCGCGCCGTGGACTCGAGCCCGGTGGTGCCATGACCCGCGCGCGCCCGTGCCATGACCCGGGCGCGCGCGCGCCGGGTTACCCGTGCACTCCCGTGCCATGACCCGTGCATGCCCATGCCATGACACGTGCGCGCGCGCGTCCGGTGACCCGTGCACTCTCGTGCCATGACCCGCGTACGCCCGTGCCATGACCCGGGCGCGCGCGCGCCGGTGACCCATGCATTCCCATGACATGACCGGGGTGCGCGCATGCCCGGTGACCCTTGCACTGCCGTGCTGTGAACGTGCATGCCCGTGCCATGAGCCGGGCGTGCATGCCCGGTGACCCGTGCACTCCGGTGCCATGACCCGTGCGCGCACGCACCCGGTGACCCGTGCACTTTCGTGCCATGACCGTGCACGCCCGTGCGCTGCCCCTTGCGCCC